>NC_069475.1:25884435-25934435 GCF_026875155.1 Cherax quadricarinatus | reverse complement strand
CTCCACCTTCACCTTCTCGTTCTTCTCAGAAAAGATCGACACGTCCTTCACTACCTTTCCACGCTCAGTTTCAGACTGAACAGTGGACTAAATTCTTCACTTTAACGACCAACTTCCTCTACTGCCTATCTTTCTGACCATAGTATTGGCAAGGCACTCCTACGCCATGTTGGTAAAGATATTTCTTTTCATGCTCTTAAGAGCGGTACGCGCATCATTACCGTACAGAATGCTACCCAGGCTCGTGAGCTCTCTCGTCTTTCCCATATAGATACTGTTCCTGTCACCCTTGAAAAACATCATTCCTCTAATTCTTGTAGTGGTACCGTTATATCTGCCCCATACCATAGTTCAACAAAATTTCCAGACATGTGGCACCGACATTCTAGAACAGCTGGAACTCCAAGATCTCCAATCCTCAAGGTAGACACTTACGTTCTTCCTGCCCGTGGGCGGAGACGATACCCTAGCAATGTGGCTCGTTTAACTTTTGACAGCCGAGAACTCCCATCCTCAGTTTATATAGCAGGACATCGGTTACAAGTTCGAAAGGTGATCCCTACACCACAACAGTGTAGAAAATTGCTGGCGATTTGGCCATCCAGCGAAATATTGCAGATCTATCGCCGAATGCCCAGTCTGTGTGCCGATGACCATTCTAATACGTCTTGCAATCGATCTCCCTCTTGCCTTAACTGTCATGAGGCTCACCCTTCGTACTCTCGCCGTTGTCAGGTCTATTTAAACGAGCGGGAAATCCGTTACCTCAAAGAGACAGAAGGTCTCCCTTATGCCATGGCAGTTTCTCATCTCTGCCTCCAAGGGAGACTCCCACGTGTTTCTTATTCCCGTGTTTCAAAACGTCCCCCCACTTCTGGTATCCCATCTTCTACACCCACCTCTGTGGTTTACCTCTTCCCATAATCACTCCTGTATCTAATCCTTTTGCTGTCCTCGGCTCAGACGTCCCTACTTCAACGCCTCAACTAATCTCGCTTCTTCGAGTTCCTCTCTTACAAAGCCTCATATCGATGAGACCTCGTACGACACCTCTTCCAATCGTCCCCTCTACTTCTCAAAAGTCAAAAAAAGGTCCGGTAACACCTCCTACCCATCTTCCACCCTCCTCATTTTACCCTCCCTGTCTCTGTCCCTAGTTCTTCCCCTCTCACTGGCTCAGTTACAAGTGCAGAGGTTCACCCTCCTCCTCGTAATGTACCTTCCTCCCCTGTTCCCTCCCAAGTTTCTTCCTCTTCTGCCACTCCCAGTTCCTGTCTCTTCTGTCCCCTGCCACGCTTCTTCTCAGTTCCCTCCACCCTTTCGCCCCCCCCTACCTTGGTACAGTCCAATACAGTTCCAATCTTTACTCATCCTCCCCCTACCATTCCCAATATTGTCTCCCATACGACATCTCTGAATTCTGAAACACTTGAAGCAATCTCTGAATATATTGCAGAGACCAAACCATCAATGGACACTGATCCCACCTTCCGCTTTCTCTCTCCTCTGCTCCATCTGCGCAACTCCTTTCTTCACAGCGCACCGTTCCTTCCGCTGCTTGAACATTTTCCACTGCCTCCGCATGTGGACTTTTCTAACCCTCCTAGTCCGTAGGAACCCTTACCTGCGGATTTCAAGTATCTTTATCATTGCCATTCATGGCCTTTTTACAGTGGAATATACGTGGCCTCAGGGGTAATCGGGGTGAGCTTCAGATGTTACTCTCCCAGTTTGCCCCTGTTGGTGTTTGCTTACAGGAACCAAAATTACACTCTGCTGTTATTTCTCACATCTCAGGCTATAATTTATTGTATTCTTCAGATCCTTTTCCTGATGGGACCTTTAATGAAAGTGCCCTTCTTCTCCGCACTGATATTCCGTACCATCAGCTATTTGTTCATACTTCGCTGCATTACACAGCAGCCCGTATCCACTTACATAGGTGGTATACGCTCTGTTCTTTATATCTCTCTCCTTCTCGGGCATTATCTATTCCGGATTTTGCCTTCCTTGTTTCGTCATTACCGCCACCAATTCTGTTACTTGGTGATTTTAATGCCCCACCATTTCCTCTGGGGAGGGTCTCACTGTGATTCCCGTGGAATTCAGTTAGAGGCTTTTCTTGCCACCCACCCCCTCCATGTTTTAAATACAGGTACTCACACCCATTTTGATCCTCGGACTCATACTCTCTCTTGCATCGATCTCTCAGTTTGCTCTTCCTCCGCCGCATTAGACTTTACTTGGTCTGTTCTCCCGGACTTACATGACAGTGATCATTTCCCAATCATTCTTACTTCCCCTTCATATTCGCCACCTCTTCGCACCCCACGCTGGCAATTTAATCGGGCAAATTGGAACCTTTACTCACACCTGACTGTTTTTAAAGAGGTTCCTTCTTCGTCCTCCATCGATGAGCTTTTACACCTCTTCTCATCCTCCGTTTTCACCCGCAGCTTCTCATTCTATACCCCAAACTTCGAGCAGGCATTCTCAGAAATGCGTGCCTTGGTGGTCTCCTGCTTGTGCTCGTGCAGTACGTTTGAAACGCGCTGCATGGGGCAGGTACCGGTACAATAGAACCACAGAGCGACTCCTTGATTTTAAACAGAAGCGTGCGATCGCTCGCCGTGTCATCCGTGACGCTAAACGCACTTGCTGGCGAGATTATGTCTCCACCATCACCTCTGCTTCCTCTATGAGTGCAGTCTGGAAAAAAGTACGAAAACTGAGTGGTAAATATTCTCCTGACCCGGCTCCTGTTCTGCGGGTTGCCGGTGTTGATATAGCAAACCCACTAGATGTTGCCAATGAAATTGGCAATCATCTGGTCCGTATTTCTCAGGACTCCATCTATGCCCCTCATTTCTTTCCTCAAAGTCTGCCAGAGAGTTAGCACCCTTGGACTTTCTTCTCTCAGAGAAGAACAGTATAATGTGCCTTTTACACTTCAAGAACTGGAGGCAACACTCTCAGCTTGTCGATCATCGGCAGCTGGGCCCGACGACATTCATATTTGTATGCTACAACATTTACATCAGTCAGCCCTTTGCAGTCCTATTACGCCTTTACAATCTTATTTGGTCACAAGGAGTTCTTCCACAGCTGTGGAAAATCCGCCATTGTTCTCCCTTTCCGCAAACCAGGCACTACGGGACATGAAACCTCCCACTATCGTCCCCATTGCTCTTACCAGTGCAGTTTGCAAAGTAATGGAACGTCTAGTAAATAGACGTTTAGTGTGGTATTTAGAGACACACAACAGTCTCTCCACTCGTCAATATGGCTTTCGTAAGGGACGTTCTACCATAGACCCCTTACTGCGCTTGGATACGTATGTTTCGTAATGCCTTTGCGAATAACCACTCAGTTATTGCCATATTTTTTGATCTTGAGAAGGCATATGACACAACTTGGAGTATAATATTTTAGCCCAAGCCACTCCTTAGGCCTTCGAGGCAATCTACCATCCTTCCTTAAGAACTTTTTAACTGACAGGCATTTCCGTGTTCGGGTTAATAATGTGCTCTCCCCGGACTTTATCCAAGCTGAAGGTGTCCCCCAGGGATGTGTTCTGAGCACAACACTTTTTCTCCTTGCTATTAATGATTTGGCCTCTAGTCTTCCATCAAATATTTGGTCATCACTCTATGTTGATGACTTCGCTATTGCCTGTGCAGGCGCTGACTGTCACCTCCTTACAGTTTCTCTCCAGCATGCAGTCGACCGTGTTTCCAATTGGGCCACCACACATGGGTTTAAATTTTCCAGCACTAAAACCCACCAAATCACTTTCACTAGACGCTCTGTCATCTCTGATCATCCTTTGTACCTCTATGGCTCACGTATCCCTGAACGTGATACAGTCAAGTTTCTGGGCCTCCTCTTTGATCGTAGGTTATCCTGGAAACCTCACATTACCTCTCTGAAGGCAACTTGTCACAGCCGGCTGAACCTTCTTAAAACCCTTGCTCATCTTTCGTGGGAGCTGATCGTCGAACCCTCCTTCACCTACATTCCACCCTTATTTTATCGAAACTTGATTATGGTGACCAGATCTATTCAGCGGCATCTCCTGCTACTCTCTCTAGCCTTAACCCCATTCATCACCAAGGATTACGTTTAATGCCTTGGTGCTTTTCGCTCTTCCCCTGTCGAAAGCCTCTATGCAGAAGCGAACGTTCCATCCTTATCCGATCGCCGTGATGCCCATTGCCTGCGCTACTATGTACGCTCTCATGATCTCCGCAATCCTTCCATTTATAGAATGGTCACTGATATTAGTAGACATTCTTTATTTGTTCGCCGCCCCTGCTTACTCCGTCCCTTCTCTCTTCGCCTTCATTCGCTCTTGTCTTCTCTTCAACTACCACCTTTCTATGTACATGTAGCATCACACTTTTCCCTACCCCCCTGGGAAGTTCCAGCTGTTCGAGTCTGTTCTTTCTCCCTCCCTTGCTCGAAAGCCCAACTGTCTACGGTCGCTTCCCGCTCTCTTTTTCTTGACCACTTTCACTCTCATTCTCATGCCATTGCTGTGTACACAGATGGCTCTAAGTCTTCTGACGCGTAGGATTCGCAGCAGTGTTTCCGGACAGCGTCGTACAAGGGCATTTACTATCTTCAGCTAGTATTTTTACTGCTGAATTATATGCCATCCTTACAGCACTTATCCGTATTGCATCTATGCCTGTGTCATCATTTGTGGTTGTCTCAGACTCCCTTAGTGCTTTACAGGCTATACAAAAATTTGATACACCTCACCCCTTAGTCCTCCGTATCCAACTTTGGCTACGCCGCATCTTTACTAAGCATAAAGATATTGTTTTTGTTGGGTCCCTGGTCATGTTGACGTACAGGGCAATGAACAGGCAGACACTGCTGCGCGGTCAGCAGTACATGACCTACCAGTTTCTTATAGAGGTATTCCATGTACGGACTATTTTGCTGTAATATCTTCCCACCTTCTTCACACCCGTTGGCAACAACGTTGGTCTACTATGCTCGGCAACAAACTTCAGTCTATTAAACCGAGTATAGGTTACTGGCCGTCTTCTTATCACCAGTGTCGAGGTTGGGAGACTACTCTCTCCCGTCTTCGCATTGGCCATACTCGTCTTACTCATGGATATCTCATGGAGAGGCGTCTTGCTCCTCTCTGTGAGAATTGCCAAGCTCCATTATCAGTCAGCCACATTCTGTTGGACTGCCCACTTTATCAACGAGCACGCAGAATTTACCTCTGTCGTCGTCTTCGCCCCGCTGCTCTCTCTTTACCTTCCCTTCTCGCTGATGGGACCCACCTTTCATCCGGACTCTCTCATTGACTTTTTGACAACGACTGACTTACTCCACAAATTTTGATACTTTCAGCCCTTTCTACTTGTATCTCTTGCTACCCTCTACCCCCGTACTATCCCCTGCCCCGCTGTTTTCTGTAACCTGCTGATCATCCCCCCTCCCTTCTGCCATCCAATTCCCTTGCTTCCTTCCCTACCCTGCAGCGCTGTATGGCCCTTGTGGCTTAGCGCTTCTTTTTGATTATAATAATAATAATTTGTATTGGCGACAAAGTCTCGTTACAACAGGTCCAAGTAGTGGAACCTCAAAGCCTAGATACCTCTATCTGCTTACATATTCTAGAAGAGACCCATCATGCAACTGGATCTGACGAACTGTGCCTCTCTGCCGAGGAGGACGCCTGTTGAGTATCTTTGTTTTATCCCCTGAGATTATTAACCCCAGGTCCTGACACGAGGCTAAAACATGATTAAGAATGTTTTGGGTGTTGGAGAATCCGGTAGTGTGAATCATTATGTCATCAGCAAAACTAACCATATAATGATGGGGCTGGCTAGGCATGGCATTAAGTAAGGCATTAATCAAAATGTTGAAAAGGGTGGGACTAAGCACACCTCCCTGTGGGGTTCCTAATTCAAAATCTTTAGTTACACTTCTATGTCCCTGGAACAACACAGACGACTTTCTGTTGGACAGGTAACCTTTAAAACCAGCGGAGAAGCCATCCTCCAACATCCATTTCTGGCAAGTTCACTAATGATTACATGTCTGTTGGCTACATCAAAAGCGGATTTAAGGTCAAGGAACGTAGTGTATGAGCTGTCAGTGTGCAGAGTGAGAAAGGTGGTAATGCAATATGCACACTCCTTCCATGCATGAAGCCATGCAACCGGGGTGACAAGAATTCCTTAATTCTGTGCATAAAACGATTAAAAATCATCCTTTCAAATGTTTTAACCCAAACAGCTATAAAGGGATATTGGGCGAAAAGAGTTTTGTTGATTGGGGTTTGAATGGGAAAAATGAGGTATTGGGCCATGATTTAGGGGGCTCCCCTGACATAACTCATGTTATATAATTCAAGTAAAGGATTACCTGGTACTCGCACAGCAATCTGATATGTTGTAATACCATCCTCACCAGGCGACGTGGAGTTGCCCTTAGTTAGTGCTGCATCAAGTTCATAATTAGTGAAAGGAATGTTGCAGTCATCTGCCTTGCTGAGCATAAAGCAAACAAGTCTCTCCCTTGCATCATATTTGTCCATTAATTTCGCATGTGTGGTACTGGGAAGACTGTCATAGCTAGATGTAGCAGCCCAAGCACTGACTAACTCATTCGCCCTATGCAAGGGATGAGGGTGCGCGATCTGCCCAGTTCTGTTACCCTTAATTCTATTTATGTCCCTCCATGCCCGGCTAAGTGGGGTGTGAGCATTGAGACCATTGACAAATTGTTCCCAGTGTGTTTGCCGCAGCTCTGTCATATGCTCTCTGGCAGCAGCAAGGGCAGTTTGGAAGAGGCTCAGCATTTCAGGGGTACGATGGTTTCTATAGGCTAGGCCTAGTCTGCGAGCAGTACGTTTCAATGTTCGAAGTTTAGAATCATTGTAATTGGTATGATTTTTATAAGACTTATGATTATTATGGAAGTCATTTGGATTTAGAGTAGTAGGAGGTTTCAGAGGCGGCTCTAAGAAGTTCTGAATACTGCTCACAAGGTCATTGTTAAAAGTCTCGACAGAGGTACACTCATAGGAATTATACCAGTCAGTTCACATGTGCAACAAAGTCATCATGTTGATCAGGGGAAACATTAAGACGTTTTCCGTTTGAATATCCCACCAGGGAGAATAGTATTACCAATATCTAGAGAGGTTAGCCTTGGGAAATGATCAGACGCTATATCTGTTACAATGGAAGACTCACAGCTGGCAGAAGTAATGTTGAAGCCAAGACACAGATCAAGGACACCTCCATAGATATGTGTGGGTTCAAGGTCACCTACAATTTGCACATTATCATGACTGTTTAAGAGTGACAACAGTTGATTGCCATTACGATTACCAAACTGAGAGTTTCCAATGCTTTTGTGTCTTGCATTATAATCACCAATAATGAGAGTAGGTTCAGACTGAGCACAAGTTGGGAGCTCCAAGTAATTAAACTTATCAGCAGGAGCGTACAAGTTAAATATGTTGAGAGCAGAGTTCCCAATATAAATCCTAACACCGTGATACTGTAGCCCCTCTGTTTTCTTATGTGCAAGAAGTTGATGGGGAAGTGATTTTTTAATATATAGAACACAAGAATTAGTAGATTTGAGCTGCTTTGGGGATTAGCGTGGACGGTTACAAAGCATGGCTTGCTTCTGCAGTGTTTTAAAAACTGAGTTTGGAGAGTTGAAGGAGGAGGTCTTGCTTCTCCAGGAGGAGATTAGGAGGCTGAAGGTCCACCTCAATGGGCCTGGGAGAGAGTGTGAGGTGGTTGGAGATGTGGGGAATGAGGCTTCTAGCAGTGAGGTGCAGTCTGTCTCTCACTGTGAGGAGGCTGTAGGTGGGGAGGTAGCAACGGGTACCAGCAGTGAGGTGCAGCCCAGCACCTGCTACAAGTGGCGAGTTGTTCACAGTAATGGGAGGCGCATCAGAGTAAGGAAAGTTAAGAGTGAAGATCTGAAGGTAGGAAATCGCTTCTCTGTTCTCCAGGATGAATGTACTTCAGTGGCCAGTGAAGGTAAGGGTACTACTGCCCCTGCTAATGAAGGTAAGCGCATTCTTGTGGTTGGTGACTCTCAGGTAAGATATGTTGACCGTGCTTTTTGTAATAGGAATAAGAAGATGAGAGATAGAGTGTGGCTTCCCTGGAGCTGGTGTTGGGGACATTGTCAACAGACTGGATAATATCATGTCAGGTAATGGGAACAAGCCCATTATCTGTCTCAGTGCTGGTGGAAATGATATTGGGAAGGGTAGGAGAAAGAGCTGCTAGATAAGTACAGGTCAGCTATAGATTTCATTAAGTCTAAGGGAGGGATCCCAATCATATGTAGCATCTTGCCTAGAAGGGGAGTAGGAAATGAATGGTTGTCTAGGGCAATTGGTGTAAATTGCTGGCTAGACAGATACTGCAAGGAACTTGCAATCCCATTCATTGACAACTGGAACAACTTTTATGGCAAACATGATATGTATGCAAGGGATGGGGTTCATCTCTCTGGGGCAGGGTGGTAGCACTTGCAGACTCGATTGAGAAGGCCATTGGTGAAATGCCTATGATTTTAAACTGATGGAAGATAGAGGTATGGGTGGTGTGTGGGAAACAAGCAGGTTGCAACACTAGGGTTGGAAACAGTAAATGTATAAAAGGCATTCAGCATGAAGTTATAAATAAAGACAATAGAACAGGTCAGAAAACAAAGGGGACAGCGAGGGCAGCAAGGGACTAGCTCCCTTAAGGTTTACTATACTAATAGCAGGAGTGTTAGAAATAAGATAGATGAGCTAAGATTAATTGCAAGTGCAGGAAACATAGATATTATTGCTATAACAGAGACCTGGCTCAATCTGAAAGATAGAGAGATGCCATCTGAATGTCACATACAAGGCTATAAATTATTCCACACTGACAGGGTCAACAGGAAAGGTGGTGGAGTAGCGATGTATGTCAGAGACAATTTAAATTGTTGTGTTAGACAAGATATTAAATTAGAAGCGTCAGCCACTGAATCTGTTTGGTTACAGCTTCTCGAGGGCCGAGAAAAACTAATTTTGGGTGTGATTTACAGGGCCCCAAATCTTGATAGGGAGTGCAGTAAACTTCTATGGGACGAAATTCGTAAGGCATCTACATACGAAAATGTTGTGCTAATGGGAGATTTCAACTATAGACAGATTGACTGGAGCAATTTGACAGGAAATTTAGAGTCGGGTGACTTTCTTGATACGATCCAGGATTGTTTTTTAAAACAGTTTGTGACAGAGCCAACTAGGGAAATAACCTCCTTGACTTGGTTCTTGCCAGTAGGGAAACACTAATTAATAATCTTGAGGTTAATGATGAGCTTGGGGAGAGTGATCACAAATCACTCAGTTTTAACATATCATGGAATTCCCCTAATAATGGCAATCAAGTCTCCGTCCCTGACTTTCGCTTGGCTGATTTCATAGGACTGAAAATTACTTAGGTGGGCTGAACTGGAATGACCTGACTAGGGGTCAGGTAGGTGGTGATGGTTGCCGATATGATGCTTTCCAGGGCATAGTTCTAGCTGCTCAGTCAAATTATGTTCCAAATAGGGAAATCAGATCAAACAAAAATGATCCTAAATGGATGAACAATAGATTAAAATATCTGATTGGTCAAAAGAGAGGCATATATAGGCAAATCAAAAGAGGAGAGGGGCAATTAAGAAATCGATATATTCAGTTAAAGAGAGAAATAAAAAAGGGAATTAGAAAAGCAAAAAGAGATTATGAGGTTAAAGTTGCAAGAGAATCGAAGACTAACCCAAAAGGATTCTTTCAGGTATACAGAAGTAAGATCAGGGACAAGATAGGCCCACTCAAAAGTTCCTCGGGTCAGCTCACTGACAGTGATAAGGAAATGTGTAGAATTTTTAACACATACTTCCTCTCAGTTTTTACACAGGAGGATACCAGTGATATTCCAGTAATGATAAATTATGTAGAACAGGACGATAATAAACTGTGCACTATTAGGGTCACAAGTGACATGGTCCTTAGGCAAATAGATAAATTAAAACCTAACAAATCCCCAGGCCCTGATGAACTGTATGCAAGGTTCTAAAGGAATGTAAAGAGGAGCTTAGCACACCTTTGGCTAATCTTTTCAACATATCACTACAAACTGGCATGGTGCCAGATAAGTGGAAAATGGCAAATGTGATACCTATTTTCAAAACAGGTGACAGGTCCTTAGCTTCGAACTATAGACCAATAAGCCTAACCTCCATAGTGGGAAAATTTATGGAATCAATAATTGCCGAGGCAGTTCGTAGCCACCTTGAAAAGCATAAATTAATCAACGAATCTCAGCATGGTTTTACAAAGGGACGTTCCTGCCTTACGAATTTATTAACTTTTTTCACTAAGGTATTTGAGGAGGTAGATCATGGTAACGAATATGATATTGTGTATATGGACTTCAGTAAGGCTTTTGACAGGGTCCCACATCAGAGACTATTGAGGAAAATTAAAGCACATGGAATAGGAGGAGAAATTTTTTCCTGGATAGAGGCATGGTTGACAAATAGGCAGCAGAGAGTTTGCATAAATGGGGAGAAATCAGAGTGGGGAAGCGTCACGAGCGGTGTTCCACAGGGGTCAGTGTTGGGCCCCCTGCTGTTCACAATCTACATAAACGACATAGATGAGGGCATAAAGAGCGACATCGGCAAGTTTGCCGATGACACCAAAATAGGCCGTCGAATTCATTCTGACGAGGACATTCGAGCACTCCAGGAAGATTTGAATAGACTGATGCAGTGGTCGGAGAAGTGGCAGATGCAGTTTAATATAGACAAATGCAAAGTTCTAAATGTTGGACAGGACAATAACCATGCCACATATAAACTAAATAATGTAGATCTTAATATTACGGATTGCGAAAAAGATTTAGGAGTTCTGGTTAGCAGTAATCTGAAACCAAGACAACAGTGCATAAGTGTTCGCAATAAAGCTAATAGAATCCTTGGCTTCATATCAAGAAGCATAAATAATAGGAGTCCTCAGGTTGTTCTTCAACTCTATACATCCTTGGTTAGGCCTCATTTAGATTATGCTGCACAGTTTTTGGTCACCGTATTACAGAATGGATATAAATTCTCTGGAAAATGTACAAAGGAGGATGACAAAGATGATCCCATGTATCAGAAACCTTCCCTATGAGGATAGACTAAGGGCCCTGAAACTGCACTCTCTAGAAAGACGTAGAATTAGGGGGGATATGATTGAGGTTTATAAGTGGAAGACAGGAATAAATAAAGGGGATGTAAATAGTGTGCTGATAATATCTAGCCTAGACAGGACTCGCAGCAATGGTTTTAAGTTGGAAAAATTCAGATTCAGGAGGGATATAGGAAAGTACTGGTTTGGTAATAGAGTTGTGGATGAGTGGAACAAACTCCCAAGTACCGTTATAGAGGCCAGAACGTTGTGTAGCTTTAAAAATAGGTTGGATAAATACATGAGTAGATGTGGGTGGGTGTGAGTTAGACCTGATAGCTTGTGCTAACGGGTCGGTTGCCGTGTTCCTCCCTTGAGTCAATGTGACCTGACCTGACTAGGTTGGGTGCATTGGCTTAAGCCGGTAGGGACTTGGACCTGCCTCGCATGGGCCAGTAGGCCTTCTGCAGTGTTCCTTCGTTCTTATGTTCTTATGTAAACGATGGCAATTTAGGGGGTTGGGATTTTTCAGGGACTCTGCACTCTTGTAGACACACAATATCAATGGATTCAGTGGTTACTTTATGATGCAGGTCAGAAAATCTTTTTCTAAGTGACGCAATATTCCAACTTAAAATGGATAGTTTATACGAGTTTGGTTCCATTATAAAAGTCCAGGGATAGTATTCAATTTCTCAGCAAAATGAAAAAACTTACTAAATAACAAACAGACATAATCAATATCAATATCATCAGTATTATCCTTATCCATGAGTCTCCTAAGTGCACTTCCATTAGTGAGACCTCTTGGGAGTCTTTGTACACAGAGGTCACTGTGCTCTTTGTCTGTGAATGTATGGAAGGTGACACTATCCCTCGCACTCAACTCTCCGCTTTTATTACACTCATCACTATCATCACATGTATCACTTCCCTAATCATTATGACCAGTGATACATACACCATTATCAACAACCGGGTCATCTCCACACTCAATATCTATCAATACATTACACTCATCAGGTTGACTATCATGATGGCCTTCACTGCCCTTATCATCTTCACTGTGATTGTAAACACCACTATCAGATTCATCGTTTTTGTGATTATTAACACCACTGCAATCATCAGTTTGTTCATCATCACCACACTCATTTTCATAATGGCTGACTATCTGTGGGTTGATGTACTCATTTGCAACCTCTGTAAGTTTTTCCTCGTGGTGCTCAATTTGTTGTTTCAAACACCATTGTTGCTTCTCCAGTACTGTTATGCGCAGCTGCATGTTGTGTACCACCCCAGCAAGACTAGCGTCATCAGGAAGTATGAAGTCCCGATCAGCTGAGTCAGGTGGCTGACTGACAGCTGACTCAGCCAGACAGATGGTGTCAACACCAGCAGCATTACTAGTGTTGATAGCAGACGTGATCGTGCTCTGTTGATGTACTCCCAGAGTGACTCGCTCAACCATATTGTCTGAGTTCAGGCATGGGTCAGTATTCAGACATGAAGTATCTGGTAGGCCTATTGCCTCATCATGGGGGGTGATGGGTGAGGCGGGAGCTCTGCGGCTGGCGATGTGGGCAGCTTTCGCTCTGCAGTCAGCATGAGCAGCTGTGACTCCTGGAGTCTTACAATTGATACATTCTAATGCAACGGTCTGGGTGTTTCTTGATCATATCATAGCACTGGTGAGAAGGATGGGCCTTGGCACACACTGCACACCAGTGTGACTTAGATGAGCATTTCCAAGCAATGTGACCCCAGCGCTGACACTTGTAGCATCTACGGTGAGGTGCTTTGTACAAAGCTATTTTGTAACTCCTGTTAAGCGCTGCACGAGAGTAGATATATGATGGTGGAGTCCCTTGACCAATCCACTCAGCCAATATCAGATCATTTGGAAGTCGACGAGGGTTTGCAACTTGATCTGACAACAGGAATTTAGGATCCATGTACTTATTGACATTGTGGATAACAATAAGTACTTTAGGTGATCTTGGTGGGGCAGCTTGGAGTTGGATGTTAGCATATTTATGAGTAAGAAGTTTTTCTATGAATGTTGGGTCGTTAGTAACAAAAACGTAATTATCCTCGTCATGACGAAAGCGAATCCGAAGGTTTTTTTCTGGGTTGTCTAATGAAGCTTCGTAAAACCATCTAAACTTGACCTCAAACTCAGTGTTAGCAGGGAAATCAAGCCTAACCGTTCTGCAATGGTTGTTGTTGCTCTCGTTGTTTCTTGCAGCAAGTCTCCTTTGAAATCCTCTTTCTTTTTTCAAAGCTCCCTTACTTCTAAAACGTACGAATTCGCCTTCACCATCATTTACTTCGTTCACATCCATAGGTCACTTTTAGTTCAGCTGCTTGAGATGGAAGAGTTAGTCTGTTACTTTTGGGTCAGTGAAACCGCCTTTATTCCATAAGAGAGAAGGGACAAGGAAGGGATATTCACCTCGCTAGACACAGGCAATATGGGTGTAGTGGCCTGCGGGTCGCAGTGCGATTTTCAAGGTCATTCACTGGGCCCACAGTCGTCTCGAGAGTTAACAACACTGTACTACTTGTTAATTACTCCAGACCCGTAGCACTTAACACATCTAGCACACGTGTCTTGGAATGACAGACAAATTTTCACTACTTAAGAACTAGTTCTCACAGCACCGAAGGTATGGCCGGAACACTGTAGAACGTTCACAAAGGCATTCTGTAACTTGGCCTTCACTGGCTGGCTTGGAGCGCTGTTTAGCCTGGATTAGCTAAACTCGCCCTTATCCCATATGTAGATAATGGTGACGAGTTAAGGGATACCGGTGAATAGGAAAGTCGAGGAAGGGACATTCACCTCACTAGACACACGCAGTATGGGTGTAAGTGGCATGCGGGTCTTATAGTGCCATTTACAAGGTCACCCAGCAGGCCAGACATTCCTCACTCATTTTAAGCCTATGTAGGTATTGATGGTCGCACAATGTCCTAAGTCAGTGAAATCCACTCGTGCAAATAGTTACAACAAATCTGCAGCACTTAACACTACTAGCACAAACTTACAATGTTTATAGGTGAACCTCTGGCATGTCCCACTTAAAAAGTCAGTACTGCAATGCTCGTTAAATTGTTCTTAACTAAGCCACTGCAGGAAACACTGGTATGCCAGCAACACTGTAGAACGTATACGTAGACATGCTGGGCCTTCAAATGCTGCTTTCAAGCCTGCTTGAATGTGCTTGCTAAGCCCGTGTCAACCACTTGGATATTTGCTTGTAGCAGGCAGGTAGGCACTCAGGAGACATATTCGTAAGATGAATGGAGTGCGGCACGGAGGACTGTTGTGTACTCATGAGAGCTAATATAGAGTATAAACATTATATATGGAAAATACGTTAAGATCAACTCTGTAATCTGCTTACCTGGAGTTTACCTAGAGAGAGTTCCAGGGGTCAATGCCCCAGCAGCCCGGTCTGTGACCAGGCCTCCTGGTGGATCAGAGCCTGATCAACCAGGTTGTTACTGCTTGCTGCATGCAATCTAACATGCGAGCCACAGCCCGGCTGGTCAGGTACTGACTCTAGGTGCTTGTCCAGTGCTCGCTTGAAGACTGCCAGGGGTCTATTGGTAATCCCCCATATGTATGCTAGGAGGCAGTTGAACAGTCTTGGGCCCCTGACACTTATTGTATTGTCTCTTAACATGCTAGTGACACCCCTGCTTTTCATTGGGGGGATGTTGCATCATCTGCCAAGTCTTTTGCTTTCATTCTGAGTGATTTTCAAGTGCAAGTTTGGTACTAGTCCCTCTAGGATTTTCCAGGTGTATATAAACATGTATCTCTCCTGCCTGCATTCCAGGGAGTACAAGTTCAGGAACTTCAAGTGCTCCCAGTAATTGCGGTGTTTTATCTCCGTTATGCGTGCCATGAAGGTTCTCTGTACATTTTCTGGGTCAGCAATTTCACCTGCCTTAAAGGTGCTGTTAGTGTCAGCAATATTCCAGCCTTAATAGAACATGTGCCCTTTGAAGAGTTTTCACATGCTTGGCCCCCTAGTTTTGAAGGTTCTCATTAATCCATCTGTCAGTTTTCTGCAGATGCATTGATCAATGTTAGGACCTTGAATGTGAGATCCTCCAACATGATCAATCCCAGTCTTTGATGTTGGTTTTTCATCTATTTTGTGGCTGGAATTTGTTTTGTACTCTGATGAAAATTTTAATTTCTATGTTTGCCATACGAGTAATTGAATTTCCCATCGTGAACTTCATATTTTTCTGCGAACATTAAAAGATTTGGGTTGATGTCCACCTGGAGCCTTGCAGTGTTGCAATGAAGACACTGCCATGCAGATTCGGTGTCATCTGCAAAGGAAGATAAGGTGCTGTGGCTGACATCCTTGTCATGTCAGATATGAGGAGAGAAAACAAGATGGGAGCGAGTTACTGTGCCTTGTGGAACAAAGTTTTCACCGTAGCCACCTCAGACTTTACTCTGTTGGCCCTACTACTCTTTGTGTCTGTTTATGAGGAAATTATAGTCCATACCAACTTTTCAAGGACCACCTTCGCTTAACATATGTAGTGATGACTTAAAGGTTGTCAAACTGATGGCTATCATGCAGGTAAAAAAACAGTGCTGTTTAAAATTCCAAAATAGCTACAAAAAAAACCTACTAAAACATCTATTACTATGAAAACTGATGTTTAGTCAATGAGTGCCTTACCAAAATGAACAAAACCTTCTTTATGGCTAAGAAAACTGCGCTATGCCCAAAAAAATCCACAAATGCTTTGTGAGAATGGAAAAATACAGTTAGAAAACAGCCCTGAAAGGAACTTCATCTCCACAGAACATGACCTTAAAACATTCCTAAGTGAGCTGGACTAACAGAATCAGAGTAAAGTGCAGATAATACCATTAGTCCAAAGTTAGTGTTAATTGTCCATTTTGTATAAATTCTGCCCCCCTAAAATTTAATACTCCAACTACTTTTAATTGTCATTTTGTCTCAACGACCATTCTACTCATAGTCTTATTGTATTAAATCTACAGAATCTATCTCCTTTATTACAACTTACCACATCACTGTTCCATCTTATTTTATTATAAACTAACCATAACTTGTCTTCAATAATTCTACCTCATTTTAAAAAATACTCAATTGCCCAATTTTATTAAAATCCCTATTATTGCCCAATTTACTTTAAACTATATTGATCAAACTTATTGTAAATTTCTTTTATTGACATTTTTATTCCATACTTTTTTAACCTAAGTATTTCAACTACAACTTTTATTACATCCTGTCTACATCTTACTAGTATTATAACCAAGTCATTGCCATTTTTATTTTTATCATTCTTTTGTTTTTATTATTATTTTGCTACCTTAATTTTACCCTGTCAATTTAAATCTAATTATACTCTAATTCTTTTTAAACAACTTATATAAGTCCTTAGTGCAATTACAATTGAGAGTTTGTTCCTTCATTATATTATTAGATTAATCACAGTTTTACTCTAGCTCATTCTAGCTCAATACATAGTCAATACCAAATTCACTATACTAGACCATAGTGCAATTACTAGTGAGAGACTGGTGCTATTTGTAATTTGTATTTTTATATTATTAGACTAAAATTGTTGTACCATAGCTCTTCTACCTCAATACATAGTCAATACCAAATTCACTATATTTAGACCTTAGTGCAATTACTAGTGAGAGACTGATGCTACTTTTAATTTGTATTTTTTAATTTGTATTTTTATATTATTAGATTAATTCATTGTACCAAAAGCTCATTCTACCTCAAGACATAGTCAATTACCAAATTCACTATATTGACCATCAGTGCAATTACTAGTGAGAAAATAGTACTATTTTTATTTGTACTATTATATTATTAGATTAAACCTATTATACTTTACTCACTCTAGCTCAAAACAGAGCTCCACAAAAGTCATTATTAGACCTTAGTGCAATTACAAGTAGACCCTTGTTCTATTTTAATTTGTATTTTTAATATAGTTTATCACTAGTTGTACTTTAGTTCTTCCAGCACAACACACAGACAACATCAACTTCATTATGTAGTGTGACTATACCTACATGACCAAAACTCTAGTATATCTTGTCCAAACTTCCAACCACTCAGTTTATCAGTAGTACAATTCAACACACGAAACTTCCCTCCAGGTAAAACTCCAGGTATCACAACACGATAAATAACCATAGTTTAAACCTAGAAGTGATTGATCACGTTGACCCTGATCTAAACCTCCATAATCTGAACCAATCAAAACCTATTGGAAAAACTGCCTTTATTACACACATCACAAGCCACTACTATCCTAAACAATGCATAAAGTCTATCAGTACTAACTACAACATCAGGTCCTTAAGCAAACACTATGAGGACCTCTAGCACTCCTGAATCACAAAAGACACCCTTCTCCTGCATTATTCTTACTGATGACCTGGCTTAAGCAGGACAAATAGATATCTACCCTCTACCAGGATACACAGCGATTCAAAACTGCAGAACAAAACCAAGTTGGGGGTGGTATTGCAATCTGTTACCTCTAACCAATTATCTGTCTTAGCCACTTGCTTAGTGATGAATATGGGGAATACATCTTTGCTAATTTTACTGTAAAAAACCTTAAGACGCCTATAACAATTGGTGCCATTTACGGATACCTCACACAAACATCCCAAATTTCATTGAGAAATTAAAGTCACTAATACAAACAGACAAAGAATAAGCACCACCTTCTCTTAGCTGGAGACTTCAACATCAACCTTGGCTTACTAGATGATCAGCCTGTAATGATTTCATCAACAATATGAACAACACACTTCTCATACCAACAATAACTAAACCAACCAGGCTCACTGGGGACAAGTGCAAACCATAATAGACCACATATGGACCAATATACTAGCCCCCCTTAAATCAGGGATAATCACAGATAGCACTACAGACCACTACCCTACCTTCCTCCTGACAAACATTAGTAAACCACCATTTGAATACAACAAAGTCTCATTTAGACTCCATGACGAGGCCTCAGTAAGGAAGTTCACAGCTGACCTAGAGACTGTTGATTGGCCTACAGAATTCTCCAAGGCCAATGGTATTGATGACTGGACAGACATCTTTCTTAACAAATTACTTAGACTATACAACAAACATTGTTCTATAAAAACAAAACAGATCACAAACAAACGGCTTGGTTGCCCATGGCTAACCAGCACCATTCTGAAATCCATTTGACAAGAAACACCAATATGAAAAGCAATATAGACAGGGCTTAATACACAAAGATATTCTTAAACACTATTCATCAGCTCTCACCAAAGTAATAAAAAAAGCCAAACAACTATACTACTCCAGTAGATTAACAGACACTAGAGGAGATATAAAAAAGACCTGGAAAACACTCTCTCAGATTCTAGGGACCCACAAACTGAGAAAAACCAAGAATATTGTCCTAACTAAACCTAATGAAACACAACTACATCCCACTAACACAGCTAACAAGATAAACGACTTCTTCTCAAACATAGGATCTAATCTCGCCAGTAAAATCCCACATACCAATGCCCATGCCGGGGACTACCTAGATGGAAATTTCCCTAATTCCTTCTATCTTGCACCAACTGAGCCACGGAAGTCATTGAGATCATAAAGTCACTTAAAAATAACTCGGGGAATCTGTCTCATGTCCCACCATTACTGTACAAGCGAGCGGCCCATGTCCTTTCGCATGCTATTTCATTACTTTTTAACAAGTCAATAGAGACTAGCACCTTCCCGAAACTACTCAAGATGGCAAGGGTTACACCAATACATAAAGGTGGGTGACCCTACAGACTTAAACAACTATAGGCCAATATCTAACTTACCATTGCTATCCAAAATCTTTGAGAAACTCGTGCACAGGAGACTGTATTCATTTATAATGGCTCAAAACATACTCAAACCCCTGCCAGTTTGGATTCAGGAAAAATAAAAGCACTAATGATGCAATCATAAAAATGCTAGATCTGCTTTACACAGCATTGGAAAATAAGGAATATCCACTAGGAATTTTTTTGACCTAAAAAGCTTTTGACACAGTAAACCACGAAATCCTACTCCACAAACTTGACCACTACGGTATAAGAGGCCATGCGCTTGCCTATTTCAAATCTTACATTACTAATAGGTATCAGTACGTCACCATTAAAGACACAGCATCAGCAACACGGCCACTTGATACTAGAGTTCCGCAGGGAAGTGTCCTTGTCCCCTGCTCTTCCTCATATACATCAATGACCTTCCAAACGTATCCCAACACCTGAAACCCATTCTCTTTGCTGATGACACGACTTATGTCATCTCTCACCCTAATCTTGCCACCCTTAACACCATTGTGAATGAGGAGCTGATTAAAATATCGACTTGGATGACAGCCAATAAACTTACGCTTAACACTGACAAAACTTACTATATTATGTTTGGTAGCAGAGCTGGAGATGAAACAAATTAACATTAAGATTGACAACACTCTAATTACCAGAAATAATGGGGGAAAATTCCTAGGCTTATACCTTGACAATAACCTGAATTTCAGCACCCATATCCAGCATATAGCCAAAAAAGTATCCAAAACGGTTGGGATCCTCTCCAAGATACGATACTACGTGCCGCAAAATGCCCTCACACTTATTTATCCATACCTCACCTATGCTATTTGTGCTTGGGGATCAACTGCAGCAACACACCTAAAGCCAATAATAACCCAACAAAAAGCTGCAGTAAGAATAATCACTAAATCCCATCCCTGGCAGCACACCCCCCCCACTCTTCAAAGATCTAAACTTACTCCCAGTTCAGTACATCCACACTTACTACTGTGCAATCTATATCTACAGGGCCTTAAACTCTAATATCAAAACCCTTTACCTAAAACGCTTTCTTGATAGTTGTGACAGAACCCACAGGCATAAAACCAGAAACAAACATCTCTACGACATTCCCCATGTCCGACTAAACATTTACAAAAATTCAATGTATGTCAAAGGCCCTAAAATCTGGAATACCCTACCTGAGAACTCTAGAACTGCAGACACATTCATCACCTTCAAAACTACCATTAGAAAACATCTTATCTCCTGATACACCCCGTCAACTAACTTCCACGAATACCACCTGGTGGTTCCACTTACACTCGCTCACTCATTTGACCATAAACAGAAATATTAATCTCAGTCTTAAAATAATGAATCCTGTGATACTCCAATACTGAAACTATATACTGTGCCAAAACAAAAGCATTCACATTGCTAAACTCACAAAATAGTATTTAGTCACTTAGCCATAATACCAACTTACCTCATAATTTGTAATATTTTACATTTAAGAATAAAACTAAGTATGCCCGAAATGCCTAGCCATGCTAAGTGTTCTAGTGGTACACTCTGTAATCTCAATTTTACTACATGTAAACCAAACAATAACCAAATTTCTGTAAACTCAGCATTGTAATCCTTATAGAGAATAAACTTTGAATTGAATTGAATTGAATTGAATTCCTTTAGCACGCATTTTGTGCTATATTACACATGGTCACACTTGTCGAATGCTTTTGCAAAGTCTGTATATATTTCATCTGCATTCTTTTTGTCTTCTAGTGCATCTAGAACCCTGTCGTAGTGACCCAGTAGTTGAGACAGACGGGGAGCGATCCTTTTCTAAACCATGTTGCCCTGGGTTGTGTAATTGATGTGTATCTAGATGGGTAGCAATCTTGCTTCTTAGGACCATTTCAAAGATTTTTATGATATGGGATGTTGGTGCTATCGGTCTGTAGTTCTTTGCTGTTGCTTTACTGCCCCCTTTGTGGAGTGGAGCTATGTCTGTTGTTTTCAGTAACTGTGGGAAGACCCCCGTGTCCATGCTTCCTCTCCATAGGATGGTAAAAGCTCGTGATAGGGGCTTCTTGCAGTTCTTGATGAACACGGAGTTCCATGAGTCTGGCCCTGGGGCAGAGGGCATGGGCATGCCATTTATCGCCTGTTCAAAGTCATTTGGCATCAGGATAACATCAGATAGACTTGTGTTAACCAAATTCTGTGGCTCTCTCATAAAAAATTATTTTTGATCTTCGACTCAGTCTGGTTAGCGGCTTGCTAAAAACTGAGTCATATTGGGACTTGAGTAGCTCACTCATTTCCTTGCAGTCATCTGTGTAGGACCCATCTTGTTTAAGTAGGGGCCCAATACTGGATGTTGTTCTCCTTTGTCTTATAGGAATAAGCCTTGAGCATACATCGAGTGCCACTGAGTTAATATCTTCTAGGCATAAGTTAGGGTCTGTGTTGCATTGTCATTTTCCCAGCTTATATCGTTTAGGTCTTGGGTTTTCTTGGTCCATTTTGTTCTTGTTATTGAAGTTGAATTTGCTGAAGGCTCCCTCGTGACTAATCTCATTTTGTCGGTCTGGGGTTCCGTGCATACATGTCTAAACCTCGATTATGTTGTGGTCTGAGTATATTGTTTTTGAAGTGACATTTCGTATTAGATCATCATTGTTAGTGGTCTAGTGTATTCTCCAGTCTAGTAGGCTCTATTATTTGCTGGTTTAAGTTGAATTTTGTGCAGAGATTTAAAAGCTTGTGTGTGTGTGTGAGCTCTCGTCAGAGCTGCCTCCTGATGTTATCACTGCAGCAACATTATTTGCTATATTCCTCCATTTTAGGTGCTTCAAGTTGAAATCCCCCAGGAGCAAGATGTTGGGGGCAGGAGCTGGCAGAGATTTGAAAGCTCATGTGTGTCTGTGAGTTGTCATCAGAGCTATCTCCTGGTGTTATCACTGCAACAATATTATTTGCTATATTCCTCCATTTTTAGGTGCTTCAAGTTGAAATCCACCAGGAGCAAGATGTTTGGGGCAGGAGCTGGCAGATTTTCCAGACAGTCATTCCTGGAATGCTGGGACATTGCGTCTGGAGGCTTGTAGACTACCACAAAGTCTAGGTTTTGGTTCTCGATCTTTACTACTAAAACTTTCACTACATCATTTGAGGCATGAAGCAGTTCTGTGCAAACAAGTGACTCTGTGATATACAGACCAACCCCTCCCCTTTGCCTGTTCACTCTGTCACATCTATATAGGTTGTAACCTGGGATCCATATTTCGTTGTCCAAGTGATCCTTTATTTGGGTCTCTGTGAAAGCCACAAACATTGCATTTGCCTCTGCAAGCAGTCCACGGATGAAAGGTATTTTGATTTTCGTTGCTGGCTTTAGACCCTGCATATTTGCAAAGAAGAATGTCATCAGACTGGTGGTACTGGGGGGGACTCTTTTTTTCCAGCACTAGTATCTGTATCTGTTGCCTTGGAGTGGAGGCCATCGATTGTGGTTCCACTCCAGAAATGACTGGATTTGGCGAATGATTTCTGCCATTTCCTACCAGTTTTTTTTCCTTCCTGGCACTAAAATACCTCTCCCTCTTGAGTGGCTGTCACTACCCAGGTTTTCCCATGGCCTGGATGTTTTGTACCTTTTTGTCTCCTTTAGATGGTGTTCCTGGCAATTTAAGTTATAGCACAGTCTTTCCTGTACTGAAGAGGGGCACATTTTAGGGTGAAAAAGCATACAGGAAATGAGTTTGCATTTTCCTGTTGTCATATGGGCACGGCATTTTCTAGGGTGGTCAAAGTTGCACGTCCCATTTGTTTTTCCAGATTTCCCATGCCTGTAGATACCAAGTGCATAGTATGTGCCCCAGCTTGGGTTCCGTTTGCCTTGGGTTTCTGTGACTGTATCCTCTTCAAGGGGGGCTCCTTGGCGTGGTGAAGAGGCTCTTGGTCTGAGGAATTAGACTTGTCGGTCTCCTTCCTCAGACCAAACCTAATTACCCCCCAATCTCCCCTCCCCCAATCCTATCCTCCCCCTTTTTCCTTTCTCTTCCTCCTCCCCACCCCTCCCTTTTGCCCTTCTTTTTGGCCTTAACCCCACAGGCGCGCTAGTTCCTAGGTAGGGGAAAGGGTACCGGGGTCCATCCCATTCTGTTGAGGTTCTTGGCGGTGGCATAGTTTGCCGTGGAATCTGAATCGCCTGGGGATGTCCTGATCCCTCTCCGGTATCCCAGAGAATGGCTTTGGGTGTCTTTCGGGCGATGGGTGCATCTCTGGAAGCCACCTTTCGGATTCCGGGGGTGGTGGCTGAAAGAGGTATGCTTTGTGGTGGATATCTGGCCACCCTCTCTTTTGTCCACCGAGGTAGCTCGGCAGATGTGAGGTTGCTATCCGAGATTGCTGGTTTACTGGCGTGAAGGGTAGGGTATGGCACGGGTTCCATGCTGCATCTGCTCTACTAGTGGTGCTGAGGTCCTCTTGGACGCGGAGGGAGATTTCCGGGCCCCTTTTATTCCTCCTGGGAACTATTCCTCCCCGCTCCCCCCTTTTTTTTCTTTTTTTCTTTTTATTTTCTTTTCTTCTTTCTTTTTTTCTTACAAACACAAAGCAAAGGAGTAACCTAACCATGGAGAACCCAATCCATGAACCCACTACCCCCTGGCCCCTTCTTGATACCATACCCCATTCTGACCCTGCCTTGTTTTTTGACCACTCTTCGGACACTGCTGATGCCCCTGTACCTCTTGCTGGTGCTGTTTCCTCACCTGCTTCAGGTACCGGAGCTTCGACTGACTCCTTTGATTTGTCTGACCTCCGCTCTCCTTTGACTATACTTCCGGCCTCTCCCTATACGGTATGGCAATTTTCGAATCGCCAGCCCGTTTCACGACGGACCAACTCCGGTCCTACTCCTAAACGCCAACGACAATATCCTGATGATGTCCCTTTGTTACCTTCCCATTCTACTAGGAAAAGACCGACACGTCATGCACTTCCTCTCCACGCTCAGTTTCGGACCACACAATGGACTAAATTCTTTACTTTAAGACGACTTCTTCTTCTGCCTATCTTTATGACCATAGTATTGGCCAAAGTGCTCCTGCACCATGTAGGTAGAGATATTTCATTTCATGCTCTCAAGAGTGGTACGTACATGGTCACTGTCCAGAATGCTACCCAAGCTCATGATCTTTCTCTCCTTTCGCATATTGATACTACTATCACTGTTGAAAAACATCTTTCTCTCAATTCTTGTAGTGGTACTGTCATTCTGCCCCATTCTTGAACAGCTGGAACTCCAGGATCTCCCAGTCCTCAAAGTAGACACGTCCTTCCTGCCCATGGGTGGAGACGTTACCCTTGCAATGTGGCTCGATTAACTTTCGACAGCCGTGAACTCCAGCCCTCTGTTTATGTCGCGGGTCATCGGTTACAAGTACGAAAGGTGATCCCTACACCGCAATTAGTGTGCATACCTAGCAGAGTTTACTGCCAGAGGGGAATCATAGGCCTGTCCCATGTGAAAAAAATAATAATTGAACTTTGTGTCAGTGGATAGAAAGTCTCCCTGATAACATTGAGTATACATAGTGTATAGTGTATACTATAGTGGCTCCCTAGTATATTGATGATAAAGGCTAAAGTGTCATTTGAAAACAGGTGAATTTGTAAATGAAGTGATAAGCCTATAGAGGCAGGTGCCAGAAGTCGCCAGAATCTTACACAGGTCAGCTGTTTTTAATAATCTTCCTGGCCTGCTAGTGTACTCGCATATAATCTAGTGATACCAGTGAATAGCAGAATACAGTGCTGTAGTAGCAACTAACCAGTATTATAATGGTATATAGTGGAGTGGAGTGACTTTCATTAGTTTCTTTTTTCTTGAAATACCAGACGTTACTGTGAATTTCATATAACCTGTAGTTACCAGCGGTCGCAATATACACGACGAGAAGCAATTATTACTACAGAAAAAGCGTCCTTCCTCCAAAATTTGCACCAGTCAACTATAGTGATAATATAGCATTTATTGTGGTGGAGACCGAAAAAAAAAAAAAAATAGAAAAGCTAGATACAGCGATTGATAAACAAGGGTGGAGGTCGACCGTTCGTCATTGTAGGAGTGCCAGCAGTCACCGGCTCTTCAACACGCAAGTTATACTTTTGTATCAATCAAATCACATATTACTCGGGTAGATAATTTCCAGTAGATCCTTCATGTGTTAGCTCAAATCACCGACCAGTATGTTTTAAATAAGTGACCCACTGCTCAGATCAGATAGACTGGTCCGAACCCTTGACTGGTCCGAACCCTTAACTGGTCCGAACCCTTGACTGGTCTGAACCCTTGACTGGTCCGAACCCTTGACTGGTCCGAACCCTTGACTGGTCCGAACCCTGGACTGGTTTCAAACGGTTTCGTGCACTACCTAGCAGGTTATTAATAGAATTTTCAAGAGGTTGCTAGTAGAATTGCAGTAAATCAACCATTCAAATCATTATGAAGCTGTGTGTAGTCTGTGGTCAGTCAAACAAACGGGCTTCCACATGCATAAATTGTCATTTTTGTGGAAATTGGTGTCACGCCCCCTTGTGCAGATATCCAAGAACTAGCTACAAGCAGTATTAAAACAGGGAAGTGTTTTTGGGTATGCCCAAATGAGATAAATCTGTGGACTAAAATCACAAGGGTATTAAAAGAGGTCAACATCAAAGCTGCTTTCATAGAAAACCTGGAAGCTTTCTACAACAGATGGGAACATAAAAAGTCTGGGCTGAATGGTACTGCCCTTGATACTGGCCATGTAGTCAGAAACTGTAAGGCTGGAGATGATGTCTGGTAGTCAGTAAATGGGGGGCTGATAGTGCTGTCCTGGGAGACAGTAATGGTGAAGCTGGAGGTGCTGTCCTGGGAGACAGTAATGGTGAAGCTGGAGATGCTGTCCTGGGAGACAGTAATGGGGAAGCTGGAGATGCTGTCCTGGGAGACAGTAATGGTGAAGCTGGAGATTTTGTCCAGGTAGTCGGGAATTATATGCAGGAAGGAATACATATAAATGACCTCATAGGGGGCAGGAGCCATAGTAGGGAAACAAGTGTAGTCAAAGATAAGATAAAACCAATATTGCAAACTAGAAATACCGCAGGAAATAGCAAACAAGAGGACTCCACTAGCAATAGTGAGGATATATTACCAAAAAACAACTGGTGGGAGCTCCATTGTTGGTGCTAGGGAGGATAGAAGTAAGACAGGGAAACATGCACCAACAGGGAATACAGTCACAGAAACCCAAGGCAAACGGAAACCAAGCCTGTGCACATACTATGCACTCGGTATCTGCTGGCATGGGAAATCTGGAAAAACAGATGGGACGTGCAACTATGACCACCCTAGAAAATGCCATACCCATATGACAACAGGAAAATGCAAACTCCCTTCCTGTAAGCTTTTTCACCCTGAACTGTGTACATCTTCAGTACAGGAAAGACTGTGCTATAACTTAAATTGCCAGGCATACCATCTAAAGGGGACAAAAAGATACAAAACATCCAGGCCATGGGAAAACCTGGGTAGCCACAGCCACTCAAGAAGGAGAGGTTTTTTAGTGCCAGGAAGGAAAAAAAACTGGCAGGAAATGGCAGAAATCGTACACCAAATCCAGTCATTCCTGGAGTGGAACCACAGTCGATGGCCTCCACTCCAAACCAACAGATACAGATACTAATGCCGGAAAAAAAATCCCCCCCAGTACCAACAATACCACCAGTCCAATAACATTCTTCTTTGCAAATATACAGGGTCTAAAGCCAGCAACAAACAACAAAATGCCTTTCATCTGTGGACTGCTTGCAGAGGCAAAGGCAATGTTCGCGGCTTTCACTGAGACCCACATAAAGGATCACTTGGACAACGAAATATGGATCCCAGGTTACAACCTATACAGATGTGACAGAGTGAACAGGCAAAAGGGGGCGGTTGGCCTGTACATTGCAGAGTCACTTGTTTGCACAGAACTGCTAAATGCCTCAAATGATGTAGTGGAAGTTTTAGCAGTAAAGGTCGAGAACCAAAACCTAGTCATTGTGGTAGTCTACAAGCCTCCGGATGCAACATCCCAGCAATTCCAGGAACAGCTGTTAAAATTGACCACTGTCTGGAAAACCTTCCAGCTCCTGCACCAAACATCTTGCTCCTGGGGGATTTCAACTTAAGGCACCTAAAATGGAGGAATATAGCAAATAATATTGTTGCAGTAATAACACCAGGAGGCAGCTCTGATAAAAAACTCACATTTCACGAGAGCTTTTAAATCTCTGCCACAAAATTCAATTTAAACCAGCAAATAATAGAGCCTACTAGACTGGAGAATACACTAGACCTCATCTTCACTAACAATGATGATCTGAAAGAAATGTTACCATATCAAAAACAATAAAACTCAGATCAAACATAATTGGGTTTTCAGTCATGTATGCGCGGAGCCCCGGGACCGACATAATGAGATTAGTCACGAGGGAGCATTCACCAAATTCAACTTCAATAAAAAAAACCATAAAGTGGGCCCAAGTAAACCAAGTCCTAACCGATATAAGCGGGGAAGATTTTATAAGCAGCACAGCCCCCAAACTTATGCCTAAAAACAGATTAACTCGGTGGCACTCGATGTATGCACAAGGCTTATTCCTCTAAGAAAAAGGAGGAGTAGTTTGTAAAACAGAAAGAGACAGGCGCTCCCTTTACAGGCGACGGAAAAAAGAATAACAGAGCGGCCCAAAAGAGGTCAATATATCTGAAATGCGTAGGGAGACACTGGTCAGAGAAATAGCAAGCATCGAACTTAAGCTAAAGAATCCTTTAGGAGTCAGGAATCGCGGGAAGAACTAAAAGCCCTAAATGAAATCGAAAGAAACCCAAAAATATTTCTTCTTCCCATGCCAAATCAAAATCGAGAACAACGTCCAGTATTGGGCCCTACTTAAACAAGATGGGTCCTACACGGATGACAGCAAGGAAATGAGTGAACTACTCAAGTCCCAATATGACTCAGTTTTTAGCAAGCCGCTAACCAGACTGAGAGTCGAAGATCAAAATGAATTTTTTATGAGAGAGCCACAAAATTTGATGAACAATCCCTACCCGAATTTATCCTGACCCCAAAATTGACTTCGAACGGCGATAAATGACATGCCCATGCACTCTGCCCGGGGCCCGACTCATGGAACTCTGTTTTCACAAGAACTGAAAAGAAGCCCCTATCACGACCTTTTATCCTAGGGAGGGGGAGGGACAGGGGGGTCCCACAGTTACTAAAACACAGACATCCCCCTCCAAAAAGGGGGGCGTAAAGCAACAGCAAAAAAATACAGCCCAATAGCACTAACATCCCTATCAAAAAAAATCTTTGAAAGGGTCCAAAGAAGAAGATCCCACCCATCAAAACCCCATCATTTTACAAAAAACCGGGGCAACATGGGTTTAGAAAGGTCCCTTTTGTCTTCCAACTTTTGGATCACTATGACAAGTCCAAAATGCACTAGAAGAAAAAAAGAATGCATAGAAATATTACACCCTTTGAAAAAAGCCTTCGACAAGTTGCCCTTGGGCGTAAACCCACAAAATGGTGCAAAGGGAAAAAACAGGAAAAGTCGGTCGATGGATTTTTAAATTTCCTCACTAACAGAACACAGAGAGTAGTCGTCAACAGGTAAAGTCCAAAGGCAGCACGGTGAAAGATCTGTTATACGGGCCACAAACTTGCTCCCATCTTTTCCCTCATCCTCTATCGACTTAGAAAATGTGTCAGCCCAGCACCGTGTCTTTCCCTTTGCAATGACACCCCAATCTGCTGACAGTGTCTTCCATTGCAGCACTGCAAAGCTCCGGCGGACATAACCAAATTTTCAGTGGGCGCAGGAAAAAATTGAAAGTTCAACGATGAGAAATTTTTAATTACTCAGATATGGTAAACAGGGAAATTAAATCTTATCAAGGGACAAAACAAATTTGGCCCCAAAATGGAGCAAAAACCAACGTCAAAGACCTGGGGGTGATCAGTCGAGGATTCACCTTTAAGGACCTAACATTGTATCAATCGCACTGTAAAAAAAGACAGGATGGATAATGAGAACCCTTTAAAAAATAGGGAGGCCAAAACCCCGATGACACTCTTGGTCACTTGTTCTTCTAGGCTGGAATATTTCTGCACTCTAAAAGCACCTTTTAAAGGAGGTGAAATTTTCTGACCGAAAAAAGTACAAGAAATTTCACGGCGCGCTAAACGGGGATAAAAAAACCTCAATTATTGGAGGCTTGAGGTTCCAAAAATGTTTCCCTGGAATGCGGGGGAGGATCTGATTATTACCCCTGGAAAATCCTGGGGACTAGTACCCCAACTTGCACAGAAAATCACTCACTAAAAGCAAAAAACTTGGCAGACGATGCAAACCACCCCCCAATGAAAAGCAGGGTGTCACTAGCACGTTAAGAGACCATACAATAAGTGTCAGGGCCCGAGACTGTTCAACTGCCTCCCAGCACACATAAGGGGGATTACCAACAGACCCCGGGCAGTTTTCCCAAGCTGGGCACTGGACAAGCACCTAAAGTCAGTTCCGGATCAGCCGGGCTGTGGCTTGTACGTTGGTTTGCGTGCAGCCAGCAGCAACAGCCTGGTTGATCAGGCTCTGATCCACCAGGAGGCCTGGTCACAGACCGGGCCGCGGGGGCGTTGACCCCCGGAACTCTCTCCAGGTAACTCCAGGTAAATGCCCAGTCTGTGGTGCCGACGACCATTCTAATACATCTTGCAGTCAACCTCCATCTTGCCTTAATTGTAATGAGGCTCATCATTCGTACTCTCGCCATTGCCAGGTCTACTTGAATGAGTATGAAATCCATTGCCTCAAAGAAGCAGAAGGTCTCCCTTATACTATGGCAGTTACTCATCTCCGCCTCCAAGGGAGACTCCCCCTTGTTTCTTATTCTCGTGTTTCAAAACGTCCCCCCACTTCTGGAGTCCCATCTTCTGCAGCCTCTTCTGTTGTTACCCCTCCCATAGCCACTCTGGCATCTAATCCTTTTGCTGTCCTTGCTCTGACGTCCCGACTACAACTCGGGTCTTTTTCTCACATCTTCATGTCCTTCCTCACAAGCCATGGTATCGACAAGACCCCATACGACACCTACCAAACGCCCCTCTACTTCTCAGAAGTCCAAAAAAAACCCAGTGCTCAAATCTTCGTTGCCCCTTCCTTCCCTTCTTCCACCTCCACACTTTACCTTTCCAGTCTCTGTACCTAGTTCTTCCCCTCTATCTGGCTCTATTACAAGTGTGGAGGTTCACCCTCCTCCTAGTACTATGCCTTCCACCCCCGTCCCCTCCCAAGTTTCTCCCTCTTCTGCCACCTCCCAGGTTTCTGCCTCTTCTGTCCCCTCCCACACTTCTTCTCCATCCCCTACACTTTTTCATCCCCCCCTACTTTGGTGCAGTCCATTACTGTCCCAATCTTTACTCACTCTCCCTCCTTCTACTCCAATATTGTCTCCCATACATCTTTGAATTCAGAAACACTTGAAGCCATTTCAGAATACACTGCAGAGACTAAACCTTCAATGGACACTGATCCACCTCTTTTTTCTTCTCTTCCCTCTCCTCCATCTCCACAACTCCACTCTTCACAATGCTCCATTCCTTTCGCTACTTAAACGCCTTCTAATGCCACGACACTTGACTTTCCTAACCCCTCTAGTCGGTAGGTGCCCTTCCCTACGGATTCCTGGAAATTTTCTTCATTGCCAATCAGGGCCTTTTTTACAGGGGAATATCCACGGCCTTAGGGGTAATCGGGGTGAGCTTCGGGCTGTTGCTTTCCGGGTTTTTTCCCCTTTTGGTGCTTGCTTACAAAAACCCAAAATTTAAACACTCAGCTGTTTTCCAACCTCTCTCAGGCTATAATTTATTGTATTCTTCGGACCCTTTTTCCTCAGATGGGACCTTTAATGAAAGTGCTCTTCTACTCAATGATACCCGTTCTGTCAACTATTTGTCCATACCTCTCTGCATTACACTGCAGCCCATATCCACTTGAATAAGTGGTATAAAATATTTTTCTTTATATCTCTCTCCTTCTCGAGCATTTTCTATCCCAGATTTTGCTTTTCTAGTTTCATCCTTACCACCACCACTTCTGTTACTTGGTGATTTCAATGCCCACCATTTCCCTCGGGGGGGGTGTCTCACTGCAACTCACGGGGCATCCAGTTGGAGGTTTTTTTCTCGCCTCTAAACCCCCTCCATGTTTTAAATGGTACTCCCACCCATTTTGATCCTCGTACTCATACTCTCTCTTGCATCGATCTATCAGTCTGCTCTTCCTCCACTGCACTAGACTTCACCTGGTCTGTTCTACCAGACTTACATGACAGTGATCATTTTCCTATTATTCTTACTTCACCTTCCTTTTCACCACGTTGTCGTAGCCCTCCTGGAAATTTGATTGGGCAAATTGGGACCTTTACTCGAAACTCACTGCTTTTATTGGGGTTTCCCTTTTTTCTCCTCCATTGAAGACCCTACACCTCTTCTCGACATCAGTTTATGCCGCAGCTTCTCATTCTATACCCCAAACCTCAGGCAGGCATTCCAGAAGTGCATGCCTTGGTGGTCTCCTCTTGTGCTCGTGCAGTACGTTTGAAATGCGCTGAAATGGAGCAGGTACCGGTACAGTAGAACCGATAAGAGACTTCTTGATTTAAGCAGAACGTGCGATCGCTCCCGTGTCATCCATGACGCTAAATGCACTTTTTGGCGAGACTATGTATCCAACATCACCTCTGCCCCCTCTATGAGTGCAGTCTGGAAAAAAGTGAGGAAATTGAGTGGTGAATACTCCCCTGCCCGGCTCCTGTTGTATGGTCGCTGGTTTCATGTAGCAACCCTCTTGACGTTGCCATTGAAATTGGCACTCATCTGGTCTGTATTTCCCCAGGCTCCATCTATGCCCCTTGTTTCTTTCCTCAAAGTCTACCAAGAGTTAGTACCCTTGGATTTTTCTTCTCTCAAGAAGAACAGTATAATGTACCTTTTAAAACTTCAGGAACTGGAGGCAACACCTCACTTGCCGATCATCGGCAGCGGGGCCTGACACATTCATATTCGCATGTTACAACAATTACACCAGTCACCCTTGTAGTCCCTTACACCTCTTCAATCTATTTGGGCACAAGAGTTTCTTTCCCCGGTTGTGAAAATCTGTCATTGTTCTCCCCTTTCCGCAAGCCGGGCACTACAGGACATGATTCCTCCCACTATCGCCCCAATCGCTCTTACTAGCAGTTTGCAAAGTGATTTAACCACTGGTAAATCAACTTTTAAATGTGGTATTACCTCTTCAAGGGGGGCTCCTTGGCGTGGTGAAGAGGCTCTTGGTCTGAGGAATTATACCTGTTGGTCTCCTTTCTCAGACCGAACCTAATTACCCCCCAATCCCCCTGTTTCCCTATCCCATCCTCCCTTTTTCCTTCCCTCCTCCTCCCCCCCCCTCCCTTTTGCCCTTCCTCTTTTTTTTTTCACACAGGCATGCTAGTTCCTGGGTAGGGGAAGGGGTACCCGGGGTCCATCCCATTCTGTTGAGGTTCTTGGCGGTGGCATAGTTTGCCGGGGAATCTGGATTGCCTGGGGATGTCCGATCCCTCTCCGGTCTCCCCCCGGGGGGTGGCTTTGGTGTTCTCTCAGGCACGGTGTATCTCTGGAAGCCACCTTTGGGATTCCGGGGGTTTGGTGGCCGAAGGAGGTATGCTTTGTGGCAATTTCCGGCCGCCCCTCTTTGTCCACCGAGGTAGCTCAGCAATGTGAGGTTGCTATCCTGGATTGTTATTTTACTAGCATGATGGGTAGGGTATGGCACAGGTTGCATACGCATCTGCGCTACTTGCGGTGCTGAGGCCCCTCTTGGGCGTGGAGGGAAATTTCTGGCCCTTTCATTCCTCCTAGGAACTATCCCTCCCCGGTCCCCCCTTTTTTTATTCTTTCTTTTATTTTTATTTTCTTTTCTTTCTTTTTTTTCTTAAAAACAAAAAGAAAGAAGTAACCTAACCATGGCAGCCCTAGTCCATAACCTACTACCCCCGGGCCCCTTCTTGATACCCCCCAGTTTCTGACCCCGCCCATCTTTGGGAACACTCTTCAGACACTCCTCATGCCTCTGACCTTTTGCCGGTGCTGTTTCCTCACCCACTTCAGGTACTGAGGCCTCGACTGACTACTTCGATTTATCGACCTTCGCTCTCCTCTGACTGTCTTCCTGCCTCTCCCTCTACGGTGCTGCAATTTTCAAATCACCGACCCGTTCCACGTCGGACCAACTCTGGTCCCATGCCTAAACACCAACGACAATTACCTGCTGATGATACTTCTCCACCTTTTCGTTTTTCCCTCAAAACGATCGACATGTCCTTCACTCCCTTTCCACGCCCCAGTTTCAGACGAACAAGGGCCCTAAATTCTTCACTTTACGACCGACTTCCTCTACTGCCTATCTTTCTGACCACAGTATTGGCAAGGCACGCTATGCCATGTTGGTAAAGATATTTCTTTTCATGCCTTAAGAGCGGTACCACATTATCACCGTACAGAATGCTACCCAGCTCATGAGCTCTCTCGTCTTTCCCATATCGATACTGTTCCTGTCACTCTTGAAAAACATCATTCCCTCAATTCTTGTAGTGGTACTGTCATTCCCCCCATACCATAGTTCAACAAAATTTCCAGACATGTGCATTGACATTCCTGAACAGCTGGAACTCCAAGATCTCCCAATCCTCAAGGTAGACACTTATGTTCTTCCGCCTGCGGGCGGAACGATACCCTAGCAGTGTGGCTCGTTTAACTTTTAACAGCCAGAACTCCCATCCTCATTTTTATATAGCGGACATCGGTTACAAGTTTGAAAGGTGATCCCAACACCACAACAGTGTAGAAATTGCCTGGCGATTTGGCCATCCAGCAAAATATTGCAGATCAATTGCCGAATGCCCAGTCTGGGGTGCCAATGACCATTCTAATATAACTTGCAATCGATCTCCCTCTTCCCTTTAACTGTCATGGGGCTCACCCTTCGTACTCTCGCCATGTCAAGTCTATTTAAACGAGGGGGAAATCCTTACCTCAAGAGACAGAAGGCCCTCCTTATGCCATGGCAGTTTCTCATCTCCGCCTCCAAGAGAGACCCCCCACGTGTTTCTTATTCCCGTGTTTCAAAACGTCCCCCCACATCTGGCATCCCATCTTCTACACCCACCTCTGTGGTTACCTCTCCCATATCACTCCTGTATCTAATCCTTTTGCTGTCCTCGGCTCAGATGTCCCTACTTCAATGCCTCAGTCTGATCTCGTTTCTTCGTGTTCCTCTCACAAGCCTCAGTAGCGACGAATCTCATATGACACCTCCCAATCGTCCCTCTACTTCTCAAAAGTCAAAAAAAGGTCCGTTAACACCCCCCTACCCATTTTCCCACCTCCTCATTTTACCCTCCCTGCCCCTGTACCTGGTTCTCCCCCCCTCTCACTGGCTCTGTTACAAGTGTAAGGTTCACCCTCCTCCTCGTACTGTACCTTCCTCCCCTGTTCCCTCCCAAGTTTCTTTCCCTCTTCTGCCACCTCCCAGGTTTCTGCCTCTTCTGTCCCCTTCAAAAGCTTCTCCAGTTCCCTCCACCCTTCGCCTTCCCCCTACCTTGGTACAGCCCCAATACAGTTCCAATCTTTACTCATCCTCCCCCTACCATTTCCAATATTGTCTCCCATACGACCCCTCTGAATTCCGAAACACTTGAAGGAATCTCTGAATAATTGCAGAGACCAACCATCAATGGACACGGGATCCACCCTCCGCTCTTTCTCTCTCCTCTGCTCCATCTGCACAACTCCTTTCTTTTACAGCGCACCGTTCCCCTTTGCTGCTTGAACGTTTTCCACTGCCTCGCGCATGTGGACTTTCTAACCCCTCTATCCTAGGAACCCTGACCTGCGGATTCAAGTATCTTTATCATTGCCAGTCATGGCCTATTTACAGTGGAATATACCGGCCCCAGGGGATCGGGTGAGCTTCAGATGTTACTCTCCCAGTTTGCCCCTGTTGGTGTTTGCTTACAGGAACCAAAATTACACTCTGCTGTTATCTCTTTCTATGCACTGATATTCCCCTACCATCAGCTATTTGTTCATACTTCGCTGCATTACACAGCAAACTCGTATCCAAATTGCATAGGTGGTATATGCTCTGGTCTTTATATCTTTCTCCTTCTCGGGCATTATCTATTCCAGATATTGCCTTTCCCTTTTTTCGTCATTACCGCCACCAATTCTATTACTTGGTGATGTTAATGCCCACCATTTCCTCTGGGGGGGGTCTCACTGTGATTCCCGTGGAATTGAGTTAAAAGGCTTTCTTGCCACCCCCCCTTCCATGTTTTAAATACAGGTACTCACACCCATTTTGATCCTCGGACTCCCTACTCTCTCTTGCATCGATCTCTCAGCTGCTCTTCCTCCGCCACATTAGACTTCACTTGGGCTGTTCCCCGGACTTACATGACAGCGATCATTTCTCAATCATTCTTACTTCCCCTTCATATTCACCACCTCTTCGCATCCCCCGCTGGCAATTTGATCGGGCAAATTGGAACCTTTAAATCACTCCTAACTGTTTTTTTTGAGAGGTTCCTTCTTCGTCCTCCATCGATGAGCTTTTAAAACCTCTTCTCATCCTCCCTGTTAACTGCAGCTTCTCATTCTTTACCCCAACTTCGGGGAGGCTTCTCAGAAATGCGTGCCTTGGGGTCTCCTGCTTGTGCTCGTGCAGTATTTTGAAACGTGCTGCAAGGGGCAGGTACCAGTACAATAGAACCACAGAGACTTCCCTTTATTTTAAACAGAAGTGTGCGATCGCTTTGCCATGTCATCCGTGACGCTAAACACACTTGCTGACGAATTATGTCTCCACCATCACCTCTGCTTCCTCTATGAGTGCAGTCCCGGAAAAAAGTACGAAAACTGAGTGGAAATATTCTCCTGACCCGGCTCCTGTTTTTGCGGTTGCCGGTGTTGATATAGCAAACTCACTGTCTACTATATCAATCATCTGGGCTGTATTTCTCAGGGACTCCATCTATGCCCCTCATTTCTTTCCTCAAAGTCTGCCAGAGAGTTAGCACCCTTGGACTTTCTTCTCTCAGAGAAGAACATAAATGTGCCCTTTTACACTTCAAGAACTGGAGGCAACACTCCCCAGCTTGCCGATCATTGGCAGCTGGGCCCGACAACATTCATATTCGTATGCTACAACATTACATCATCAGCCCTTGCAGTCCTATATGCCTTTACAATCTATTTGGTCACAAGGAGTTCTTCCACAGCTGTGGAAATCCGCCATTGTTCCCCTTTCCGCAAACCAGGCACTACGGGACATGAAACCTCCCACTATCGTCCCATTGCTCTTACCAGTGCAGTTTGCAAAGTAATGGAACGCCTAGTAAATAGACGTTTATGTGGTTTTTTAGAGACACACAACAGTCTCTCCACTCGTCAATATGGCTTTCGTAAGGGACGTTCTACCATAGACCCCTTACTACGCTTGGATACGTATGTTTGTAATGCCTTTGCGATAACCACCCGTTTATTGCCATATTTTTTGACCTTGAGAAGGCATATGACACAACTTGGAGGTATAATATTTTAGCCCAAGCCCACCCTTAGGGCCCTTTGAGGCAATCTAAACCCTCCTTCCTTTAGAACTTTTTAACTGACAGGGATTTCCCCTGTTCGGGTTAATAATGTGCTCTCCCCGGACTTATCCAAGCTGAAGGTGTCCCCCAGGGATGTATTCTGAGCACAACACTTTTCTCCTTGCTAATAAGATTTGTCCCTCTAGTCTTCCATCAAATATTTGGTCATCACTATTTTGATGACTTCGCTATTGCCTGTGCAGGCGCTGACTGTCACTTCATTACAGTTTCTCTCCAGCATGCAGTCGACTGGTTTCCAATTGGGCCACCACATGTGGTTTAAATTTTCCAGCACTAAAACCCACCAAAATTTCTTTCACTAGACGCTCTGTCAACTCCGATCATCCTTTGTACCTCTATGGCTCCCGTATCCCCGAAGTGATACAGTCAAGTTTCTGGCCTCCTCTTTGATCGTAGGTTATCCTGGAAACCCACATTACCTCCCCTGAAGGCAACTTGTCACAGCCGGCTGAACCTTCTTAAAACCCTTGCTTATCTTCCATGGGGAGCTGATCGTCGAACCCTCCTTCGCCTACATTCCACCCTTATTTTATCGAAACTTGATTATGGTGACCAGATCTATCCAGCGGCATCTCCTGCTACTCTCTCTAGCCTTAACCCCATTCATCACCAAGGATTAACGTTTAAAGCCATGGTGCTTTCGCTCTTCCCCTGTCGAGAGCCTCTATGCAGAAGTGAACGTTCCATCCTTATCTGATCGCCGTGATGCCCATTGCCTGTGCTACTATGTACGCTCTCATGATCTCCGCAATCCTTCCAATTATAGAATGGTCACTGATATTAGTAGACACTCTTTATTTGTTCACCGCCCCTGTTTACTCCGTCACCTTCTCTCTTCGCCTTCATTCGCTCTTGTCTTCTCTTCAACTACCACCTTTCTATGTACATGTAGCATCTCACTTTTCCCTACCCCCCTGGGAAGTTCCAGCTGTTCGAGTCTGTTCTTTCTCTCTCCCATGCTCGAAAGCCCAACTGTCTACGGTCGCTTCCCGCTCTCTTTTTCTTGACCACTTCCACCTCATTCTCCATGCAAATTTCTGTGTACCACAGATGGCTCCAAGTCTTCTGACAGCATAGGATTCGCACAGTGTTTCCGGGCAGCATCGTACAAGGGCATTTACTAAACTTTGGCTATATTTTTACTGCTGAATTGTAAAGCCAACCTTACAGCACTTATCCGTATTGTATCTATGCCTGTGTCATCATTTGTGGTTGTCTCAGACTCCCTTAGTGCTTTACAGGCTATACAAAAATTTGATACACCTCACCCCTTAGTCCTCCGTATCCAAAATTTGGCTACGCCACATCTTTAAAAAAGCATAAAGAAAAATTTTTTTTTGTTGGGTCCCTGGTCAGTTTTATGTACAGGTAAATGAACAGCAGACACTGCTGCGCGGTCAGCATACATGACCTACCATTTCTTATAGAGGGATTCCATTTACGGACTAAATTTTTCTGCAATATCTTCCCACCTTCACACCCGTTGGCAACAACGTTGGTCTACTATGCTCGGCAACAAACTTCAATCTATTAAACCGAGGATAGGTTACTGGCCGTCTTCTTATCACCATGTCGAGGTTGGGAGACTAACTCTCTCCCATCTTCGCATTGGCCATACTCGTCTTACTCATGGATATCTCATGGAGAGGCGTCCTGCTCCTCTCTGTGAGAATTGCCGAGCTCCATTATCAGTCAGCCATATTCGGTTGGACTGCCCACTTTATCAACGAGCACGCAGAATTTACCTCTGTCGGGCGTCTTTCGCTCTGCTGCTCTCTCTTTACCTTCCCTTCTCACTGATGGACCCACCTTTCATCCGGACTCTCTCATTGACTTTTTGACAACAACTGACTTCACAAATTCTGTTACCTTCAGCTCTTTCTACTTCAATCTCTTGCTACCCTCTACCCCCGTACTATCCCCTGCTCCGCTGTTTTCTGTAACCTGCTGATCATCCCTCCTCCCTTCTGCCATCCAATACCCTCGCTTCCTTCCCTACCCTGCAGCACTGTATAGCCCTTGTGGGGTTTGCGGGTTCTTTTTGATTATAATAATAATAATAATAATGTGGTATTTAGAGACACACAACAGTCTCTCTGCTAGTCAATATGGCTTTCGTAAGGGCCGTTCTACCATAGACCCCTTACTACACTTGGATACGTATGTTCCTAATGCCTTTGCGAATTCCCTGGAATGCAGGAGGGAGAGATACATGATTATATACACCTGGAAAATCCTAGAGGGACTAGTACCGAACTTGCACACGAAAATCACTCACTACGAAAGCAAAAGACTTGGCAGACAATGCACCATCCCCCCAATGAAAAGCAGGGGTGTCACTAGCACGTTAAGAGACCATACAATAAGTGTCAGGGGCCCGAGACTGTTCAACTGCCTCCCAGCATACATAAGGGGGATTACCAACAGACCCCTGGCAGTCTCTCTGCTAGTCAATATGGCTTTCGTAAGGGCCGTTCTACCATAGACCCCTTACTACACTTGGATACGTATGTTCCTAATGCCTTTGCGAATTCCCTGGAATGCAGGAGGGAGAGATACATGATTATATACACCTGGAAAATCCTAGAGGGACTAGTACCGAACTTGCACACGAAAATCACTCACTACGAAAGCAAAAGACTTGGCAGACAATGCACCATCCCCCCAATGAAAAGCAGGGGTGTCACTAGCACGTTAAGAGACCATACAATAAGTGTCAGGGGCCCGAGACTGTTCAACTGCCTCCCAGCATACATAAGGGGATTTTCCAACAGACCCCTGGCAGTTCTTCAAGCTGGCACTGACAAGCACCTAAAGTCAGTGCCTGATCAGGGCCCGGGGTGTGGCCCGTACATTGGTTTGCGTGCAGCCAGAAGCAACAGCCTGGTTGATCAGGCTCTGATCCACCAGGAGGCCTGGTCACAGACCGGGCCGCGGGGGCGTTGATCCCCAGAACTCTCTCCAGGTAATCTCCAGGTATTGCCATATTTTTTGACCTTGAGAAGCATATGACAACTTGGAGGGATAATATTTTTTGGGCCCAGGCCCACTCCTTAGGCCTCCGAGGCAATCTCCCATCCTTCCTTTAGACCTTTTTAACTGACAGACATTTCCGTGTTCGAGTCAATAATGTGCTTTCCCCGGACTTCGTCCAAGCTGAAGGAGTCCCTCAGTGAACAACAGTAGTGAAATATTCAGTGAATGAGAGTAGTAAGATATTTTAGTGAACAACAGTAGTGAAAAATTCAGTGAACAACAGTAGTGAAATATTCAGTGAATGAGAGTAGTAAAATATTCAGTGAACAACAGTAGTGAAATATTCAGTGAACAACAGTAGTGAAATATTCAGTGAACAACAGTAGTGAAATATTCAGTGAATGAGAGTAGTGAAATATTCAGTGAACAACAGTAGTGAAATATTAGTGAATGAGAGTAGTGAAATATTCAGTGAACATCAGTAGAGAAATAAGTGCAGTAAGTGAACACTGGTGTCATAACTATAAGTTTTAAAACTAATCATTCTTTAATGGTATATATTAGAAATATTCCCATAACAATGGTAGAACTTAACATACTTTAATTTTATGTTTGTAATTGTTTTGTTTCTGTTTTTCTTGTTCAAATGAGAGGAATTGAGTTCTTTGAAACCTCTGCTATTTTTCTTGTTAAGGTTATCAGTACCCGGGTGCGTTGTTGAGAAGAATACATTGCTGCCCCATGTTTTCATTTAAAAATCTATATACATGTATATGTGATTTTGCCAGACTTGAGGGGCTAATGCACCAGAGTGGGTTTTAAATTTTTATTTGTCGACCAATTACATTCATTTTTGAAAAACAAAATTTATGAAAAATTACATTTGGCAGTGCGCAGGGGCAAAGTGAACTTGGAAAAGTTTGGTTTTTGGCATTTGTGTTCATAAAACACTTCTAATTCCATCGTTCCTTGTTCTTTGTTTTGTAAAAACCTGTAGTCATTCATAGTCAAATACGGCAGCGGCAGAACAGTACCCTCCAGCCTTTTTTTAAAAAAAACATCGCCCACAAAACTTGTTTGGTAAGTAAAATTTCAATACATGCCCCAAGTGACCCAACATGCCCCAAAATATTAAAATGTAACCCAAATCTTGAAAAAATTTAAAATTAAGGAAGACAGCCCTAAAAACCCAAACACTGCCTCCGCGGCCAGCAACATTTAAAACCCAAGCCCCGAGAAAACAACCCCTTCTCCCCCCCTTGTAACAGTATCTACTTCAGTGATACATGAAAGGATATCGCAGAAGAAACCACCGTAATAAAAGAATAACAGCAAGGACCTAAAACTCAACTTGTTACCAGCAGGACGCCGTGTACATCAACCCCCTCAACCCCCACCCAGGGAACAAAAAAACAACAACAAAAGGCTGATCCCCCTCCAACTCCACCCTTAAAAGGATTATCCATGAAAATCAGGTTATTATTCCTGACAATATAAAGGACTACATCGTTGTTTCTAGAAAAATGAAATCAAAGTATCAAAGCAACATCGAGCGCGAGAATCCAAAATAACCAATCTCGAAATAAGATCCAAAACCTTTAAGAGAAGATTACATCGGGGGTGTTGACACAGAAAAACCTAAAAGCAGAAGCCCGTACACTAGCAAATAAAAACAATAAATATGAAGGGTTTAAGAAACAATCAAGGATGGAATCAGAACATGCACACCCGGGACTAAATGAAAAACCTTGATTTCCAAGATGAAAAAAACTGAACAAGATAGTTGCCTGATGCAGTTATAATAAACAGTCCACACATTCCTAGTGACATAACACAAGCACAGTGCAAAGAAACTGCTGTCAGGATAATACAAAACCCACGTAAAAAGTCATCGTGAAAAAACAATGAAATCAAAGAAAAAACGTTTGATGGGGAAAACCAGGAAGTAAACAGTATAATGATCCGACTTCATTCTTACGATAAAAGAAAGGACCTAATTAAATCAGCAATTACAATGAAAAATGGAGTGTACAAAAATGAGTGTCTAACAAAAACACTTTCAAAACCTTCTGTTCAGGCTGAGAAAACTTAAACGGGAAAACAAATACATCAGTGTTTCACACGAGATGGAAAATACTAGTAAGGAAAACATCAACAGGACAACAATATCCATCTCAAACAAAACACGATTTCTCTCCCTTCCTTTAGAAAAGTGACATTTCTGAAAACAGATTAGATAAGTCCCCTTAATACATATATACGTGTGGTGCATTTTAGTGTACGTTACTATTATATTGTACATTATTATTTTTATTATTTTTCATCACTAGCTAATGCCAACTACTCCAATACTCTATACTTCTTTCTTACTGCTATTAATTGCTCATTTAAATTTTTTTAAATTACAAATCAAATCTTACTCCAAATTAATAATATTCATATTCTTACCTGTCCATTTAATTTTGTTTTTTCATACTTGTTTTTTAGTCACTTTTCATTGTGTATGCAATTAGGTATATTCCAATTACTTTTTTTCAAGTACCAAAACTATCTTTTGCTAGCTAGTACCAACTACCTCATTTTTTTTACTTTTATTGTGCAATAAAATGCTCAATTTATTTAATATTACAAATAGATCTTACTCCTAAACCAATTTATTTCATAGTGACCATCTGTCCATTTAACTTTGTTTACCATTACTTAATTTTAGTCCCTTAATAATTTTCCCTTTTTTTTTAGTTTTTATAACTCCCTAGTTTATATATTCACAATTTTAAATAATCAAGGGGTTTTCTCAGGTGCTAAAGTAGAATAAGTTCACAAATTTTTTCCATTTTATCCAAAACTCCCTTTTTGATTACCATTTATTGTTCCCAAAAACTTAATTTTTGTCCCTTTTATATTATAATTTTTACATAATTCTAACTTTTAAAAAATTACCTTATAGTATACCCATTTCCTATTCCCAAGCTCCATTATTTGTCATCACTTTATTTTATTAGTCCCTTTTTTATTGTTTTTTATTTTAGCTTAAAAAAAAAAAAAAAAAAAAAATCCTTTGCTCTTATTTTACATTTGTTAAATAATTCAGGTGCTATTTTTTATTAAGACTATTTACTTTGTTTTTTACTTAAATTTTAATATGATTACTACAAATCTTTGATTACAAGCATTTTTATACCAACTCTTATTTTAAAGACTTAAATGAATCAAACAGTTATGTAATTAACACTGCAGAACAATCAAAGGCACTTCTCAGTGCCAACAACAACATAACTATGTTTAACTACAATATCAGATCTTTATGCAAGCATTACGATGACCTCATTTGCATTACTAAATTTTCCCTTTCATTTCCAGTATGTCCATCATTACACTAACTGAAACCTGGCTAAAGCCTGATTTGTACAGATGTCTATGCCATTCCTGGTTTACACAGCCATACACAACTGGGAGGGCCCGACCAACAAGGGGGTGGCAAGCCATATATACTCAGACCAACTAGATTGTATCACTAATACTTGCACAAGGGATGAACATGGGGAATATATAAAAAGCCAAATTCAAATCCAAATACCTACAAAAACCTCTCACATTGATAAACATCTACAGAGTTCCACAGTCAAACATTAGCCAATTTAGTCAAAACCCAGGAAGTATGATAACTGATGCACGCATGAACAAAGATCCTTACTACTCTCAGGTGATTCAATAAAAATCTCCTGCAAGACCCGGACCCCCACGTTTCGAAATTTACAAACACAAGAGTAATGTTTTCTACCAACGTAACAAAACCCACAAGAGTTAAAGAGACTAGTGTTTCCCTACTTGACCACATCTGGACCAACACCAACCCCTTTAAAATCGGGCATAATTACAGATAATACCCAGCCCCACCCTACTTTCCTCTAACAATTTTGGTAAATTCCCCCAAGACACTATAAAGTCACATTCAGACTTCAAATGGGGGCAGCCATTAATAACTTCACAACACAGTAGCAAACATTACGGCACATGAGCTAGAAATTATACAGTATTGACGAATGTTTAAAATTTAAAAAAAAGACCCAATACCTTAAAACAAGCACTGCCCAAAAAAAACTAAACAATGACGCAAGAGACTGAACGTCCCTGGCTAACCCCAGCATTCCAAATCCATAAATACAAAAACACCAATTGAAAAAAAGTACAGAATGGGGAATAACCAGAGACCCAAAAAAAAAACGTTACTCTCAAAACTAACCCCCTGTAAGAAAGGGGAAAAAATTGTATTTGAAACAGATTTATCCAACTTTTCGAGGTATAAAAAAAGACCTGGAAAACCCCATCAAAATTTGGGAACAAAAAAAATATCCCCGAAATAGCGAAATAAAATTTTGCAAAAAACAAAGAACCCCCAAATCCCACCAAGAAACGCAAACAGACTCAAGATTTCTTCTCCACTATAGGGCAAAACCTTGACAATAAAATCCCAAGCTAGATACCCCACCAAAAGACTACCTCACCGGCAAAATACCCGAACACATGTTCCTAGCTCCCACTAAACCATACGAAGTCCCCTTATTATGCAATAAAAAAAAGGCAGGAGATTTAAATACCCTTTCCACCCCTTTTATATAAAAAAGTGTCTCAAAAATTTCTTTTTCCCTTTTTCCCCTTTTCCCCCCTTCCCCCCCTAAATTTTTTTCACCAAAAAAAAAATTTCTTTTTTTTTTAAACTCCCCCTAAACCTGTTTTTTTAAAAAAATCCCCTTTTTTCTTCTTTTTTTTTTTTTTTAAATTTTTTTTTCCCCCCCCTTTTTTTTTTTGGGGGGTTCTTTTTTGGGTCTTTTTTCCCAAATCTTTTTTTTATCTAGAATTTCGGGTAATCCCCTTTTTTCTTTTTCTCCCTTTTTCTTCTCACAATTTCGGTTCCCCATAATCTTTTTCCCTCCCAAGTACGGTTTTTTTCTCAAAGGGGGTCCGGGTAAAAATTTTTTTCTTTTAAAAAAAATTAGCTACTTTTAAAAAAAAGGTTTTTTAAAATTTTTCCCTTTCTTTTTACTTTCTCCTGTTTTTTAAAAATGCTTCCCAATTTCCCCCCGTCCCTTTTTTATTTGAAAATATTTTTTTTGGTCCCCCCCCCCCCCCCCCCCCCCAAAAAAACCCCCCCCCCCCCCCAAAACCCCCACCCCCAAAACCTTTTTTTTTTTCCCCCTCCTCCTTTTGGGGGTTTCCCGGGCCCCAAATTTTTTCGTTTTTCGGTTCTCCTTCGGGTCCTTATCTTTTTCCCTTTTTCCTCTTTTCTTGATCTGAACTGGGTACAAAGGTAATGAGCCAAAAGTTAAAAAGGTAATGAATTTTAAAAATGGTTACTTACGTTATACTTTGGCTAAATCTGAAAAAATTTAAAGATAATGAAAATTTCACACTTCCACACCCGTCACAATTTTAAATGATTATTTTTTGCAAATATTGATTGTTGAGTCACACACACCACACACACACACACACACCACACAACACCACCCCACAACCACACACAAAAACACACACACACAACACACCCCACACACACGCACACTTTATTTAATATTTTTATGCACCCCATCCCCATCCTGGGGTATGGGGTCCAGTGACTGGCCCCCAAAGTTAATACAAACTGTTACAAGGAAATGAACCCCAGGTAATCTGGTCACTAATCATGGCAAGTTACAGAGGTAATGAATCAGCTTCACTCCTATACATGGTTACAGTCATGAACTAATTCCAAAGTAATGAACCACTGATATGTCCACACCTGGTAACAATTGTAACGAGTTATAAATACAAATATTAAGTGGATCATACACCCACACTAGCGCGCGCGCGCACATACACACACGAGGGCGCACGCACGGACATGTGCACACGAGCGTACAAATATATGCATACACACAAGGACGCACACCCACACACACACACCCACACACATCATTCAAGACACTGTACACCGTGTATGTCAGGCCCATACTGGAGTATGCAGCACCTGTTTGGAACCCGCACTTGATAAAGCACGTCAAGAAACTAGAGAAAGTACAAAGGTTTGCAACAAGGTTAGTTCCAGAGCTAAGGGGAATGTCCTATGAAGAAAGATTAAGGGAAATCGGCCTGACGACACTGGAGGACAGGAGGGTCAGGGGAGACATGATAACGACATATAAAATACTGCGTGGAATAGACAAGGTGGACAAGGACAGGATGTTCCAGGGAGGGGACACAGAAACAAGAGGCCACAATTGGAATTGGAGACACAAAGAGTCAGAGAGATAGTAGGAAGTATTTCTTCAGTCATAGAGTTGTAAGGCAGTGGAATAGCCCAGAAAGTGACGTATGGAGGCAGGAACCCTACACAGTTTTAAGACGAGGTTTGATAAAAACTCATGGAGCGGGGAGGGGAGGTCAGTACAACGGTGAAGAGGCGGGGCCAGGAGGGTAGGACTCGACCCCTGCACCAAAAAGGTGAGTACAAATAGTGAATAACACACAACCAACACCCACAACAACACACCCTCACACACACCACACACACACCCTCACACACAACCCACACACACACACCACACACACCACCCACACACGCAACACACAAACCCAACACACACACAACCCAAAAACACCACACACACACACACACACACACACACAACACACACACAGCACAACACACACACACAACCACACACACACCCTCACACAACCCGCACACACCCCCACACACCCACACCAAGCATGCACAACCCCAAACACACACACACACACACACACACACACACACACACACACACACACCACACACAACAACACACTCACACACCACACACACCAACACACACCACACCACCACCACACACACACACACACAAACACTCTCTCTCCCCTCTCCTCTCCCTCTCTCTCTCCCTCTCTCTCTCCCTCTCCCCCCCTCCCCTCCTTCCCCCTCCTCTCTCCCTTTTTCTCTCCCTCTTTTTTTCTTTTTTTCCTCTTTCTCTCCCTCTCTTTTTTTCCCTTTCCCTTTTTTTCCCCTTTTTTTTCGCCCCCCTTCCCCCCTTCCTCTTTTCCCCCTTTTCTTTTTCCCCCCTTTTTTTAAAACTTTCCCTTCTTTTTTTTCCCTTTTTTTTTCCTTTTTTCTCATTTTTTTTCTTTTTTTCCCCCTTTTCTCTCCCTCCTTTTTTTTCCCTTTTCTCTTTTCTCCCTCTCCCCCTTTTTTTCTTTTTCTTTTCTCTCTCTCCCCCTTTCTCCCCTTTTTTCTCTTTTTTCTTTTTCTCCCTCTCGTCTTTTCCTTTCTTTCCCCCTTCTACCCTCCTTTTCCCTTCTCTTTTTTCCCTTTTCCCTCCCCTCTTTTTCTCTCTCTCTCCCCTTTTTCCCCCCCCAACCCCTTTTCTCCCTTTTTTCTCTTTTTTTTTCCCCCCTTTTCTTTTTTTCCTCTCCCCTCTCCCTTTTCCCCCTTTTTCCTTTTTTTTTCCCCAACTTCTCTCCCTCCTTTTTTTTCCCTTCTCCCCCTTTTTCTTTTCTCCCTCATTCCCCTTTTTCTTCCTTTTCTCTTTTTCCCTTTTTCTCCTCCCTCTTTTCTCTCCCCTTTTTTTTTTCCCTTTTTCTTCCTCCCTCTCTTTTTTCTTTTTTCCTTTTTTTTCCCTCCCTTTTCCCTTCCCGCCTTTTTTTTCCCTTTCTTTTTTCCCCTTTTTTTCCTTTTTCCCTTTTTTTTTTCCCCCCCCCTTTTCTTTTTCTTCCCTCCCCTCCCTCCCCCCTTTCTTTTCTCCCCCTTTCTATTTTTTCCCTTTTTTTTTTTCCCTCTTTTCTCTTCTTTTCCCCCCTTTTTCTTTTTTCCCTTTTTTCCTCTCTTTTTTTCCCCTTTTTTTCTTTTTTCCCTTTTCCTTTTTCCCTTATCCCTCTCTCTCCCCCCCCCTTTCTCCCCCCTCCCCCTCCCCTCTCCTCCCTCCTTTTCCCCCCCTCTCCTTTTCCTCTCTCTCCCCCCCCTTCCCCTCCCCCCTTTCCCCCTTTCCCCCCTTCTTCCCCTCTCTCTCCCCTCACTCTCCCCTCTCCCCCCTCTCTCTCTCCCTTCCTCCCCCCCTCTCCCCCCTTCCTCACCCCTCTCTCCCCTTTCTCTCCCTCCTCCCCCCTCTCTCTCCCTCCCTCTCCCTCTCCCCTCTCTCCCCCCCCTTCCCCTTTTTCCCCCCTCTCCCTTTTCCTCCCCTCTCTCTCTCCCCTTTTCCCCTCCCTCTCTCTCCCCCCCCTCCCCCTCCCCCTCTCTCTCCCTCCTTTTCTTTCCCTCCCCTCCCCTTCCCTCCCCTCTCTCCCTCTCACCCCCCTCCTCTCTCCCTCTCCCCACCCTCCTCCCCCTTTTCTTTTCCCTCTCCTCTCCCCCTTTTTTCTCCCTCTCCCCCTTTCCCTAACCCCCCTTTCCCCTCCTTTTTTCTCTTCCTCCCCCTCTCCCTCCCCTTTCCCCCTCCTCTACCTTTTCCCCCCCTCCCTTTCTCCCTCCCCCCTTTCTTTCCCCCCACCCCCTTTTTTTTCCCCCTCCTCTCTTTTTTTTTTTTTTTTCTCCCCCCCTCCACCTTCTCTCCCCCTTTCTACCCTTTCTCCCCTCCTCCCCCTTTTTCTCCCCCTTTTCTCTCTCCCCCCCCCCCCCTTTTCCCTCCTCTCCTTCTTTTTCCGCAAACCAAAAAAAAAAAAAAAAAAAAAAAAAAAATTTTATTGGGGGGCCTTAGGGAGGGAAAAACCAAGTCGGGAGAAAAACCGGGGGGAAAGCCGGGATTTAAGCCCAAAAAAGGGGGAAGGTGGGAAGGGTATTTAGATTGGGGAAGAAAATGGAGGAGGGGATAGCTAAGAGTGCGGGAAGGGGGAAGTACAGGTCTTAGCAGCAGAACTAGGATACAGTTTTTTTAGAAGAAAACTCAAACCCTGAAACAGTTAGAGAGACAAATGAAAATTTCCCAAGACGTGAAATCAGGAAATTCAAATTTCGGGCGCAGAAAAGGGGGATGGTAACAACAACGGAAAAATCCGTACGGGAAAGGGTCCTATAAACCCCCGGGGGGGGGTCCGGGGGAAAAGCCCGACGAGCAAAACTGAAAATAAAACCGACGGGTTAAGAAATGAGGAAATTAAAATTTCCCGGGCGCAGAAAAGGGGGAGGGGTAACAACAACGGAGACATGCCGTAAAACGAAGGACCTATCAGCCCCCCCACGGGGGGCCCGGGGAAAAACGATGGCACACTAAGATCAACGACAGGTCCCAAGACAATGAAGTTTGTTATATGCAGAGGTTCTAAAAACCAACTGCAGTAGCCGGGAAAAGGCCCGGCCAGGAAAAACAGTCCCGAGAATAAAAAGTTTCAAAATAAGCAGGGACTGAAGGCAAGAACATGTCAATGGAAGGAAAAAAAATGCCTCAGAGGAAGCAGATGGAGATCAGTGGGAGGGTGAAAGGCGAGGCCCGTTTTTTTTGTACGGGGTCCAAAAAGCCCAAAGGGGGGCCCAAATTTGAAGAAAAAAAAACAGGGAGAAAAAAATTATTGGGAAAGGGATCATTAAAAAAAATAGGGGGGCAATATGACCCCCGGGGGAAAAAATTTTCAGAGAATTTTGGGGGGTTTTCGAGTGGGAAGGGAAAGGCCTGTCCCGAGTAACTTTCAAGGGAAAAATCAGTTTTCGAATCAGGAAAAACGCAAGGGGGGGAAAAAAAAAGAAACTGAGGGAAAAAAGAGGGGTTTCCAGAGATATACCCCGACCGGGGCCAGAACACCAAAAAGAAAGGCTACCCCTGAAAGAGAGGGGACAGAGACGCCCAAGGGAAAAACGAAAGCAATGAAAATGAGCAGGACCCAGACACAGGGGGAAAAGGGGAAACAAAACCCCCCAGAATCTCCCACCAAAAGAAACCCCCCCCCGACAAATTCCCCCCGCACGGGGCAAAAATATACTCCCAAACCCCCTCACTGTCCCCCCTGCCACCAACCCCCATATCACAAACCTCACCCCAACAGCTGTCCCTTTTGGCATTCTTTACCCCCCCCCATCAACACATCCCCACCACACCCAAAAGGGGCCCCCTATAGGCCCCCCCCCAAGGCTTTTCCCCCCCCCCAACCCCAAATCT
>NC_069475.1:25866407-25883935 GCF_026875155.1 Cherax quadricarinatus | reverse complement strand
TCCGTGTAGGACCACCCTTGTTTAAGAAAGGGGGCCCCAATAGGGGGACTTTGTTCTCGATTTTTTTGGCATAGGAAAAAAAATACTTTGGGTTTCTTTCGTTTTTCATTAGGGGCTTTAGTTTTTCCCCGCGTTTCCTGACTCCTAAAGGATTCTTTTAGTTTAATTTTTCGATGCTTGCTATTTCTCTGACCGTGTCTCCCTACGCATTTCAGATATATTGCCCTTTTTTAGCCGCTCTTTTATTCTTTTCCGTCGCCTGTAAAGGGAGCCCCTGTCTCTTTCTTTTTTTACTCTACTCCTTTTTTCTTAGAGAATAAGCTTGGGAAACATCGATGCCCCCGAGTTAAAAATCTTTTTCTGGGCATAATTTGGGGTCGTGCTGCTTAGTATATCTTCCCAGCTTATATGGGTTAACTTGGTTTTTACTTGGTCCCACTTTTGGTTTTTTTTTTAAAAGTTGAATTTGGGAATGCTCCCTCGGGGGACTAATCTCATTAGTCGGTCTGGGGCTCCCGCATACATGACTGAACCCAAATTTATGTTGTGATCTGATATATTGTTTTTGATATGGTAACATTTTTTTCAGATCATCATTTTAGTAAAGATGGGGTCTAGTTTTCTCCTCTAGTGGGGCTCTTTATTTGCGGTTTTTAAATTGAATTTTTTTGAGAGATTTAAAAGCTTCTCGTGAGGGGGTTTTTCATCAGAGGGCCTCCTGGTGTTTTTTTACTGCAACAATATTATTTGCTATTTTCCTCCATTTTGGGTCCCTTAAGTTAAAAATCCCCCGGAGCAAGATGTTGGTGCAGGAGCTGGAAGGTTTCCAACAGGGGTTTCAATTTTTAAAAAGCTGTTCTGGAATTGCTGGGATTTTGCATCCGGAGGTTGTAGACTACCACAATACAGGTTTTTGGTTTTCGACCTTACTGCTAAAAATTCCATACAATTTGAGGCATTTAGCAGTTCTGTGCAAAAAAGTGACCTTTCAATGTAAGGCCCAAACCCCCCCCTTTTGCCTTTCCTCTTCACATCTGTATAGGTTGTAACCTGGGATCCATATTTCGTTGTCCAAGTGATCCTTTATGTGGGTCTCAGTGAAAGCCGCGAACATTGCCTTTGCCTCTGCAAGCAGTCCACAGATGAAAGGCTTTTTTGTTGTTTTGTTGCTGGCTTTAGACCCTGTATATTTGCAAAGAAGAATGTTATTGGACTGGTGGTATTGTTGGTACTGGGGGGGATTTTTTTTCCGGCATTAGTATCTGTATCTGTTGGTTTGGAGTGGAGGCCATCGACTGTGGTTTCCACTCCAGGAATGACTGGATTTGGTGTACGATTTCTGCCATTTCCTGCCAGTTTTTTTTCCTTCTGGCACTAAAAAACCTCTCCTTCTTGAGTGGCTGTGGCTACCCAGGTTTTTCCCATGGCCTGGATGTTTTGTATCTTTTTGTCCCCTTTAGATGGTATGCCTGGCAATTTAAGTTATAGCACAGTCTTTCCTGTACTGAAGATGTACACAGTTCAGGGTGAAAAAGCTTACAGGAAGGGAGTTTGCATTTTCCCTGTTGTCATATGGGTATTGGCATTTTCTATGGGTGGTCATAGTTGCCCACGTCCCATCTTTTTTCCAGATTTCCCATGCCAGCAGATACCGAGTGCATAGTATGTGCACAGGCTTGGTTTCCGTTTGCCTTGGGTTTCTGTGACTGTATTCCCTGTTGGTGCATGTTTCCCTGTCTTACTTCTATCCTCCCTAGCACCAACAATGGAGCTCCCACCAGTTGTTTTTGGTAATATATCCTCACTATTGCTAGTGGAGTCCTCTTGTTTGCTATTTCCTGCGGTATTTCTAGTTTGCAATATTGGTTTTATCTTATCTTTGACTACACTTGTTTCCCTACTATGGCTCCTGCCCCCTATGAGGTCATTTATATGTATTCCTTCCTGCATATAATTCCCGACTACCTGGACAAAATCTCCAGCTTCACCATTACTGTCTCCCAGGACAGCATCTCCAGCTTCCCCTTACTGTCTCCCAGGACAGCATCTCCAGCTTCACCATTACTGTCTCCCAGGACAGCACCTCCAGCTTCACCATTACTGTCTCCCAGGACAGCACTATCAGCCCCCCATTTACTGACTACCAGGACATCATCTCCAGCCTTACAGTTTCTGACTACATGGCCAGTATCAAGGGCAGTACATTCAGCCCAGACTTTTTATGTTCCCATCTGTTGTAGAAAGCTTCCAGGTTTTCTATGAAAGCAGCTTTGATGTTGACCTCTTTAATACCCTTGTGATTTTAGTCCACAGATTTATCTCATTTGGGCATACCCAAAAACACTTCCTGTTTTAATACTGCTTGTAGCTAGTTCTTGGATATCTGCACAAGGGGCGTGACACCAATTTCCACAAAAATGACAATTTATGCATGTGGAAGCCCGTTTGTTTGACTGACCACAGACTACACACAGCTTCATAATGATTTGAATGGTTGATTTACTGCAATTCTACTAGCAACCTCTTGAAAATTCTATTAATAACCTGCTAGGTAGTGCACGAAACCGTTTGAAAACCAGTCCAGGGTTCGGACCAGTCAAGGGTTCGGACCAGTCAAGGGTTCGGACCAGTCAAGGGTTCGGACCAGTCAAGGGTTCGGACCAGTTAAGGGTTCGGACCAGTCAAGGGTTCGGACCAGTCTATCTGATCTGAGCAGTGGGTCACTTATTTAAAACATACTGGTCGGTGATTTGAGCTAACACATGAAGGATCTACTGGAAATTATCTACCCGAGTAATATGTGATTTGATTGATACAAAAGTATAACTTGCGTGTTGAAGAGCCGGTGACTGCTGGCACTCCTACAATGACGAACGGTCGACCTCCACCCTTGTTTATCAATCGCTGTATCTAGCTTTTCTATTTTTTTTTTTTTTCGGTCTCCACCACAATAAATGCTATATTATCACTATAGTTGACTGGTGCAAATTTTGGAGGAAGGACGCTTTTTCTGTAGTAATAATTGCTTCTCGTCGTGTATATTGCGACCGCTGGTAACTACAGGTTATATGAAATTCACAGTAACGTCTGGTATTTCAAGAAAAAAGAAACTAATGAAAGTCACTCCACTCCACTATATACCATTATAATACTGGTTAGTTGCTACTACAGCACTGTATTCTGCTATTCACTGGTATCACTAGATTATATGCGAGTACACTAGCAGGCCAGGAAGATTATTAAAAACAGCTGACCTGTGTAAGATTCTGGCGACTTCTGGCACCTGCCTCTATAGGCTTATCACTTCATTTACAAATTCACCTGTTTTCAAATGACACTTTAGCCTTTATCATCAATATACTAGGGAGCCACTATAGTATACACTATACACTATGTATACTCAATGTTATCAGGGAGACTTTCTATCCACTGACACAAAGTTCAATTATTATTTTTTTCACATGGGACAGGCCTATGATTCCCCTCTGGCAGTAAACTCTGCTAGGTATGCACACTAATTGCGGTGTAGGGATCACCTTTCGTACTTGTAACCGATGACCCGCGACATAAACAGAGGGCTGGAGTTCACGGCTGTCGAAAGTTAATCGAGCCACATTGCAAGGGTAACGTCTCCACCCATGGGCAGGAAGGACGTGTCTACTTTGAGGACTGGGAGATCCTGGAGTTCCAGCTGTTCAAGAATGGGGCAGAATGACAGTACCACTACAAGAATTGAGAGAAAGATGTTTTTCAACAGTGATAGTAGTATCAATATGCGAAAGGAGAGAAAGATCATGAGCTTGGGTAGCATTCTGGACAGTGACCATGTACGTACCACTCTTGAGAGCATGAAATGAAATATCTCTACCTACATGGTGCAGGAGCACTTTGCCAATACTATGGTCATAAAGATAGGCAGAAGAAGAAGTCGGTCTTAAAGTAAAGAATTTAGTCCATTGTGTGGTCCGAAACTGAGCGTGGAGAGGAAGTGCATGACGTGTCGGTCTTTTCCTAGTAGAATGGGAAGGTAACAAAGGGACATCATCAGGATATTGTCGTTGGCGTTTAGGAGTAGGACCGGAGTTGGTCCGTCGTGAAACGGGCTGGCGATTCGAAAATTGCCATACCGTATAGGGAGAGGCCGGAAGTATAGTCAAAGGAGAGCGGAGGTCAGACAAATCAAAGGAGTCAGTCGAAGCTCCGGTACCTGAAGCAGGTGGGGAAAAACAGCACCAGCAAGAGGTACAGGGGCATCAGCAGTGTCCGAAGAGTGGTCAAAAAACAAGGCAGGGTCAGAATGGGGTATGGTATCAAGAAGGGGCCAGGGGGTAGTGGGTTCATGGATTGGGTTCTCCATGGTTAGGTTACTCCTTTGCTTTGTGTTTGTAAGAAAAAAAGAAAGAAGAAAAGAAAATAAAAAGAAAAAAAGAAAAAAAAGGGGGGAGCGGGGAGGAATAGTTCCCAGGAGGAATGAAAGGGCCGGAAATCTCCCTCCGCGTCCAAGAGGACCTCAGCACCACTAGTAGAGCAGATGCAGCATGGAACCCGTGCCAAAACCCTACCCTTCACGCCAGTAAACCAGCAATCTCGGATAGCAACCTCACATCTGCCGAGCTACCTCGGTGGACAAAAGAGAGGGTGGCCAGATATCCACCACAAAGCATACCTCTTTCAGCCACCACCCCCGGAATCCGAAAGGTGGCTTCCAGAGATGCACCCATCGCCCGAAAGACACCCAAAGCCATTCTCTGGGATACCGGAGAGGGATCAGGACATCCCCAGGCGATTCAGATTCCACGGCAAACTATGCCACCGCCAAGAACCTCAACAGAATGGGATGGACCCCGGTACCCTTTCCCCTACCTAGGAACTAGCGCGCCTGTGGGGTTAAGGCCAAAAAGAAGGGCAAAAGGGAGGGGTGGGGAGGAGGAAGAGGAAAGGAAAAAGGGGAGGATAGGATTGGGGAGGGGAGATTGGGGGGTAATTAGGTTTGGTCTGAGGAAGGAGACCGACAAGTCTAATTCCTCAGACCAAGAGCCTCTTCACCACGCCAAGGAGCCCCCCTTGAAGAGGATACAGTCACAGAAACCCAAGGCAAACGGAACCCAAGCTGTGCACATACTATGCACTTGGTATCTACAGGCATGGGAAATCTGGAAAAACAAATGGGACGTGCAACTTTGACCACCCTAGAAAATGCCGTGCCCATATGACAACAGGAAAATGCAAACTCATTTCCTGTATGCTTTTTCACCCTAAAATGTGCCCCTCTTCAGTACAGGAAAGACTGTGCTATAACTTAAATTGCCAGGAACACCATCTAAAGGAGACAAAAAGGTACAAAACATCCAGGCCATGGGAAAACCTGGGTAGTGACAGCCACTCAAGAGGGAGAGGTATTTTAGTGCCAGGAAGAAAAAAAAAACTGGTAGGAAATGGCAGAAATCATTCGCCAAATCCAGTCATTTCTGGAGTGGAACCACAATCGATGGCCTCCACTCCAAGGCAACAGATACAGATACTAGTGCTGGAAAAAAAGAGTCCCCCCCAGTACCACCAGTCTGATGACATTCTTCTTTGCAAATATGCAGGGTCTAAAGCCAGCAACGAAAATCAAAATACCTTTCATCCGTGGACTGCTTGCAGAGGCAAATGCAATGTTTGTGGCTTTCACAGAGACCCAAATAAAGGATCACTTGGACAACGAAATATGGATCCCAGGTTACAACCTATATAGATGTGACAGAGTGAACAGGCAAAGGGGAGGGGTTGGTCTGTATATCACAGAGTCACTTGTTTGCACAGAACTGCTTCATGCCTCAAATGATGTAGTGAAAGTTTTAGTAGTAAAGATCGAGAACCAAAACCTAGACTTTGTGGTAGTCTACAAGCCTCCAGACGCAATGTCCCAGCATTCCAGGAATGACTGTCTGGAAAATCTGCCAGCTCCTGCCCCAAACATCTTGCTCCTGGTGGATTTCAACTTGAAGCACCTAAAAATGGAGGAATATAGCAAATAATATTGTTGCAGTGATAACACCAGGAGATAGCTCTGATGACAACTCACAGACACACATGAGCTTTCAAATCTCTGCCAGCTCCTGCCCCCAACATCTTGCTCCTGGGGGATTTCAACTTGAAGCACCTAAAATGGAGGAATATAGCAAATAATGTTGCTGCAGTGATAACATCAGGAGGCAGCTCTGACGAGAGCTCACACACACACACAAGCTTTTAAATCTCTGCACAAAATTCAACTTAAACCAGCAAATAATAGAGCCTACTAGACTGGAGAATACACTAGACCACTAACAATGATGATCTAATACGAAATGTCACTTCAAAAACAATATACTCAGACCACAACATAATCGAGGTTTAGACATGTATGCACGGAACCCCAGACCGACAAAATGAGATTAGTCACGAGGGAGCCTTCAGCAAATTCAACTTCAATAACAAGAACAAAATGGGACCAAGTAAACCAAGACCTAAACGATATAAGCTGGGAAAATAGACTATGCAACACAGACCCTAACTTATGCCTAGAAGATATTAACTCAGTGGCACTCGATGTATGCTCAAGGCTTATTCCTATAAGACAAAGGAGAACAACATCCAGTATTGGGCCCCTACTTAAACAAGATGGGTCCTACACAGATGACTGCAAGGAAATGAGTGAGCTACTCAAGTCCCAATATGACTCAGTTTTTAGCAAGCCGCTAACCAGACTGAGTCGAAGATCAAAAATAATTTTTTATGAGAGAGCCACAGAATTTGGTTAACACAAGTCTATCTGATGTTATCCTGATGCCAAATGACTTTGAACAGGCGATAAATGGCATGCCCATGCCCTCTGCCCCAGGGCCAGACTCATGGAACTCCGTGTTCATCAAGAACTGCAAGAAGCCCCTATCACGAGCTTTTACCATCCTATGGAGAGGAAGCATGGACACGGGGGTCTTCCCACAGTTACTGAAAACAACAGACATAGCTCCACTCCACAAAGGGGCAGTAAAGCAACAGCAAAGAACTACAGACCGATAGCACCAACATCCCATATCATAAAAATCTTTGAAATGGTCCTAAGAAGCAAGATTGCTACCCATCTAGATACACATCAATTACACAACCCAGGGCAACATGGGTTTAGAGAAGATCGCTCCCGTCTGTCTCAACTACTGGGTCACTACGACAGGGTTCTAGATGCACTAGAAGACAAAAAGAATGCAGATGAAATATATACAGACTTTGCAAAAGCATTCGACAAGTGTGACCATGTGTAATATAGCACAAAATGCGTGCTAAAGGAATTCAATTCAATTCAATTCAATTCAAAGTTTATTCTCTATAAGGATTACAATGCTGAGTTTACAGAAATTTGGTTATTGTTTGGTTTACATGTAGTAAAATTGAGATTACAGAGTGTACCACTAGAACACTTAGCATGGCTAGGCATTTCGGGCATACTTAGTTTTATTCTTAAATGTAAAATATTACAAATTATGAGGTAAGTTGGTATTATGGCTAAGTGACTAAATACTATTTTGTGAGTTTAGCAATGTGAATGCTTTTGTTTTGGCACAGTATATAGTTTCAGTATTGGAGTATCACAGGATTCATTATTTTAAGACTGAGATTAATATTTCTGTTTATGGTCAAATGAGTGAGCGAGTGTAAGTGTGAACCACCAGGTGGTATTCGTGAAGTTAGTTGACGGGGTGTATCAGGGAGATAAGATGTTTTCTAATGGTAGTTTTGAAGGTGATGAATGTGTCTGCAGTTCTAGAGTTCTCAGGTAGGGTATTCCAGATTTTAGGGCCTTTGACATACATTGAATTTTTGTAAATGTTTAGTCGGACATGGGGAATGTCGTAGAGATGTTTGTTTCTGGTTTTATGCCTGTGGGTTCTGTCACAACTATCAAGAAAGCGTTTTAGGTCAAGGTTGATATTAGAGTTTAAGGCCCTGTAGATATAGATTGCACAGTAGTAAGTGTGGATGTACTGAACTGGGAGTAAGTTTAGATCTTTGAAGAGTGGGGGGGGTGTGCTGCCAGGGATGGGATTTAGTGATTATTCTTACTGCAGCTTTTTGTTGGGTTATTATTGGCTTTAGGTGTGTTGCTGCAGTTGATCCCCAAGCACAAATAGCATAGGTGAGGTATGGATAAATAAGTGTGAGGGCATTTTGCGGCACGTAGTATCGTATCTTGGAGAGGATCCCAACCGTTTTGGATACTTTTTTGGCTATATGCTGGATATGGGTGCTGAAATTCAGGTTATTGTCAAGGTATAAGCCTAGGAATTTTCCCCCATTATTTCTGGTAATTAGAGTGTTGTCAATCTTAATGTTAATTTGTGCATCTCCAGCTCTGCTACCAAACATAATATAGTAAGTTTTGTCAGTGTTAAGCGTAAGTTTATTGGCTGTCATCCAAGTCGATATTTTAATCAGCTCCTCATTCACAATGGTGTTAAGGGTGGCAAGATTAGGGTGAGAGATGACATAAGTCGTGTCATCAGCAAAGAGAATGGGTTTCAGGTGTTGGGATACGTTTGGAAGGTCATTGATGTATATGAGGAAGAGCAGGGGACCAAGGACACTTCCCTGCGGAACTCTAGTATCAAGTGGCCGTGTTGCTGATGCTGTGTCTTTAATGGTGACGTACTGATACCTATTAGTAATGTAAGATTTGAAATAGGCAAGCGCATGGCCTCTTATACCGTAGTGGTCAAGTTTGTGGAGTAGGATTTCGTGGTTTACTGTGTCAAAAGCTTTTCTTAGGTCAATAAAAATTCCTAGTGGATATTCCTTATTTTCCAATGCTGTGTAAAGCAGATCTAGCATTTTTATGATTGCATCATTAGTGCTTTTATTTTTCCTGAATCCAAACTGGCAGGGGTTGAGTATGTTTTGAGCCATTATAAATGAATACAGTCTCCTGTGCACGAGTTTCTCAAAGATTTTGGATAGCAATGGTAAGTTAGATATTGGCCTATAGTTGTTTAAGTCTGTAGGGTCACCACCTTTATGTATTGGTGTAACCCTTGCCATCTTGAGTAGTTTCGGGAAGGTGCTAGTCTCTATTGACTTGTTAAAAAGTAATGAAATAGCATGCGAAAGGACATGGGCCGCTCGCTTGTACAGTAATGGTGGGACATGAGACAGATTCCCCGAGTTATTTTTAAGTGACTTTATGATCTCAATGACTTCCGTGGGCTCAGTTGGTGCAAGATAGAAGGAATTAGGGAAATTTCCATCTAGGTAGTCCCCGGCATGGGCATTGGTATGTGGGATTTTACTGGCGAGATTAGATCCTATGTTTGAGAAGAAGTCGTTTATCTTGTTAGCTGTGTTAGTGGGATGTAGTTGTGTTTCATTAGGTTTAGTTAGGACAATATTCTTGGTTTTTCTCAGTTTGTGGGTCCCTAGAATCTGAGAGAGTGTTTTTCCAGGTCTTTTTTATATCTCCTCTAGTGTCTGTTAATCTACTGGAGTAGTATAGTTGTTTGGCTTTTTTTATTACTTTGGTGAGAGCTGATGAATAGTGTTTAAGAATATCTTTGTGTATTAAGCCCTGTTCTATATTGGGTTTTCATATGGTTTTTTCTTGTCAATGGATTTCCCGAATGGTGCTGGTTAGCCATGGGCCCCAAGCCGTTTGATTGTGATCAGTTTGTTTTTATAGAACAATGTTTGTTGTATAGTCTAAGTAATTTGTTAAGAAAGATGTCTGTCCAGTCATCAATAACCATTGGCCTTGAGAATCTTAGGCCAATCAACAGTCTCTAGCTCAGCTGTGAACTTCCTTAACTGAGGCCTCGTCCCTGGAGTCTAAATGAGACTTTGTTGTATTCAAGTGGTGGTATTACTAATGTTTGTCAGGAGGAAGCTAGGGTAGTGGTCCTGTTTGCTAATCTGTGATTATCCCTGATTTAAGGGGGCTAGTTTTATTGGTCCATCTGTGGTTCTATTATTGTTGCACTTGTCTCAGTGAGCCATGGTTGGTTTAGTTATTGTTGGTATGAGAATATGTGTTGTTATATTGTTGATAATCAGTTACAGGCTGATCATCTAGTAATGCCAAGGTTGATGTTGAAGTCTCCAGCTAAGAGAGCGTGTGTGCTTTTTCATTTGTCTGTTTGTTATTAGTGACTTTAATTTTACATCAATGAAATTTGGGAATGTTTGTAGGTATCCGGTAAAGGCACCAATTGTTCATAGGGTCTTAAGGATTTTTACAGTAAAATTAGCAAAGATGTATTCCCCATATTCATCATAAAGCAGGGGTGCTAGACAAGATAATGGTTAGAGTATAGATTGCAATACCACCGCCCAACTTGGTTTGTTCTGCAGTTGTGATCGCTGTGTATCCTGGTAGAGGGTAGATATCAATGTGTCCTGGCTTAAGCCAGGTCCAGTAAGAATAATGCAGGGAAGGGTGTCTTTTGTGATTCAAGGAGTGCTAGAGGTCATCATAGTGTTTGCTTCAGGACCTGATGTTGTGTTTAGTACTGATAGACTTTTAGCATTGTTTAGGATAGAGTGGCATTGTGAGCTGTGTAATAAAGGCAAGTTCTTTCCAATAGGTTTGATTGGGTGTCAGATTATTTGGGGGGTTTTAGATCAGGTCAACTGATTCAATCATCTTTAGGTTTAAATTATGTTTTTATATCCTGTTTGTGTTTACCGGAGTTTACTGAGAGAGTTTCGTGTGTTTGAATTACTACTACTGATATCTGTAGTGGTTGGAAGTTTGGACAAGTATATAGGTAGAGTAAATTTTGGTCAATTAGGGTATAATCCTACTATACATAAGAAGTTGATGTTGTCCCGTGTTTGTGCTGGAACTGAAACTAAAGTACAACAGGTTTTAAACTAGTAATATAAAAATACAATTTAAAAATAGAACAAGACTCTCACATTGTTAATTGCACTAAGGTCTTAATAATGGACTTTTGTGGAGTCTCTGTTTTGATAGAGTAGATCTAAAGTATATATAGGTTTAATCTAATATATAAAATTACAAATTATAAAATAGTTTACTATTTTCTCACTAGTAATTGCACTGTGGTCTAATATAGTGAATTTGGTATTGACTATGTCTTGAGTAGAATGAGCTATGGTACAACTGAATTTAATCTAAATAAATAAAAATACATATTAAAAAATACAAATTAAAGTAGCATCAGTCTCTCACTAGTAATTGCACTATGGTCTAATATAGTGATTTGGTATTGGACTATGTTTTGAGGTAGAAAGAGCTATGGTACATAAAACTTTAGTCTAATAATATAAAAATACAAATTACAAATAGCACCATCTCTCACTAGTAATTGCACTATGGTCTAGAATAGTGAATTTGGTATTGACTATGTATTGAGCTAGAATGAGCTAATGTAAAACTGTGATTAATCTAATAATATAAATAAGGAACAAGACTTCAATTGTAATTAGCACTAAGGTCTTATATAAGTTGTTTACAAGAATTAGGTATAATTAGATTTAAATAGACAGGATAAAAATTAAGGTAGCAAAATAATAATAAAAAACAAAGAATTGAAAAAAATAAAAATTTGGGAATGATTGGTATATAATATGCTAGTAAGATGGTAGACAGGATATATAAAAGTTGTAGTTGAAAATACTAGGTTAAAAAAGTATTGGAATAAAAATGGTCAATAAAAGAGTTTACAATAAGTTTGATCAATATAGTTTATAAGTAAAATTGGGCAAATAATAGGGATTTAAAATAAAATTGGGCAATGAGTTATTTTTAAAGTGAGTAGAAATTATGAAGACAAGTTATGGTTAGTTAATAATAAAATAAGATGGAACAGTGAATGTGAAGTTGTAATAAAGGAGATAGATTCTGTAGATTTAAATACAATAAGATTATGAGGTAGAATGTCGTTGAGTACAACAATGACAATTAAAAGTAGATTGGAAGTATTAGAATTTTAGGGTGGCACGAATTTATGACAATATGACAATATAACACTAACGGTGGAACTAGGGAATTATCTGCACATTACTCTGAATTCTGTTAGTCCAGCCTCACTTAGGAAATTTTTAAGTCATGTTCTTGAGATTGAAGTATCTTTTTCCAGTGGGCTGTTTCCTAACTGCTAATTATTTCCATCTCTCACAAAGCATTTGTGGATTTTTTGGGCATAGCGCAGTTTTCTTAGCCGATAAAGAAGGTTTTGTCTCATTTGGTAAGGCACTCATTGACGTAAACATCAGTTTTCATAGTAATAGATGTTTTTAGTAGGTTGTTTCTTTGTAAGCTATTTTGGAATTTTAACAGCACTGTTTTTTTACCTGCATGATAGCCCATCAGTTTGCAAACCTTTAAGTCATCACTACATATGTTAAGGCGAAGGTGGTCCTTGAAAAGTTGTAGATGGATCTATAATTTCCTCATAAACAGAACACAAAGAGTAGTAGTCAACAGAGTAAAGTCTGAGGTGGCTACGGTGAAAAGCTTTGTTCCACAAGGCACAGTACTCGCTCCCATCTTGTTTCTCATCCTCATATCTGACATAGACAAGGATGTCAGCCACAGCACCATATCTTCCTTTGCAGATGACACCCGAATCTGCATGGCAGTGTCTTCCATTGCAGACACTGCAAGGCTCCAGGTGGACATCAACCAAATCTTTTAATGATTCGCAGAAAACAATATGAAGTTCAACGATGGGAAATTTCAATTACTCCGATATGGCAAACATGAGGAAATTAAAATTTCATCAGAGTACAAAACAAATTCCAGCCACAAAATAGAATGAAAAACCAACATCAAAGACCTGGGATTGATCATGTTGGAGGATCTCACATTCAAGGACCATAACATTGTATCAATCGCATCTGCTAGAAAACTGACAGGATGGATAATGAGAACCTTCAAAACTAGGGAGGCCAAGCATGATGACACTCTTCAGGTCACATGTTCTATCTAGGCTGGAATATTGCTGCACACTAACAGCACCTTTCAAGGCAGGTGAAATTGCTGACCTAGAAAATGTACAGAGAACCTTCATGGCACGCATAACGGAGATAAAACACCGCAATTACTGGGAGCGCTTGAAGTTCCTGAACTTGTACTCCCTGGAATGCAGGCAGGAGAGATACATGTTTATATACACCTGGAAAATCCTAGAGGGACTAGTACCAAACTTGCACTTGAAAATCACTCAGAATGAAAGCAAAAGACTTGGCAGATGATGCAACATCCCCCCAATGAAAAGCAGGGGTGTCACTAGCATGTTAAGAGAAAATACAATAAGTGTCAGGGGCCCAAGACTGTTCAACTGCCTCCCAGCATACATAAGGGGGATTACCAATAGACCCCTGGCAGTCTTCAAGCGAGCACTGGACAAGCACCTAGAGTCAGTACCTGACCAGCCGGGCTGTGGCTCGCATGTTAGATTGCATGCAGCAAGCAGTAACAACCTGGTTGATCAGGCTCTGATCCACCAGGAGGCCTGGTCACAGACCGGGCTGCTGGGGCATTGACCCCTGGAACTCTCTCTAGGTAAACTCCAGGTAAGCAGATTACAGAGTTGATCTTAACGTATTTTCCATATATAATGTTTATACTCTATATTAGCTCTCATGAGTACACAACAGTCCTCCGTGCCGCACTCCATTCATCTTACGAATATGTCTCCTGAGTGCCTACCTGCCTGCTACAAGCAAATATCCAAGTGGTTGACACGGGCTTAGCAAGCACATTCAAGCAGGCTTGAAAGCAGCATTTGAAGGCCCAGCATGTCTACGTATACGTTCTACAGTGTTGCTGGCATACCAGTGTTTCCTGCAGTGGCTTAGTTAAGAACAATTTAACGAGCATTGCAGTACTGACTTTTTAAGTGGGACATGCCAGAGGTTCACCTATAAACATTGTAAGTTTGTGCTAGTAGTGTTAAGTGCTGCAGATTTGTTGTAACTATTTGCACGAGTGGATTTCACTGACTTAGGACATTGTGCGACCATCAATACCTACATAGGCTTAAAATGAGTGAGGAATGTCTGGCCTGCTGGGTGACCTTGTAAATGGCACTATAAGACCCGCATGCCACTTACACCCATACTGCGTGTGTCTAGTGAGGTGAATGTCCCTTCCTCGACTTTCCTATTCACCGGTATCCCTTAACTCGTCACCATTATCTAAATATGGGATAAGGGGATTTTTAAAGCTAACCAGGCTAAACAGGGCCTCCAAGCCGGCCGGGTAAAGGGCCCCAAGGGTACGGGAATGCCTTTGTGAACGTTCTACAGTTTTTCCGGCCATACCTTGGGTTTGTTTTTGAGAATTTAGTTTTTTAAAAGGTAGTGAAAATTTTTTTCTGTCATTCCAAAACAGGGTTTTTGTTTAAAATGTGTTAAGTGCTACTTTTTCGGGGGAAATTTAAACCCCAATTTAAAAAGTTTTGTTTTAAAACCCCCCCGGAAAAAACCCCTGTTGGGCCCCAATTGAATGACCTTGAAAATAAAAACTGCAACCCCGGGCCCCTTTACACCCATATTTCCTGTGTCTGCGGGGGGAAATTCCCTTTCCTTGCCCCTTCTCTCTTAGGGAATAAAGGGGGTTTTTCACTAAACCCAAAAGTAACGGGACTAACTCTTCCATCTCAAGCGGGCTGAACAAAAAGGGTGCCCAAAGGATTTTAAACGAAGTAAAAAAATTTGGAAAGGCAAAACCCTTTTACGTTTTAAAATTAAGGGAGTTTTTGAAAAAAGAAAAGGATTTCAAAGGGGGACTTGCGAAAGAAACAACGAGAGCAACAACAATTTTTGGGCCAAAAACGGTTGGGGTTTGTTTTCCCCGCTAAACACTGATTTTTGGGGGTCAATTTAGTTTGGAAAAAAAACGAAGTTCATTGGGAAAACCCCAAAAAAAAACCTTGGTTTCCCTTTTCCCGCCATGACGGGGGTTTAAATTACTTTTTTTGTTACAAACGAACCCAAAACTTTCATGGGAAAAAACTTCTTACTCAAAAAATATGCTAAACCCCCCCCCAAATCCAAGCGCCCCCCCAAAAGATAAATTTAAAGTACTTTTTTTCCCCCAAACAAGGGCAAAAAAGTTTTTTGGACCCAAAAATTTTTCCTGTTGTCAAATAAAAGTTCCCAAAACCCCGTGACTTCCAAATGATCTAAATATGGCTGAGGGGAAATTGGGTTTAAGGGACCCCCCCACCATAAATTTTAACTCCCTTCTCGGCAGCCCCTTAACCGGAGTTAAAAAATACCCTTTGTAAAAAAGCACCTCACCGTAGATGTTTCCCAAGGGCCCAGCGCTGGGGTCCCCATTGTTTGGGAAAGCTCATTTTAAGTCCCCATTTGGTTTGCGTGTGGGAAAGGGCCCCCACCCTTCCACCAGTGCAAAGATATGATCAAGAAACACCGGGGCCCGTTTCCATTAAAATTTACCCCAATTGTAAGACCCGGGGAGTCCCAGCGGCTCATGCGGGGACTGCAGGGGCAAAAAAGCTGCCCAAAATTCGCCAGCCCCGAGCTCCCCCCCCCCCATCCCCCCCCATGATAGGAAAAATAGGCCTACCAAAAATTTCATTTTCTGAAATACGGGGACCCATGCCTGAATCGGGGCCCAAAAATGGTTAGCATTTCCACTCTGGGAGTACACCAAAAGAGACGATAAACCCCCTTGCTTTTCAACACTAGAATGCTGCTGGTGTTGACACCATCTGTCTGGCTGAGTCAGCTGTCAGTCAGCCACCTGACTCAGCTGATCGGGACTTCATACTTCCTATGACGCTAGTCTTGCGGGGTGGTACACAACATGCAGCGCGCATAACATACTGGAAAGCAACAATGGTGTTTGAAACAACAAATTGAGCACCACGAGGAAAAACTTACAGAGGTTGCAAATGAGTACATAAACCCACAGATAGTCAGCCTTTAATAAAAAATGATGTGGGATGATGAACAAACTGATGATTGCAGGGGTGTTAATAATCACAAAAACGATAAAACTGATAGTGGTTTTTTTACAATCACAGTGAAGATAAATAAGGGCAGTGAAGGCCATCATGATAGTCAACCTGATGAGTGTAATGTATTGATAGATATTGAGTGGGAGATGACCCGGTTTTTTGATAATGGTGATTATCACTGGTCATAATGATTTGGGAAGTGATACAGTGATGAAAGTGATGATGTAATAAAAGCGGAGAGTTGAGTGCGAGGGATAGTGTCACCTTCCATACATTCACAGACAAAGAGCACAGTGACCTCTGGGGTACAAAGACTCCCAAGAGGTCTCACTAATGGAAGTGCACTTAGAGACTCATGGATAAGGATAATACTGATGATATTGATATTGATTATGTCGTTTGTTTATTTAGTAAGTTTTTTCATTTTGCTGAGAAATTGAATACTATCCCTGGATTTTTATAATGGAACCAAACTCGTATAAACTATCCATTTTAAGTTGGAATATTGCGTCACTTAGAAAAAGATTTTCTGACCTGCATCATAAAGTAACCACTGAATCCATTGATATTGTGGTCACAAGAGTGCAGAGTCCCTTTAAAAATCCCAACCCCCTAAATTGCCATCGTTTACATAAAACAAAGAACGAAGGAACACTGCAGAAGGCCTACTGGCCCAGGGGAGGCAGGTCCAAGTCCCTACCGGCTTAAGCCAAAAGCACCCAACCTAGTCAGGGCAGGTTTACATTGACTCAAGGGAGGAACACGCAACCCACCCGTTAGCACAAGCTATCAGGTCTAACTCACACCCACCCACATCTACTCATGTATTTATCCAACCTATTTTAAAGCTACACAACGTTCTGGGCCCCTATAACGGTACTTGGGAGTTTGTTCCACTCATCCACAACTCTATTACCAAACCAGTACTTTCCTATATCCCTCCTGAATCTGAAATTTTTCCAACTTAAAAACCATTGCTGCGAGTCCTGTCTAGGCTAGATATTAAACAGCACACATTTTTCATCCCCTTTTTTTATTCCTGTCTTCCACTTATAAAAACCCCAATCATATCCCCCCTAATTCTAACGTCTTTCTAGAGAGTGCAGTTTCAGGGCCCTTAGTCTATCCTCATAAAGGGGAAAGGTTTTTTGATACATGGGGTCATCTTTGTCATCCTCCTTTGTACATTTTCCAGAGAATTATATCCATTTTGTAATACGGTGACCAAAACTGTGCAGCATAATCTAAATGAGGCCTAACCAAGGATGTATAGAGTTGAGAACAACCTGAGGACTCCTATTATTTATGCTTTTTGATATGAAGCCAAGGATTCTATTAGCTTTATTGCGAACACTAAAGCACTGTTGTCTTGGTTTCAGATTACTGCTAACCAGAACTCCTAAATCTTTTTCGAATCCGTATATTAAGATCTACATTATTTAGTTTAATATGTGGCATGGTTTTTTGGGCCTGTCCAACATTTAGAACTTTGCATTTGTCTATATTAAACTGCATCTGCCACTTCTCCGACCACGCATCATCATTTAAATCTTCCTGGAAAAT
>NC_069475.1:25831028-25865907 GCF_026875155.1 Cherax quadricarinatus | reverse complement strand
GGAGGTAGATCATGGTAAGAATATGATATTGTGTATATGGTTTCAGTAAGGCTTTTGACGGGGTCCCACATCAGAGACTATTGAAAAAATTTTAAAGCCATGGAATAGGAGGAGAAATTTTTTCCTGGATAGAGGCATTTTTGACAAATAGGCAGCAGAGAGTTTGCATAAAGGGGGAAAAATCAGAGTGGGGAAGCGTCCGAGGGGTTTTTCCACAGGGGTCAGTGTTGGGCCCCTGCTTTTTCACAATTACATAAACGACAAGATGAGGGCAAAAAGAGCGACAGGAATTTTTGCCGATGACCCCAAAAATAGGCCTCGAATTCATTCTGACGAGGACATTCGAGCACTCCAGAAGATTTGAATAGACTGATGCAGTGGTCGGAGAAGGGCGGATGCAGTTAAATTAACAAATGCAAAGTTCTAAATTTTGGCAGGACAATAACCATGCCACATATAAACAAAATAATGTAATTTATTTACGGATTGCAAAAAAGATTTGGAGTTCGGGTTAGCAGTAATCTGAAACCAAGACAACAGTGCATAAGGTTCGCATAAAGCAAATAGAACCCTTGGTTCATATCAAGAACATAAAAATAATCCTCGGGTTTGTTCTTAATTTAACACCCTTTGGGTTGGGCCTCATTTAGATTTGCTGCACTTTTTGGTCACCGTTTTACAGAAGGATTAAATTTTCCTGGAAAATGTACAAAGGAGGATGACAAAGTGACCCCATGTATCAAAAACCTTCCCTATGAGGATGACAAAGGGCCCCCTAAACTGCACTCTCTAGAAAGAGTAGAATTGGGGGGGTTGATTGAGGTTTTAAGTGAAGACAGGAATAAATAAAGGGATGTAAATAGTGTGCTGATAATATCTGCCTGGGACGGACTCGCACAATGTTTTAATTTAAAAAAATTCAGATTCGGGAGGATATGGGAAAAGTAGGGTTTTGGTAATAGAGTTGTGGATGAGTGGAAAAAAACCCCAAGTACGTTATAGAGGCCAGAACTTTTGTACTTTAAAAAAGGTTGATAAAACATGAGTAGATGTGGGGGGGTGAGTTAACCTGATAGCTTGTGCAACGGGTCGGGGCCGTGTTCCTCCCTTGAGTCAATGTGACCTGACCTGACTAGGTTGGGTGCATTGGCTTAAGCCGGGAGGGGCTTGGACCCCGCCTCGCATGGGCCAGTGGCCTTTTTGCAGTGTTCCCTTTGTTCTTATGTTTTTATTAAACGATGGCAATTTAGGGGTTTGGGGTTTTTCAGGGCTCTGCACTCTTGTGACACACAATATCAATGGTTCAGGGTTACTTTATATGCAGGCAGAAAAACTTTTTTAATACCTTTCCCTTAAAATGGGTAGTTTATCAGTTTGGTTCCATTATAAAAGTCCGGGTAGATTCAATTTCTCAGCAAAATGAAAAAACTTACTAAATAAAAAACAGACATAAATATAAATTTCTCTTTTTATTTTTACCCCTGAGTTCCAAAGTGCATTTCCATTAGTGGACCTCTTGGGGGTTTTTGTACCAGGGGTCACTGTGCTCTTTGTCTGTAAATGTAGGGAAAGGTGCCTATCCCTCGCACTCCTCTCCGCTTTTATTACACTCATCACTATCATCACATGTATACTTCCCTAACATTATACCATGATACATACCCCCATTATCAAAAACCGGGTATCTCCACACCAATACTTTAAATCATTACACTTCCGGGTTGACTATCATGAGGGCCTTCATGCCTTATCTCTCACTGTGATTGAAAAAACCCACTATCAGATTCATCGTTTTTGTGATTTTAACCATGAAATCATCAGTTTTTTCATCTCACCACACTCATTTTCATAATGGTGACTATCTGGGGGTTTGTTACTCTTTTCAACCTCTGTAAGTTTTTCTGTGGTGTAAAATTTGTTGTTTCAAACCCATTGTTGTTTTCCCCCGTACTGTTTCCCAGCTGATGTTGGTACCACCCAGAAAGACTAGGTCATCAGGAAGTATAAAGTCCCATGCTGGTCAGGTGGCTGATGCAGCTGACTCAGCCAGACAGAGGGTTCAAACACCAGCAGATTACTAGTGTTGTAGCAGACGTGATCGTGCTCTTTGAGTACTCCCAGAGTGACTCGCTCAACCATTTTGTCTGAGTTCAGGCATGGGTCAGTATTCAGACAGAAGTATCTGGTGGGGCCTTTTGCCTCATCATGGGGGGGTGATGGGTGAGGGGGAGCTTGCGGCTGGCGTGTGGGCAGCTTTGCTTGCAGTCAGCATGAGCGCTGGACTCCTGGAGTTTTAAAATTTGGGTAATTCTAATGCAACGGTTTGGTGTTTCTTGATCATATCATAGCATGGTGAAAAGGAGGGGGGGCCTTGGCAACACTCCCACACCATGTGATTAGATGAGATTTCCCAAGCAATGTGACCCCCACGCTGACACTTGTAGATTACGGTGAGGTGTTTTGTACAAAGCTATTTTGTAACTCCTGTTAAGCGCTGCAGAGAGTAGATATATGAGGGGGTGGAGCCCTGCCCAAATCCACTCACCAATATCGATCTTTTGGAAGTGACGAGGTTTTGCACTTGATTGACAACGGGAAATTTAGGACCCAGACTTATGACTTTTGGGGGTAAAAATAAGTACTTTGGTGATTTGGTGGGGAGTTGGAGTTGGATTTTGCATATTTATGAGTAAGAAGTTTTCTATGTGTGGGTCTTTTTAAAAACAAAAAGTAATTTCCTCGTCATGACAAAAGCGAATCCAAGGGTTTTTTTTCGGGGTTGTCTAATAAAAGCTTCGTAAAACCATCAAATTTGACCTCAAACTCAGTTTTTAGCGGGGAAATAAGCCAACCGTTCTGCAAGGGTTGTTTTGTCTCGTTGTTTCTTGCAGCAAGTCCTTTGAAATCCTCTTTCTTTTTTCAAAGCTCCCCCTTTCTTTTAAAAGTACGAATTCGCCTTCACCCTCATTTCTTCGTTCACATCCTAGGTCATTTAGTTCAGCTGCTTGAGAGGAAAAGTTAGTCGTTTTTTTGGGTCAGTGAAACCGCCTTTATTCCATAAAAGAGAAGGACAAGGAAGGGATTTCACCTCCCCCTAGACACAGGCAAAATTTGGGTTATGGCCCGCGGGTGCGGCGATTTTCAAAGGGCATTTACTGGGCCCCACAGTGTCTCGAAGTTAACAAACTGTATACTTGTTATTACTCCAGACCCGTACACTTAAAAAATCTGCACACGTGTTTGGAATGACAGACAAATTTTCACTACTTTAAAAACTATTTCACGCACCGAAGGGATGGCCGGAAACCCGTAGAACGTTCACAAAGGCATTTTGTAACTTGGCCTTCATGGCTGGCTTGGAGCGCTGTTTAGCCTGGATTAGCTAAACTCGCCTTATCCCATATGTAGATAATGGTGACGAGTTAAGGGGTACCGGTGAATAGGGAAAATCGGGGAAGGGGGCATTTACTCACTAGACACCCAGATGGGTGTAAATGGCATGCGGGTCTTATGTCCATTTACAAGGGACCCCGCAGGCCAGACATTTCCCCCTCATTTTAAGCTATGTAGGTATGAGGCGCACAATGTCTAAATCAGTGAATCCCCTCGTGCAAATGTTTCAACAAATCTGCAGCACTTAACACTACTAGCCAAATTACAAGTTTATAGGTGAACCTCTGGCATGTCCCACTTAAAAAGTCGTATGCAATGCTCGTTAAATTTTTCTTAAAATAAAACCCCTGCAGGAAACACTGGTATGCCAGCAACATGTAGAAGTATACTAGACTGCGGGCCCAAATGTGCTTTAAGCCGCTTGAATGTGTTGCTAAGCCCGTGTCAACCATTGGAATTTGCTTGTAGCGGCAGGTAGGCACTCAGGAGAATATTGTAATGAATGGGTGCGGCACGGAGGATTTTTTGTACTCATAGAGCTAATATAGAGTATAAACTTATATATGGAAAATACGTTTTAAAATAAATCTGTAATTGTTACCGGAGTTTACCTAGAGAGAGTTCCAGGGGTCAATGCCCCCGCAGCCCGGTCTGGGGACCAGGTCCTGGTATCAGAGCCTGATCAACCCCGGGTTTTCTGCTTGCTGCATGCAAACTAAAAATGCGAGCCCCAGCCCCGGTGGTCGGTATGACTCTAGGTGCTTGTCCAGTGCTCGCTTGAAAACTGCCCGGGGTTATTTTGGGAATCCCCCATATGTATGCTAGGAGGCAGTTGAACAGTCTTGGGCCCTGACACTTATTGTATTGTCTCTTAAAATGCTAGTGACACCCCGCTTTTCATTGGGGGGATGTTGCATCATCTGCCAAGGGTTTTTTGCTTTCTTTTGAGTGATTTTCAAGTGCAAGTTTGGTACTAGTCCCTCTGGTTTTTCCCCAGGTGAAATATAAAATGTATCTCTCCTCCCTCCCTTCCAGGGAGTACAAGTTCGGGAACTTAAGTGCCCCCAGTAATTGGGGTGTTTTATCCCCCTTTTTTGGTGCCATGAAGGTTTCTGTACCCCCTCTGGCCCCACCTTTTCCCCCTCCCCCTTTGAAAGGTCCCTGTTAGTGTGCAGAAAAAATTCCAGCCAGATAAAAACATGTGACCTAAGAGTTTCATCTTTCGGGCCCCCCTAGTTTTGAAGGGTTTTCCATTATCCATCCTGTCAGTTTTCTAGCGATGCAAATTGATACAATTTTAGGGGCCCTTTAAAAATGTGAGTTTCCTCCAAATGATCAATCCCAGGTTTTTGTTTGTGGTTTTTATTCTATTTTGGGGCTGGAATTTTTTTTTGTACTCTTTTTATGAAATTTTAATTTCCTCATGTTTCCCCAATTTCGGAGTAATTGAAATTTCCCATCTTTGAATTTAAATTGTTTTCTGGGGGAATCTTTAAAAAAAGTTTTGGGGTTGATGCCCCACCGGAGCCTTGCAGTGTCTGAAAGGGAAGACACTCCCAAAGCAGTTTTGGGGTGTCATTTTGCAAAGGAAAAATTGGGTTGCTGGGGGCCTGAACCCTTGCCCTTTTCGATTGAGGATGAGAAAAAAGATGGGAGCGATACGGGCCCCTTGGGGAAACAAAGCTTTAAACCGGGAGCCACCTCAGACTTTACTCTTTTGGGAATACTTCCCCTTTTTGGGTTTTCCCTGTTTTTTGGGGAAAAATTTAGTACCCAAATCTCCCAAATTTTTCCCCAAGGCCCCCACCTTCCCCTTAACTATGTAGGATGATTTAAAAGGTTTGCAAACTAAAGGGCTATCATGCGGGAAAAAAAAAAAACAGTGCTTTTTAAAATTTCCAAAATAGTTTTCAAAGAACAACCAATAAAAAAAATCTATTACTAAAGAAAACTGATGTTTACGTCAATAGTGCCTTTCCAAAATGAGACAAAACCTCCCTTTTTCGGGGTAAGAAAACTGCGCTTTGGGCCCAAAAATCCACAAATTTCTTTGTGAAAAATGGAAAAAAAGCATTGGAAACCCGCCCACGGAAAAAGATACTTTTTTCTCCCCAGAACATGACCTTAAAACATTCCTAAGTGGGCTGGACTAACAGAATCAAGTAAAAGGGGCAGATAATACCCCTAGTCCCAAACCCTTTTGTGTTATTTTTGTCATATTGTCATAAATTCGTGGGCCCCCCTAAAATTCTAATACTCCAACTACTTTTAATTTCATTGTTGTACTCAACGACCCCTTTAAACCCCTGTCCTTTTTGTATTTAAATCTACAGAATTATCTCCCTTTTTTACAACTTACCACAAACACTGTTCCCCTCAAAAATTTTTATAAAAATACCATAACTTGTCTTTTAATAATTTTACCTCATTTAAAAAAAACTCCCAAATTTCCCAATTTTATTCTAAAAAACCCCATTTTTGCCCAAATTTTTTTTTTAAAAATATTTTTGTCAAACTTATTGTAAACTCTTTTTTTGACCATTTTTTTTTCCCTATTTTTTAACCTAGTATTTTCAACCCACAAATTTTTAAAATCATCCTGTCTACCAAACTTACTGCAAATTTTTAAAACCCAAATCCTTTCCCTTTTTATTTTTATCAATTCTTTTTTTTTTAAATTTTTATTTTTCTTTCCTTAATTTTTCCTGTCAATTTAAATCTAATTTAACTCAATTCTTTTTAAACAAAAAATATAAGGGCCTTATGCAATTACAATTGAGAGTCTTGTTCCTTCATTTTATTATTAGATTAATCAAAGTTTTTCTCTAGCTCATTCTGGGTCAATAATAGTCAAAAACCAAATTTACTATACTAGAAACCTTTTGGCAAAAAAATAGTGAGGACTTTTTGGGGGTATTTGTAATTTTTTATTTTTATATTATTAGACTAAAGTTGTTTTTACCATAGCTCTTTCTACCTCAAAACTTTGTCAATTTTCCCAAAATTTACTATATTAGGGGCCATAGTGGAAAATTTTCCGGGGGGGGGGGAAGACTGTTTTCCCATTTTAATTTGTATTTTTTAATTTGTTTTTTTATATTATTAGTTAAAATTCGTTGTCCCATGCTCTTTCCCTCAAGACATAGCAATAAAAAATTTCACTATTTTAGACCAAGTGCAATTACTAGTGAGAAATGTATTTTTTTTAATTTGTATTTTTTATATTTTTAGATTAACCTTTTATATTTTAGTCACTTAGCTCAAAACAGGACTCAAAAAAGTCTTATTAGACCTTATGCTTTTACAAGTGAGAGTTTGTTCTTTTTTTAATTTGTTTTTTTATTTTTACTAGTTTATCCCTAGTTGTATTTAGTTCATTCCAGCCCAAACACGCAACATCAACTTTATTATGTATAGTAGTGACTATACCCCCCAAAGCCAAAATACCAGCTAATTGTCCAATTCCCAAACCCTACAGTATCAGTATAGAATTTAAACACGAAACCTCTCCAGGGAAACCCAGGTAAAAACCCCAAAAAAGGTATAAATAAAAATAATTTTAAACTAGAGATGTTTTATCACGTTGACCCCGATCTAACCCCCAAATTTTTGAACCCCAAACAAAATATTGGGAAAAAAACTGCCTTTATTACACAGCACACAAACCACTACATCCTAAACAATGCAAAATCTATATACTAAACTACCAAATCGGTCCTTAACAACATTGTCCTCCTAGCACTCCTTGAATCACAAAAACACCCTTTTCCCCCCATTATTCTTTTCTGAGACCCCGGCAAGCAGGACCAATAGTATCTACCCCTACCAGGTACACAGCGTTCACAAATGCAGAAAAACCAAGTTGGGGGGGTATTGCAACTATTACTCTAACCAATTTCTTGTTTGCACCATTGCTTTAGTGGAAAATGGGAATAATCTTTGAAAAATTTTTAAAAAAACCCTTAAAACGCCCAAAACAATTGGTGCCATTTACCGGTACCCCACCAAACACCCCAAAATTTTTTTGAGAAATTAAAGTCATAAAACAAACGACAAATGAATAAGCACCACCTTCTCTTAGTGGGGAAATTAAAATCAAACCCTTTGGGTTATAGATGATCGCCTGTAACTGATTTTACAACAAAATAAAAAAACCCCACTTTCATACCAAAAATAAAATAAACCCAAACCCGGTCAATGAGACAAGTGCCCAAATTAGTACCGGGATCCAAAAACAAAAACTAGCAAAACCAAGGGGGGCTTTTTTTTTTTAAAATTTTCCCAACCCCTTTTCTTTGTATGAAAAGGGAAAAAACTTTTGGGAATAAACTGAAAAAACCTAAACGCCCTTAATAAGTTACTTTAAAATTCCCCACAAACCCCCCCAAAACCCGGGAAAAACCCCAAAAAAAAACCCCCTTTTAAAATTTCCTTACGGGGTCCTAAACACCCCCCATAATTAGAAACTTTTACCCCAAAAACCACACCCCTCCCCAAAAAAACCAACTCAAAACAATAAACAATTTAATAAAACACAAAAAAATTTTATTTTTTGGGGGGAAACAAAAGATAACCCTCTCCCCCGACACATAAAAACCCCAATTGGGGTTAAAAATTCCTTTGCCCCCCACGGGGCTATGAGAATGAATTTTTAAAATTTTAACAAAAAACCAACCCTTTAACAATTTGCCAAACAAAAAAAAAACCCCAAAAAAAAAAAAAAAACAAAAAAAAAAAAAAAAAAAAAAAAAAAAAAAAAAAAAAAAAAAAAAAAAAAAAAAAAAAAAAAATAAATAAAAAATTTTTAAAAAAAAAAAAAATAAATTTAAAAAAAAAAAAAAAAAAAAAAAAAAAAAAAAAAAAAAAAAAATAAATTAAAAAAAAAAAAAAACAAAAAAAAACAGTTCATAAAAACAAAACGTCCAACAAACCGGTTCCCCCCTGGCAACCAGCCCCATTTAAAACCCAATTCCCCGCCCAAAAAAAAAACTATAATTAAAACACGAATTTCAAAACCTAAAATCCCCCCAAAAGAAAAAAAACCAAAACCCCCGGAAAAAAACCGGGAAATTTGCCTGGAAAACCCCTCCGACGGGGACCCAAAAAACTAAAAACCAAGAATAGCCCTAAAAAAATGCCCTCACCCAAACACAAAACGATAAACGATTTTCTAAAATATATCCCCTTCCCCACATCCAATGCCCCACCGGGCCCCCCAAAGTAAATTTCCCCTATTCATCAGCACCAACACCCCAGGAAAATCTTGGTCATAAAGCCTTAAAAAAACCATCCCGTCCCCCTTCTGCGGTGGGCCCCATGTCCTTTCGCATCTTTTTCATTCTTTTTAAAAAGTAAATAGAGACTAGCACCCCCCGAAACTACTCAAAATGGCAAGGGTTACACCAATACATAAAGGGGGTGACCCACAGATTTAAAAACAACTATGGGCCCAATATCTAACTTACCTTGCAACCAAAATCTTAGAAACTCGTGCACAGGAGACTGTATTCTTTAAATGGTCAAAACTACTCAACCCCTGCCATTTGGTTTCCGGAAAAAAAAAAGCACTAATGATGAAATCAAAAAATGCTAGATCGGTTTTTTAAACACAGCATTGGAAAAAAAGGGAATATCCACTGGAAATTTTTTTATTGACCTAAAAAAGCTTTTGACACAGAAAACCCACGAAATCCTACCCACAAACTTGACCACCGGTATAAGGGGCCCATGCGCTTGCCTTTTTCAAATCTTACATTACAATGGGATCTACTCACCTTTAAAGACACAGCATCAGAACACGGCCACTGATATAGAGTTCCGCGGGGGAAGTGTCCTTGGTCCCTGCTTTTCCCTCATATCACAATGACCTTCCAAACTATCCCAACACCTAAAACCCCCATTCTCTTGTGATGACACGCTTATGCATCTCTACCCTAATTTTGCCCCCCTTAACCATTGTGAATGAGGAGCTGATTAAAATATCGACTTGGATGACACCAATAAACTTACGCTTAACACGACAAAACTTATATATTATTTGGTTGCAGAGCTGGAATGCACAAATTAACATTAAGATTGACAACACTCAAATTACCAAAAATAATGGGGGAAAATTCTAGGCTTATACCTTGACAAAACCTAATTTCAGCACCCAATCCAAATTAGCCAAAAAAGTACCCAAAAAAGGGTTTGGGATCCTCTCCAAGTACGATACAGTGCCGCAAAATCCCTCACACTTATTTATCCTACCCACCTATCTATTTGTGTTTGGGGGATCAACTGCAGCAACACACCTAAACCCAAATAATAACCCAACAAAAAGCTGCAGTAAGAATAATCACTAAATCCCATCCCGGCAGCACACCCCCCCCACTTTCAAAGATCTAAATTTACCCCCAGTTCAGTAAAACCCACTACTAGGGTCAATCTATATCACGGGGCCCTTTAAACTCTAATATCAACCTTGACCTAAAACGCTTTCTTGATATTTTGACAGAACCCACGGGCAAAACCAAAACAAACATCTCTCGACATTCCCATGCCCCGCAAAAACTTTTACAAAAATTCAATGAGCAAAGGCCCTAAATCGGAAACCCTACCTGGAACTCTAGAACTGCAGACACTTTCATCACCTCAAAACAAAACCTTTAGAAACATCTTACTCCCTGAACCCCCGTCAAAAACTTCACGAATACCCCCGGGGTGGTTCACATTTACACTTCGTTTCACTCTTTTGACCATAAACAGAAATATTAATCTCATCTTAAAAAAATGATCCTGGAACCCAAACTAAAACATATACTTCCCAAAAACAAAAGCATTCACATTGCTAAAACCACAAAATAGTAAGCACTTAGCCATAAACCAACTTACCTCATAATTTGTAATTTTTTACTTTTAAAGAAAAAAACTAAGTATGCCCGAAATGCCTAGCCATGCTAAGTGTTCAGTGGAACCTGTAATCTCAATTTTACACATGAAAACCAAACAATAACCAAATTTCTAAAACTCAGCATTGTAATCCTTAAGAGAATAAACTTTGAATTAAATTTAAAATTGAATTGAATTCCTTTCACGCATTTTGTGCTATATTAACATGGTCACACTTGTCGAAGCTTTTGCAAAGTCTGTATATATTTCATCTGCTTTTTTTTGTCTTTGTGCATCTAAAACCCGTCGTAGTGACCCATATTTTGAGACAACGGGAGCGATCTTCTCTAAACCCATGTTGCCCGGGTTGTGTAATTGAGTGATTAAGGGGTAGAAATTTGTTCTTGGGGACCTTTCAAAGATTTTTATGATATGGGAGTTGGTGCTATCGGTCGTAGTTTTTTGCTTTTGTTTACTCCCCCCCTTTGTGGAGTGGCTTTTTCTTTTTTTCAGTAACTGTGGGAAGCCCCCCGTGCCCCAGCTTCCTCCCCAAGGAGGAAAAGCTCGTAAAGGGGCTTCTTGCTTTTCTTGTGAACACGGAGTTCCATGAGTCTGGCCCTGGGCAGGGGGCAGGGGCATGCCATTTATCCCCTGTCAAAGTATTTGGATCAGGATAACATCAGATACTTGTGTTAACCAAAATTCTGGGGCTCCCAAAAAAAAATTTTTTTTTGATCTTCGACCAGTCTGGTTAGGGGCTTCTAAAAAGAGTCTATTGGGACTTGAGTAGCTCACTTCATTTCCTTGCAGTCCTGTGTGGGACCCTTTCTTGTTTAAGTGGGGGCCAATACGGGATGTTGATCCCCTTTGTTTTAAGGGAAAAACCCTTTGGCATACATCGAGTGCCAGATTTAATATTTTCTAGGATAATTGGGTCTGGGCATATCTTTTTTCCCCGTTATATCTTTTGGGTTTTTGGTTTTACTTGGCCATTTTTGTTCTTTTTATTGAATTGAATTTGTGAAGGCTCCCCGTGACTATCTATTTTGTGGGTCTGGGGTTCCGTGCATACAGTCTAAACTCGTTTATGTTGGGGCTGAGTATTTTTTTTTTTGAATGACATTTCGTTTTAGATCATCATTGTTAGTGGTCTAGTGATTCCCCAGCTAGTAGGCTCTTTTATTTGCGGTTTTTAAGTTGAATTTGTGCAGAGATTTAAAAGTTTTGTTGTGTGTGTGAGTTTTCCGTCAGAGCGCCTCCTGAGTTTCACTGCGAAACATTTTTTGCTATATTTCCCCTTTTTGGTCTTCAAGTTGAATCCCCCAGGCAAGATGTTGGGGGCAGAGCGGGAGGTTTTAAAAGCTATGGTGTTGTGAGTTGTCATCAGGCTACCCCCTGGTGTTTCATGAAACAATATTATTTGCTATACCTCCATTTTTGGGTGTTTCAAGTTGAAACCCACCAGGACAAGATTTTGGGGCGGGAGCGGGCAGTTTTTCCAGACAGTCATTCCTGGAATCGGGGACATTGCGTCTGGAGGCTTGTAGACTACCACAAAGTCTGGGTTTTTGGTTTTCCGATCTTTACTACTAAAACTTTCACTACTCATTTGGGGATGAAGCAGTTCGTGCAAAAATGACTCGTGATATACAGCCCAACCCCCCCCTTTTGCCTTTTCCCCCCATCTGTCCACTAAAGGGTTTTGTAACCTGGGATCCATTTTTCGTTGCCCCAATGATCCTTTATTTGGGTCTCTGTAAAACCCACAAACTTGCTTTTGCCTCGCAAGCAGTCCCGGATGAAAGGTTTTTTTGTTTTTCGTTGCTGGCTTTAGACCCTGCATTTGCAAAGAAGAATGTCTCAGTGGGGTACTGGGGGGGACCCTTTTTTTTTCCGACTAGTATCTGTATCTGTTGCCTTGGAGTGGGGGCCTCGATTGTGGGTTCCCCTCCAAAATGACTGGATTTGGGGGAATGATTTCTGCCATTTCCCACCAGTTTTTTTCCTTCCTGGGACTAAAATACCTCTCCCTCTTGAGTGGGGTGTCACTACCCAGGTTTTCCCTGGGCCCGGATTTTTGTACCTTTTTTTTCTCCTTTAGTGGTGTTCCTGGCAAATTTTTTTGTTATAGCACAGTCTTTTCCCCGTACTAAAAAGGGGGGACATTTTTTGGGGGAAAAAGCATACAGGGAAAAGAGTTTGCATTTTTGTTGTCATTGGGCAGGGATTTTCTAGGGGGGTCAAAATTCAGCCCCTTTGTTTTTCCAGTTTTTCCCCTGCCTGTAGAACCAAATGCATAGATGTGCACAGCTTGGGTTCCGTTTGCCTTGGTTTCTGTCTGATCCTCTTTTAAGGGGGGCTCCCTTTGGGGGTGAAAGGCTTGGGCTGAGGAAAAAACTTGCGGTCTCCTTCCTCAGACCAAAACCCAATTTAACCCCCCCAAACTCCCCTCCCCCCCAAACCTATCCTCCCCCTTTTTCCTTTCCTCTTCCCCTCCCCACCCCCCCCCTTTTGCCCCTTTTTTTTGGCCTTAACCCCCCAGGGCCCCTAGTTCCCCCAGGGAGGGGAAAGGGACCGGGGGCCACCCCCCTTTTGTTTTTAGGTTCTTGGCGGTGGCAAATTTTCCCTGGAATCTGAACGCCTGGGGGGTCCTGATCCCCCTCCTATCCCGAGAAGGCTTTTGGGGGTCTTTTTGGGCGATGGGGGCATCTTGGAAGCCACCTTTCGGGTTCCCGGGGTTTGGTGGCTGAAAGGGTATCTTTGTGGGGGAATCTGGCCACCCTCTCTTTTGTCCACCGAGGGAGCTCGGCAGATGTGAGGTTGCTATCCCAGATTGCTGGTTTCTGGGTGAAGGGTAGGGTATGCACGGGGCCCTGCTGCATCTGCTCTAAGGGTGCTGAGGTCCTCTTGGGGCCCGGGGGGAGATTTCCGGCCCCTTTCATTCCCCTGGGAACTATTCCTTTCCCCCCCTCCCCCCTTTTTTTTCTTTTTTCTTTTTTTTTTTCTTTTCTTCTTTTTTTTTTTCTTCAAACACAAAGCAAAGGGGTAAACCCAACCATGGAGAACCCAAACCATGAACCCCCTACCCCCCCCGGCCCCCTTTTTGATACCATACCCCATTTTTTTTTGACCCTGCTTTTTTTTTGACCACTCTTGGGGCACTGTGATGCCCCTGTACCCCTTTCTGGGGCTGTTTCCCACCCTTCCGGTACCGGGGCTTTACTGACTCCTTTGATTTGTCTGACCTTTCCCCTCTCCTTGTATACTTCCGGGCCCCTTTCCCCATACGGTAGGCAATTTTCGAATCGCCAGCCCCCTTTCCGCGGCCAAAATCCGGTCCTATCCTAAGCCCCAAAGACAATATCCTGATGATGTCCCTTTTTTACCTTTCCCCTTCTACTAGGAAAAGACCCCACACGTCATGCACTTCCTCTCCCCCGCTCATTTCGGACCACACAAAAGGGTAAAATTTTTTACTTTAAGACCCCACTTTTTCTTTGCCTATCTTTATACCTAGTATTGGGAAAGTGCTCCTGCCCTGTGGGAGAATATTTCATTTCAGCTCTCAAGAGTGGTACGTACATGGGACTGCCAGAATGCTACCCAAACTCATGACTTTCTCTCCTTCGCAATGTACTACTATCATTTGAAAAACATCTTTCCCAAATTTTTGTAGTGGTACTGTCATTCTGCCCCATTCTTGAACGCTGGAACCCAGGGCTCCCCGCCTCAAAGTAGACACGTCCTCCTGCCCTTGGGGGGAGACGTTCCCTTGCAATGTGGCTCATTAACTTTTGACAGCCGTGAAAATCCAGCCCTCTGTTTTATGTCGCGGGTCATCGGGTTTCAAGTCGAAAGGTGATCCCCCCAAAGCAATTAGTGTGCATACCCAGCAGAGTTTTTCGCCAAAAGGGGAATCATAGGCCTGTCCCATGTGAAAAAAAAATAAATTTAAATTTTTTGTCAGGGAAGAAATCTCCCTGATAACATTTATATACATAGTGTATAGTGTTACTATAGTGGCTCCCCAGATATTGAGATAAAGGCTAAAGTGCATTGAAAACAGGTGAAATTTTTAAATGAAGGTAACCTATAGAGGGAGGTGCCAAAGTCGCCGAATCTTTAACAGGTCAGCTGTTTTTAAAAATTTCCGGCCCGCAGTGTACTCGCATATAATCTAGGTTTCCATGAAAAAGCAAATACAGTGCTGGTACAAATAACCGTATTTTAAAAAGGGAATTTGTGGATGGAGTGATTTCATTAGTTTTTTTTCTTTTAAAAACCCGACGTTCTGTGAAAATTTTATATAACCCGTATTACCACGGTCGCAATAAAAACACCCCAGAAAGCAATTTTTTAACAGAAAAAACGTCCCCTCCAAAATTTGCACCGTCAACTATAGGTAAATAGCCATTTATTGTGGTGGGGACCGAAAAAAAAAAAAAAAAAGAAAAACTAGATCAGCATTGATAAAAAAAGGGTGGAGGTCGAACCCTTCGTCATTGAGGGTGCCAGCAGTCACCCGGGTTTCAACACCAAGTTATACTTTTTTATCAAACCAAAACACTATTATCGGGTAATAAATTTTCCCGTAGATCCTTCAGTGTTAGCTCAAATCACCGACCGTTGTTTTAAATAAGGACCCACTGCTCAATCAGATAGACTGGGCCAACCCTTTTACTGGTCCGAACCCCTTACTGGTCCCAACCCTTTACTGGGCTGAACCCCTTGACTGGGCCGAAACCCCTTTACTGTCCCAACCCTTTACGGTCCGAACCCGGACTGGGTTTTAAACGGTTTCGTGCACTCCCAGCAGGTTATTAATGAATTTTCAAGAGGGTTTCTATAAATTGCAGTAAATCAACCATTCAATCATTATGAAGCTGTGTGTGCTGTGGAGTCAAAAAACGGGTTCCACATGCTAAATTGTCATTTTGTGGAAAATTGGGGTCCGCCCCTTGTCAATATCCCAAAAACTAGCTACAACATTTAAAACAGGGGGAAATGTTTTTTGGGGAGCCCAAAGAATAAATCTGTGACTAAAATCCAAAGGGGATTAAAAAGGTCAACATCCAAAGCTGCTTTCATAGAAAAACCCGGAAACTTTCACAAAGATGGGGGAAAATAAAAAGTCTGGGCTGAATGGGACTGCCCTTTATACTGGCCTGTAGTAGAAAAATGTAAGGGGAGATGAGCCTGGTATCGTAAAAGGGGGGTGATATGCTGTCCTGGGAGACGTAATGGTGAATGGAGGTGCGTCCTGGGGGACAGTAATGGTAAGCTGGAGATGCTGTCCTGGGAACAGTAATGGGGAAGCTGGAGATGCTGTCCTGGGGAAAAGTAAGGGGAAGCTGGAGATTTTTCCCGGGAGTGGGGAATTTTATGCAGGGAAAGGGAAAACATATAAAAGACCTCAAGGGGGGGGGGGCCATGTAGGGGAAAAAAGTGTAGTAAAGATAAGTAAAACCAATATTGCAAACTAGAAATACGCAGGAAATGCAAAAAAGAGGACTCCCCAGCAATAGTGGAATTTACCCAAAAAAAACGGGGGGAGCTCCATTGTTGGGCAGGAGGAAGAAGTAAGACGGGAAACATCACCAACAGGGGAATTTCAGTCACAGAAACCCAAGGCAAACGGAACCAACCTGGCCATACTATGGGGACTCGGGCTGCTGGCATGGGAAATCTGGAAAAAAAGATGGGGGTGCAACTATGACCACCCTAGAAAATGCCCAAACCCCAAAGACAACAGGGAAAAAGCAAAATCCCCTTCCGAAGCTTTTTTCACCCGCGTGTACTCTTCAGTACAGGAAAGAGTCTTAACTTAAATTGCCAGGCATACCATCTAAAGGGGGGAAAAAAAATACAAAACATCCAGGGGCCCTGGGAAAACCCGGTAGCCACAGCCACTAAAGGAAGGTTTTTTTGTGCCGGAAGGAAAAAAAAAATGGGAGGAAATGGCGAAATCGAACCAAAACCAGTATTCCTGGAGTGGAACCCCATGATGCCTCCACCCAAACCAAACAGATACAGATACTAATGCCGGAAAAAAAAAACCCCCCCCGTACCAACAATCCACCCGTCCAATAACATTCTTCTTTGCAAATATAAAAGGGGCTAAAGCCCCGCAAAAAAAACAAAATCCTTTTATCGTGGACTGCTTGCAGAGGGAAAGGCAATGTTCGCGGCTTTCACTAGACCCACATAAAGGACACTTGGACAACGAAATATGGCCCCGGTTTCAACCCATACAGATTGACAGAGGAACAGGCAAAAGGGGGCGGTTGGCCTGACATTGCAGAGTCACTTGTTTGCACAGAATGCTAAATGCCTCAAATGTGAGTGGAAGTTTTGCAGAAAGGCAGAACCAAAAACCAGTATTTTGTAGTCTACAAGTCCGGGTCAAATCCCAGCAATTCCCGGAACCTGTTAAAAATTTACCACGCTGGAAAAACCTTCCAGCTCCTGCACCAAACACTTGCTCCCGGGGATTTCAACTTTGGCCCTAAAAAGGAGGAATATACAAAAAATATTTTTGCAGTAATAAACCCCGGGAGCAGCTCTGATGAAAACTCACACTCCGAGAGCTTTTTAAAACTCTGCACAAAATTCAATTTAAACCACAAATAAAGAGCCCCTAGATGGGGAAACACTAGACCTCACTTTACTAACAATGATGACTGTAAGAAATGTTACCATATCAAAAACAATATACTCAGATCACAACTAAATTTAGGTCAGTCATGTTGCGCGGGGCCCCCGAACCGCATAATGAGATTATCACAGGGAGCATTCACCCAAAATTTAACTTTAAAACAAAACTAAAGTGGGACCAAGTAAACAAGTCCTAACCGATATAAGCGGGGAAAATATACTAAGCGCACAGACCCCAACTTTTCCCGAACAGATTAACTCGGTGGCACTCGAGTATGCACAAGGCTTATTCCTCAAGAAAAAGGGGGAGTAGTTAAAACAGAAAAAGACAGGCCTCCCTTTACAGGCGAGGAAAAAAATAACAGGCGGCTAAAAAAAAGGGCAATATATTAAATGCTAGGGGACATGGCCCGAGAAATAGCAAGCATCGAATTAAACTAAAAGAACCTTTTGGGGTCAGGAAACGCGGGGAAAAACAAAAGCCTAAAGAAATCGAAAGAAACCCAAAATATTTCTTTCCTACCAAATCAAAAATCGGAACAAAGTCCAGTTTGGGCCCCCCTTAAACAAAATGGGGCCCACAACGGATACAGCAAAGGGAAAAAATGAATATCAAATCCCCCTATGACTCATTTTTTAGCAAGCCGCTAACCAGATGAGAGTCGAAGATCAAAATGAATTTTTTATGAGAGAGCCACAAAATTTGATGAACACATGCCTATCCGAAGTTATCCTGACGCCAAATGACTTCGAACAGGCGATAATGACATGCCCATGCACTCTGCCCCAGGGCCAGACTCATGGAACTCTGTGTTCATCAAGAAACGAAAGAAGCCCCACCCACGAGCCTTTTCCATCCTATGGAGAGGGAGCATGGACAGGGGGGTCGCCCCACAGTTACTAAAAACAACAGACATAGCCCCACTCCACAAAGGGGGCAGTAAAGCAACAGCAAAGAACTACAGACCAATAGCACTAACATCCCATATCATAAAAATCTTTGAAAGGGTCCTAAGAAGCAAGATCACCACCCATCTAGAAACCCATCATTACACAACCCGGGCAACATGGGTTTAGAACAGGTCGCTCTTGTCTGTCTCAACTATTGGATCACTATGACAAGGTCCTAAATGCACTAGAAGACAAAAAGAATGCATATGTAATATATACAGCCTTTGCAAAAGCCTTCGACAAGTGTGACCTTGGCGTAATAGCGCACAAAATGCGTGCTAAAGGAATAACAGGAAAAGTCGGTCGATGGATCTATAATTTCCTCACTAACAGAACACAGAGAGTAGTCGTCAACAGAGTAAAGTCCGAGGCAGCTACGGTGAAAAGCTCTGTTATACAAGGCACAGTACTTGCTCCCATCTTGTTCCTCATCCTCATATCTGACATAGACAATGATGTCAGCCACAGCACCGTGTCTTCCTTTGCAGATGACACCCGAATCTGCATGACAGTGTCTTCCATTGCAGACACTGCAAAGCTCCAGGCGGACATCAACCAAATCTTTCAGTGGGCTGCAGGAAACAATATGAAGTTCAACGATGAGAAATTTCAATTACTCAGATATGGTAAACATGAGGAAATTAAATCTTCATCAGAGTACAAAACAAATTCTGGCCACAAAATGGAGCGAAACACCAACGTCAAAGACCTGGGAGTGATCATGTCGGAGGATCTCACCTTCAAGGACCATAACATTGTATCATCGCACTGCTAGAAAAATGACAGGATGGATAATGAGAACCTTCAAAACTAGGGAGGCCAAGCCCATGATGACACTCTTCAGGTCACTTGTTCTATCTAGGCTGGAATATTGCTGCACCTAACAGCACCTTTCAAGGCAGGTGAAATTGCTGCCCTAGAAAATGTACAGAGAACTTTCAAGGGCGCGCATAACGGAGATAAAAACACCTCAATTATTGGGAGCGTTTGAGGTTCCTAAACCTGTATTCCCTGGAATGCAGGAGGGAGAGATACATGATTATATACACCTGGAAAATCCTAGAGGGACATACCGAACTTGCACACGAAAATCACTCACTACAAAAGCAAAAGACTTGGCAGACGATGCAACATCCCCCCAATGAAAAGCAGGGGTGTCACTAGCACGTTAAGAGACCATACAATAAGTGTCAGGGGCCCGAGACTGTTCAACTGCCTCCCAGCACACATAAGGGGGATTACCAACAGACCCCTGGCAGTCTTCAAGCTGGCACTGGACAAGCACCTAAAGTCAGTTCCGGATCAGCCGGGCTGTGGCTTGTACGTTGGTTTGCGTGCAGCCAGCAGCAACAGCCTGGTTGATCAGGCTCTGATCCACCAGGAGGCCTGGTCACAGACCGGGCCGCGGGGGCGTTGACCCCCGGAACTCTCTCCAGGTAACTCCAGGTAAATGCCCAGTCTGTGGTGCCGACGACCATTCTAATACATCTTGCAGTCAACCTCCATCTTGCCTTAATTGTAATGAGGCTCATCATTCGTACTCTCGCCATTGCCAGGTCTACTTGAATGAGTATGAAATCCATTGCCTCAAAGAAGCAGAAGGTCTCCCTTATACTATGGCAGTTACTCATCTCCGCCTCCAAGGGAGACTACCCCTTGTTTCTTATTCTCGTGTTTCAAAACGTCCCCCCACTTCTGGAGTCCCATCTTCTGCAGCCTCTTCTGTTGTTACCCCTCCCATAGCCACTCTGGCATCTAATCCTTTTGCTGTCCTTGGCTCTGACGTCCCGACTACAACTCAGTCTGTTCTCACATCTTCATGTCCTTCCTCACAAGCCATGGTATCGACAAGACCCCATACGACACCTACCAAACGCCCCTCTACTTCTCAGAAGTCCAAAAAAAACCCAGTGCTCAAATCTTCGTTGCCCCTTCCTTCCCTTCTTCCACCTCCACACTTTACCTTTCCATCTCTGTACAGTTCTTCCCCCCCTATCTGGCTCTATTTACAAGTGTGGAGGTTCACCCTCCTCCAGTACAATGCCTTCCACCCCCGCCCCCCTCCCAAGTTTCCCCCTCTTCTGCCACCTCCCAGGTTTCTGCCTCTTCTGTCCCCTTTCCCACACTTTTCTCCAGTCCCTACACTCTTTCACCCCCCCCTATTTTGGTGCAGTCCTTTACTGTCCCAATCTTTACTCACTTCCCTCCTTTTTACCTCCAATTTTGTCTCCATACATCTTTGAATTCAGAAACACTTGAAGCCATTTCAAATACACTGCAGAGACTAAACCTTCAATGGACACTGATCCACCCCCTTGTTTCTTCTCTTCCCTCTCCTCCATCTCCACAACTCCACTCTTCACAATGCTCCATTCCTTCGCTACTTAAAAACCCTTCTAATGCCACGACACGTTGACTTTCCAAACCCCCTCTAGTCGGTAGTGTGCCCTTCCCTAGGGATTCCTGGTATTTTCTTCATTGCCAATCATGGCTATTTACAGTGGAATATCCACGGCCTTAGGGTAATGGGGGTGAGCTTCAGCTGTTGCTTTCCAGGTTTTCCCCTTTTGGTGCTTGCTTACAAGAACCAAAATTACACTCAGCTGTTTTCCAACCTCTCTCAGGCTATAATTTATTGTATTCTTCGGATCCTTTCTCAGATGGGACCTTTAATGAAAGTGCTCTTCTACTCAATGATATCCCGTTCTGTCAACTATTTGTCCATACCTCTCTGCATTACACTGCAGCCCATATCCACTTGAATAAGTGGTATAAAATATGTTCTTTATATCTCTCTCCTTCTCGAGCATTTTCTTCCCAGATTTTGCTTTCTAGTTTAAATCCTTACCACCACCATTTCTGTTACTTGGTGATTTCAATCCCCAAACCATTTCCTCTGGGGGGGTGTCTCACTGCAACTCACGTGGCATCCAGTTGGAGGCTTTTCTCGCCTCTCACCCCCTCCATGTTTTAAATATGGGTACTCCCACCCATTTTGATCCTCGTACTCATACTCTCTCTTGCATCGATCTATCAGTCTGCTCTTCCTCCACTGCACTAGACTTCACCTGGTCTGTTCTACCAGACTTACATGACAGTGATCATTTTCCTATTATTCTTACTTCACCTTCCTATTCACCACGTTGTCGTAGCCCTCGCTGGCAATTTGATTGGGCAAATTGGGACCTTTACTCGAAACTCACTGCTTTTATTGAGGTTCCTTCTTCATCCTCCATTGATGAGCTCCTACACCTCTTCTCGACATCAGTTTATGCCGCAGCTTCTCATTCTATACCCCAAACCTCAGGCAGGCATTCTCAGAAGTGCATGCCTTGGTGGTCTCCTGCTTGTGCTCGTGCAGTACGTTTGAAATGCGCTGCATGGAGCAGGTACCGGTACAGTAGAACCGATAAGAGACTTCTTGAGTTTAAGCAGAAGCGTGCGATCGCTCGCCGTGTCATCCATGACGCTAAATGCACTTGTTGGCGGACTATGTATCCAAATCACCTCTGCTCCTCATGAGTGCAGTCTGGAAAAAAGTGAGGAAATTGAGGGGTGAATACTCCCCTGCCCGGCTCCTGTTGTATGGGTCGCTGGTGTTCATGTAAAAAACCCCTCTTGACGTTGCCATTGAAATTGGCACCCCATCTGGTCGTATTTCCAGGGGCTCCATCTATGCCCCTTGTTTCTTTCCTCAAAGTCTACCAGAGAGTTAGTACCCTTGGACTTTTCTTCTCTCAGAGAAGAACAGTATAATGTACCTTTTACACTTCAGGAACTGGAGGCAACACTCTCAGCTTGCCGATCATCGGCAGCGGGGCCTGACAACATTCATATTCGCATGTTACAAAAATTTTACACCAGTCAGCCCTTGTAGTCCTCTTACACCTCTTCAATCTATTTGGGCACAAGAGTTCTTCCCCCGGTTGTGAAAATCTGTCATTGTTCTCCCTTTCCGCAAGCCGGGCACTACGGGACATGATTCCTCCCACAAATCGCCCCATCGCCTTACTAGTGCAGTTTGCAAAGTGATTTAACCACGGGTAAATCAACATTTAATGTGGTATTTACCTCTTCAAGGGGGCTCCTTGGCGTGGTGAAGAGGCTCTTGGTCCTGGGGAATTATCCCTGTTGGTTCCTTTCTCAGACCGAACCTAATTACCCCCAATCCCCCGTTTCCCTATCCCATCCCCCCCTTTTTTCCTTCCCTCTCCTCCCCACCCCTCCCTTTTGCCCTTCCTCTTTTTTTTTCACACAGGCATGCTAGTTCCTGGGTGGGGGAAAGGGGGTACCGGGGTCCATCCCATTCTGTTGAGGTTCTTGGCGGTGGCATAGTTTGCCGTGGAATCGGGAAATTGCCTGGGGATGCCCCGATCCCTCCGGTCTCCCGGAGGGTGGCTTTGGGTGTCTCTCAGGCGACGGGTGTATCTCTGGAAGCCCCTTTCGGTTTCCCGGGGGGTGGTGGCCGAAGGAGGTATGCTTTGTGGCAGATTTCCGCCGCCCTCTCTTTTGTCCACCGAGGTAGCTCAGCAGATGTGAGGTTGCTATCCTGGATTGTTAGTTTACTAGCATGATGGGTAGGGTATGGCACGGGTTTTGCTACGCATCTGCGCTACTTGCGGTGCTGAGGTCCTCTTGGGCGTGGAGGGAAATTTCTGGCCCTTTCATTCCCCTAGGAACTATCCCTCCCCGGTCCCCCCTTTTTTTATTCTTTCTTTTTTTTTTATTTTTCTTTTCTTTTTTTTTTTTCTTAAAAAAAAAAAAGAAAGAGTAACCTAACCATGGCAGCCCTAGTCCATGAACCTACTCCCCCCGGGCCCCTTCTTGATACCGCCCCAGTTTCTGACCCCGCCTCATCTTTGGAACACTCTTCAGACATCCTCAGCCTCTGTACCTTTTGCCGGTGCTGTTTCCTCACCCACTTCAGGTACTGAGGCCTCGACTGACTACTTCGATTTTCGGACCTTCGCTCTCCTCTGACTGTGCTTCCTGCCTCTCCCTCTACGGGCTGCAATTTTCAAATCACCGACCCGTTCCACGTCGGACCAACCTGGTCCCTGCCTAACACCAACGACAATTACCTGCTGATGATACTTCTCCACCTTTTCGTTTTTCCCTCAGAAACGATCGACATGTCCTTCACTACCTTTCCACGCTCAGTTTCAGACTGAACAATGGACTAAATTCTTCACTTTACGACCGACTTCCTCTACTGCCTATCTTTCTGACCACAGTATTGGGCAAGGCACTGCTATGCCATGTTGGTAAAGATATTCTTTTCATGCTCTTAAGAGCGGTACGCACATTATCCCCCGTACAGAATGTACCCAGGCTCATGAGCTCTCTCGTCTTTCCATACGATACTGTTCCTGTCACTCTTGAAAAACATCATTCCCTCAATTCTTGATGGTACTGTCATTCGCCCCATACCATTAGTTCAACAAAATTTCCAGACATGTGGCATTGACATTCCTGAACAGCTGGAACTCCAAGATCTCCCAATCCTCAAGGTAGACACTTATGTTCTTCCTGCCTGCGGGGGGAGACGATACCCTAGCAGTGTGGCTCGTTTAACTTTTAACAGCCGAGAACTCCCATCCTCAGTTTATATAGCAGGACATCGGTTACAAGTTTGAAAGGGATCCCAACACCACAACATGTAAAAATTTTGCTGGCGTTTTTGGCCATCCAGCAAAATATTGCAGATCTATTGCCGAATGCCCAGTCTGTGGTGCCAATGACCTTCTAATATACTTGCAATCGATCTCCCTCTTGCCTTAACTGTCATGAGGCTCACCCTTCGTACTCTCGCCATTGTCAAGTCTATTTAAAACGAGCGGGAAATCCGTTACCTCAAAGAGACAGAAGGTCTCCCTTATGCCAGGCGTTTCCATCTCCGCCTCCAAAAGAACTCCCCACGTGTTTCTTAAATCCCCGTGTTTCAGAACGTCCCCCCACATCGGGCCCATCCCTCTTCTACAAACCCACCTCTGTGGTTACCCCCCTCCCATAGTCAACTCCTGTATCAATCCCTTTGCTTCCTCCGCTCAGATGCCCCCTACTTCAATGCCTCAGTCCTGACCCTCGCTTCTTCGTGTTCCTCTCACAACCTCAGTAGCGACGAATCTCTATTACACCTCCCAATCGTCCCTCTACTCCAAAAAGTCAAAAAAGGTCCGTAACCACCTCCTACCCACTTCCACCTCCCAAATTAAACCCCCCTGTCTCTGTACCTGTTCTCCCCTCCACTGCTCTGTTACAAGTGTAGGTTCACCCTCCTCCTCGTACTTACCTTCCTCCCCTGTTCCCCCCAATGTTTCTTTCTCTTCTGCCACCTCCCAGGTTTCTGCCTCTTCTGTCCCCTTCAACGCTTCTCCAGTTCCCTCCACCCTTTCGCCTTCCCCCTACCTTGGTACAGTCCAATACAGTTCCAATCTTTACTCATCCTCCCCCCCTTTTCCAATATTGCTCCCATACGACGTCTCTAAATTCCGAAACACTTGAAGGAATCTCTGAATATATTGCAGAGACCAAACCATCAATGGACACTGATCCACCCTCCGCTCTTTCTCTCTCCTCTGCTCCATCTGCACAACTCCTTTCTTCACAGCGCACCGTTCCTTCGCTGCTTGAACGTTTTCCACTGCCTGCGCATGTGGACTTTTCTAACCCCTCTAGTCCGTAGGAACCCTGACCTGCGGATTTCAAGTATCTTTATCATTGCCAGTCATGGCCTATTTACAGTGGAATATACGCGGCCTCAGGGGTAATCGGGGTGAGCTTCAGATGTTACTCTCCCAGTTTGCCCCTGTTGGTGTTTGCTTACAGGAACCAAAATTACACTCTGCTGTTATCTCTTTCTATGCACTGATATTCCGTACCATCAGCTATTTGTTCATACTTCGCTGCATTACACAGCAGCTCGTATCCACTTGCATAGGTGGTATATGCTCTGGTCTTTATATCTTTCTCCTTCTCGGGCATTATCTATTCCAGATATTGCCTTTCTTGTTTCGTCATTACCGCCACCAATTCTATTACTTGGTGATGTTAATGCCCACCATTTCCTCTGGGGGGGGTCTCACTGTGATTCCCGTGGAATTGAGTTAGAGGCTTTTCTTGCCACCCACCCCTTCCATGTTTTAAATACAGGTACTCACACCCATTTTGATCCTCGGACTCATACCCCTCTTTGCATCGTCTCTCAGTCTGCTCTTCCTCCCCACATTAGACTTCACTTGGTCTGTTCTCCCGACTTACATGACAGCGATCATTTCTAAAATCTTCTTACTTCCCCTTCATTTTCACCACCTCTTCGCATCCCACGCTGGCAATTTGATTGGGGGGGGCAAATTGGAACCTTTACTCACTCCTAACTGTTTTTAGAAGGTTCCTTCTTCGTCCTCCATCGATGAGCTTTTAAACACCTCTTCTCTTTCCTCCGGTTTAACTGCAGCTTCTCATTCTTTACCCCAAACTTGGGGCAGGCATTCTCAGAAATGCGTCCCTTTGGGTGGTCTCCTGCTTGTGCTCGTGCAGTATTTTTGGGAAACGTGCTGCATGGGGCAGGTACCATTTCAAAAAAGAACCCACAGAGACTTCTTGATTTTAAACAAAAGGTGTGCGATCGCTCGCCATGTCATCCGTGACGCTAAACACACTTGCTGACGAGATTATGTCTCCACCATCACCTCTGCTTCCTCTATGAGTGCAGTCTGGAAAAAAGTACGAAAACTGAGTGGTAAATATTCTCCTGACCCGGCTCCTGTTCTGCGGGTTGCCGGTGTTGATATAGCAAACTCACTGGTCTACTATATCAATCATCTGGTCTGTATTTCTCAGGGACTCCATCTATGCCCCTCATTTCTTTCCTCAAAGTCTGCCAGAGAGTTAGCACCCTTGGACTTTTCTTCTCTCAGAGAAGAACAGTATAATGTGCCTTTTACACTCAAGAACTGGAGGCAACACCCCTCAGCTTGCCGATCTTTGGGCAGCTGGGCCCGACAACATTCATATTCGTATGCTACAACATTTACATCAGTCAGCCCTTGCAGTCCTATTATGCCTTTACAATCTTATTTGGTCACAAGGAGTTCTTCCACAGCTGTGGAAATCCGCCATTGTTCTCCCTTTCCGCAAACCAGGCACTACGGGACATGAAACCTCCCACTATCGTCCCCCTTGCTCTTACCAGTGCAGTTTGCAAAGTAATGGAACGCCTAGTAAATAGACGTTTAGTGTGTATTTAGAGACCACAACAGTCTCTCCCCCTCGCAATATGGCTTTCGTAAGGGACGTTCTACCATAGACCCCTTACTACGCTTGGATACGTATGTTTGTAATGCCTTTGCGAATAACCACTCAGTTATTGCCATATTTTTTGACCTTGAGAAGGCATATGACACAACTTGGAGGTATAATATTTTAGCCCAAGCCCACTCCTTAGGCCTTCGAGGCAATCTACCATCCTTCCTTTAGAACTTTTTAACTGACAGGCATTTCCGTGTTCGGGTTAATAATGTGCTCTCCCCGGACTTTATCCAAGCTGAAGGTGTCCCCCAGGGATGTATTCTGAGCACAACACTTTTTCTCCTTGCTATTAATGATTTGTCCTCTAGTCTTCCATCAAATATTTGGTCATCACTATGTTGATGACTTCGCTATTGCCTGTGCAGGCGCTGACTGTCACTTCATTACAGTTTCTCTCCAGCATGCAGTCGACTGTGTTTCCAATTGGGCCACCACATGTGGGTTTAAATTTTCCAGCACTAAAACCCACCAAATTACTTTCACTAGACGCTCTGTCAACTCCGATCATCCTTTGTACCTCTATGGCTCCCGTATCCCTGAACTGATACAGTCAATTTCTGGGCCTCCTCTTTGAACGTAGGTTTTTTCCTGGAAACCTCACATTACCTCTCTGAAAGGGAACTTGTCACAGCCGGCTGAACCTTCTTAAAACCCTTGCTTATCTTCCATGGGGAGCTGATCGTCGAACCCTCCTTCGCCTACATTCCACCCCTTTTTTTATCAAACTTGATTATGGTGACCAGATCTATCCAGCGGCATCTCCTGCTACTCTCTCTAGCCTTAACCCCATTCATCACCAAGGATTACGTTTATGCCATGGTGCTTTTCGCTCTTCCCCTGTCAAGAGCCTCTATGCAGAAGTGAACGTTTCCCCCTTATCTGTCGCCGTGATGCCCATTGCCTGTGCTACTATGTACGGGTCCCCATGATCTCCGCAATCCTTCCAATTATAGAATGGTCACTGAATTAGTAGACACTCTTATTTGTTCACCGCCCCTGTTTAAATCCGTCACCTTCTCTCTTCGCCTTCATTCGCTCTTGTCTTCTCTTCAACTACCACCTTTCTATGTTACATGTAGCATCTCACTTTTCCCTACCCCCCTGGGAAGTTCCAGCTGTTCGAGTCTGTTCTTTCTCTCTCCCATGCTCGAAAGCCCAACTGTCCTACGGTCGCTTCCCCTCTCTTTTTCTTTACCACTTCCATCTCATTCTCATGCCATTGCTGTGTACACAGATGGGTCCAAGTCTTCTGACAGCATAGGATTCGCACAGTGTTTTCCCGGGCAGCATCGTACAAGGGCATTTTACTATCTTTGGCTAGTATTTTTACTGCTGAATTGTATGCCATCCTTACAGCACTTATCCGTATTGTATCTATGCCTGTGTCATCATTTGTGGTTGTCTCAGACTCCCTTAGTGCTTTACAGGCTATACAAAAATTTGATTTCACCTCACCCCTTAGTCCTCCGTATCCAAATTTGGCTACGCCAAAATCTTACAAAGCATAAAGATATTGTTTTTTGTTGGGTCCCTGGTCATTTGATGTACAGGGAAATGAACAGGGAGACACTGCTGCGCGGTCAGCAGTACATGACCTACCAGTTTCTTATAGAGGTATTCCATTTACGGACTATTTTGCTGCAATATCTTCCCACCTTCACACCCGTTGGCAACAACGTTGGTCTACTATGCTCGGCAACAAACTTCAATCTATTAAACCGAGGATAGGTTACTGGCCGTCTTCTTATCACCAGTGTCGAGGTTGGGAGACTACTCTCTCCCATCTTCGCATGGCCATACTCGTCTTTCTCATGGATATTCATGGGAGGCGTCCTGCTCCTCTCTGTGAGAATTGCCGAGCTCCATTATCAGTCAGCCATATTCGGTTGGACTGCCCACTTTATCAACGAGCACGCAGAATTTACCTCTGTCGTCGTCTTCGCTCTGCTGCTCTCTCTTTACCTTCCCTTCTCACTGATGGACCCACCTTTCATCCGGACTCTCTCATTGACTTTTTGACAACAACTGACTTCACAAATTCTGTTACCTTCAGCTCTTTCTACTTCAATCTCTTGCTACCCTCTACCCCCGTACTATCCCCTGCTCCGCTGTTTTCTGTAACCTGCTGATCATCCCTCCTCCCTTCTGCCATCCAATACCCTCGCTTCCTTCCCTACCCTGCAGCACTGTATAGCCCTTGTGGCTTAGCGCTTCTTTTTGATTATAATAATAATAATAATAATGTGGTATTTAGAGACACACAACAGTCTCTCTGCTAGTCAATATGGCTTTCGTAAGGGCCGTTCTACCATAGACCCCTTACTACACTTGGATACGTATGTTCCTAATGCCTTTGCGAATTCCCTGGAATGCAGGAGGGAGAGATACATGATTATATACACCTGGAAAATCCTAGAGGGACTAGTACCGAACTTGCACACGAAAATCACTCACTACGAAAGCAAAAGACTTGGCAGACAATGCACCATCCCCCCAATGAAAAGCAGGGGTGTCACTAGCACGTTAAGAGACCATACAATAAGTGTCAGGGGCCCGAGACTGTTCAACTGCCTCCCAGCATACATAAGGGGGATTACCAACAGACCCCTGGCAGTCTCTCTGCTAGTCAATATGGCTTTCGTAAGGGCCGTTCTACCATAGACCCCTTACTACACTTGGATACGTATGTTCCTAATGCCTTTGCGAATTCCCTGGAATGCAGGAGGGAGAGATACATGATTATATACACCTGGAAAATCCTAGAGGGACTAGTACCGAACTTGCACACGAAAATCACTCACTACGAAAGCAAAAGACTTGGCAGACAATGCACCATCCCCCCAATGAAAAGCAGGGGTGTCACTAGCACGTTAAGAGACCATACAATAAGTGTCAGGGGCCCGAGACTGTTCAACTGCCTCCCAGCATACATAAGGGGGATTACCAACAGACCCCTGGCAGTCTTCAAGCTGGCACTGGACAAGCACCTAAAGTCAGTGCCTGATCAGCCGGGCTGTGGCCCGTACATTGGTTTGCGTGCAGCCAGAAGCAACAGCCTGGTTGATCAGGCTCTGATCCACCAGGAGGCCTGGTCACAGACCGGGCCGCGGGGGCGTTGATCCCCAGAACTCTCTCCAGGTAATCTCCAGGTATTGCCATATTTTTTGACCTTGAGAAGGCATATGACAACTTGGAGGTATAATATTTTGGCCCAGGCCCACTCCTTAGGCCTCCGAGGCAATCTCCCATCCTTCCTTTAGACCTTTTTAACTGACAGACATTTCCGTGTTCGAGTCAATAATGTGCTTTCCCCGGACTTCGTCCAAGCTGAAGGAGTCCCTCAGTGAACAACAGTAGTGAAATATTCAGTGAATGAGAGTAGTAAGATATTCAGTGAACAACAGTAGTGAAATATTCAGTGAACAACAGTAGTGAAATATTCAGTGAATGAGAGTAGTAAAATATTCAGTGAACAACAGTAGTGAAATATTCAGTGAACAACAGTAGTGAAATATTCAGTGAACAACAGTAGTGAAATATTCAGTGAATGAGAGTAGTGAAATATTCAGTGAACAACAGTAGTGAAATATTAGTGAATGAGAGTAGTGAAATATTCAGTGAACATCAGTAGAGAAATAAGTGCAGTAAGTGAACACTGGTGTCAGTACTATAAGTTTAAGACTAATCATTCTTTTAATGGTATATATTAGAAATATTCCCATAACAATGGTAGAACTTAACATACTTTAATTTTATGTTTGTAATTGTTTTGTTTCTGTTTTTCTTGTTCAAATGAGAGGAATTGAGTTCTTTGAAACCTCTGCTATTTTACTTGTTAAGGTTATCAGTACCAGAGGTGCTGTTGTTGAGAAGAATACATTGCTGCTCCCATGTTTTCATTAAATATCTATATACATGTATATGTGATTAGCCAGACTTGAGGGGCTAATGCACCAGAGTGGGTTAACTTTTTATTTGTCGACCAATTACATTCATTTTTGAAAGAAACAAAATTTATGAAAAATTACATTTGGCAGTGCGCAGGGCCAAAGTGATACTTGGAAAAGTGGTTTTGGCATTTGTTGTTCATAAAACACTTCTAATTCCATCGTTCCTTGTTCATAGTTTTGTAATAAACCTGATAGTCATTCATAGTCAAATACGGCGGCAGCGGCAGCAACAGTATCCTACCAGCTCTTCTTTCTCAAAAAAACATCGCCCATCAAAACTTGTGATGGCCTAAGTGAAAGTTCAACTACATGAACCCACGTAGACCACAACATGACCCAAGAATACTAAGAATGTAACCCAAATCTTGACAAAATTAGAAGATCTAAGGAAGACAGCCCTGCAAACCCAAACACTGCCTCCGCTGCCAGACAACCACTTAACCCAAGCTCCGAGAAAACAAGCCTTCTCCTCCATTGCTACACAGTATCTACTTCAGTGATACTATGAAAGGATATCGCAGAAGAAACAACACCCGTAATAAAAGATAAACAGCAAGGACCCTAGAACTCAACTTTTTCTACCCAGCAGGACGCCGGTGTATCATCAAACCCCCCCCACCACCGCCACCCAGGGAACAACAACAACAACAAAAAAACATGGCTGACTCCCCCTCCAAACTCCACTCCCTTCAAAGGATTCATCCATGATAACTCAGGTATGATTATTCCTACATCGTTGCTCTAGAAAATGAAATCAAAGATATCAAAGCAACACTCGAGCGACGAGGAATCCCCAAATAACCAATCTCGAGAATAAGATCCAAACCTTTAAGGAAGATTACATCGGGAAGTGTTGACACAGAAAAAACTCTAAAAGCAGCTATAGCCAGTCACACTGAGCAAATAACAACAATAAATATGAAGGTTGAAGAAGCAATCAAGGACTGGAATCAGAACATGCACACTCGACTAAATGAATACCTTGATTTCCAAGATGACAAAACTGAACAAGATAAGTTGCCTGATGCAGTTATAATAAACAGTCCACACATTCCTAGTGACAAACACAAGCACCCGTGCAAAGAAACTGCTGTCAGGATAATACAGAACCACGTACAAGTCATACGTGCAAAACAATGAAATCAAAGAAACACGTTTGCTAGGAAAACCAGGAATAAACACGTATAATGATCCGACTTTATTCATACGATAAAAGAAAGGACCTAATTAAATCAGCAATTACAATGAAAAATGGAGTGTACATAAAGAGTGTCTAACAAAAACACGTCAAAACCTTCTGTTCAGGCTGAGAAAACTTAAAAAGAAAACAAAATACAAACAGTGTTTCACACGAGATGGGAAAAAAACTATAAGGAAAACATCAACAGTGACAACAATATACCATCTCAAACGAACACGATTTTTTTACCTTCCTTAGAAAAGCTGACATTTCTGTAACAGATTAGATAATGCCCTTAATACATATATACGTGTGGTGCATATAGTGTACGTTCTATTATATTGTACAATATTAATTTTATTATTTTTCATCACTAGCTAATGCCAACTACCTCCATACTCTATACTTCTTTCTTACTGCTATTAATTGCTCATAATTTTTAAATTACAAGTCAAATCTTACCCAAAATTAATAATATTCAAATTTTTCTTACCTGTCCATTTAATTTTGTTTATCACTACTTGTTTTTTTGTCACTTTTCATTGTGTATGCATTAGTGTATATTCCAATTAAATTTTTTTGCAAGTACCAAAACTATCTTTTGCTAGCTAGTACCAACTACCTCATTTTTTTTACTTTTATTGTGCAAAAAACTGCTCAATTTATTTAATATTACAAATCAGATCTTACTCCTAAACCAATATTATTTCATTTGTGACCATCTGCCATTTAACTTTGTTTACCATTACTTAATTTTTGTCCCTTATATATTTCTCCTTTATTTTAGCTTTATATAACTACCCTAGTTTTTTATATTCACAATTGTTTAAAATAATCAAGGTGCTATTCTCAGGGGCAAGTAGAATAAGTTCACAATTTTTGCCATTATATTCCAAAGTCATTTATTTGATTACCACTTTATTGTTCACCACAACTTATATTAGCCCTTTTTTATTTAAAATTTTATACTATAATTCTAACTTTAAAGAATTACCTTTATAGTACTACCTACTATCATATTCCCAAGCTCCATTATTTGATCATCACTTTAAATTTTTATTATCCCTTTTATATTGTCTCCTTTATTTTAGCTTAAAAAAAAAAAAAAAAAAAAAACTACCTTAGCTCATTATTTTACATTTGTTAAATAATTCAGGTGCTATTTTAGCTTAAGACTATTTACTTTGTTTTATACTTAATTCTAACTATAGATTCACTACAAATCTTATGATTACAAGCATTTATCCTGATACCAACCCTTATTTAATGACTTAAAATGAATCAACAGTTACTGTAATTACTACACTGCAGAACAATCAAAGGCACTTCTCAGTGCCAACAACAACATAAAATATGTTTAACTACAATATCAGATCTTTAAGCAAGCATTACGATGACCTCATAGCATTACTAAATTCCTTACATGCCAGTATGTCCATCATTACACTAACTGAAACCTGGCTAAAGCCTGATAGTACAGATGTCTATGCCATTCCTGGTTACACACCATACACAACTGTAGGCCAGACCAACAAGGGGTTGGGACAGCCATATACTACTCAGACCCAACTAGAATGTATCACTAATACTTTTCACAAGGATGAACATGGGAATATATAATAGCCAAATTCAAATCCAAATACCTACAAAAACCTCTCACATTGATAAACAACTAAAAGAGTTCCACAGTCAAACATTAGCCAATTTAGTCAAAACCTAGGAATATGATAACTGATGCACGCATGAACAAAGATCACTTACTACTCTCAGGTGACTTCAATATAAAATCTCCTGCAAGACCAGGACCCACACGTTACTGAATTCACAAACACAATGATTTAAATGTATGTTGCTACCAACAGTAACAAAACCTACAAGAGTTACAGAGACTAGTGTTTCCCTACTTGACCACATCTGGACCAAAACCATATCCCCTTTAAAATCAGGCATAATTACAGATAATACCACAGACCACTACCCTACTTTCCTCATAACAACTCTTGGGAAATTACCCCAAGACACTACAAAGTCACATTCAGACTTCACAATGAGGGAGCCATTAATAACTTCACAACAGCGTAGCAAACATTGACTGGCACACTGAGCTAGAAATCTATACAGATATTGACGAATGTATTAATAATTTTATAAAAAAGACCCAATACCCTAAAACAAGCACTGCCCTAAAAAAAACTAAACAGATGACAGCTAAGAGACTGAACAGTCCCTGGGTAACCACCCAGCATTCTCAATCCATAAATTTCAAAACCCAATATGAAAAACAGTACAGAATGGGTCACATAACCAGAGACCAAACAAAACGTTACTCGCAATCCTAACCAGCCTGATAAGAAGGGCAAAAAATTGTATTATGAAACAGATTATCCAACTTACGAGGGGATATAAAAAAGACCTGGAAAACCCTATCAGAAATTCTGGGAACAAAAAAGATATCACGAAATAGCGAAATAAAATTAGCAAAATCAGATGAACCCCAACTCCCACCAACAGAAACAGCAAACAGACTCAATGATTTCTTCTCCACTATAGGACAAAACCTTGACAATAAAATCCCAAGCTCAGATACCCCACCAAATGACTACCTCACCGGCAACTACCCGAACACACTGTTCCTAGCTCCGACTAACCCATACGAAGTCTCCCTTATTATCGACACACTAAAAAACAAGGCAGGAGATTTAAATACCTTACCACCCTTTATATATAAAAAAGTGTCACAAGTGCTATCACCAATCATTGCAACACTCCCCTCTCTCAAAAATCTTCGAAAAATTAATTCATAAACGAATCTACTCCTACCTTATCTCCCAAAACATACTCAACCCCTGCCAATTTGGATTCAGGCCTAATAAAAATACTAATGATGATATTATACACATGCTAGAACATATATACACTGCAATAGAGAAAAAAGAAGTCCCACTGGGGATCTTCATTGACTTAGTTAGTTAGTTAGTTTAATATGTTTATTATGCACCCCATACCCATCCTGTGGGCGGTAGTCAAAAGATTACAGAGGTACATAATTGGTCCAGGGACTGGACTCCAAAGTTTTGATAGCTGAGCAAGTTACAGAGGTAATGAACTCACAATTTACAAAGGTAATGAACTCACAATTTACAAAGGTAATGAACTCACAATTTACAAAGGTAATGAACTCCAGGTAAGTCTGATCACAATCATGACAAGTTACAAAGGTATTTACAGATTACAGAGGTACGTAATGGGTCCAGGGACTGGGCCCCCAAAGTTTTGATAGCTGAACTAGGTACAAAGGTAATGAGCTCACAAGTTACAAAGGTAAGAATTCTGTAGAATGGTTACTTACGTTTATACTTTGGCTACAATCATGAACAAATTATAGAGTAATGAGCAATTCACAAATTCCACACCCGGGCACAACTTTAATGAGTTATTGGTGCAAATATTGATTGTTGAGTCACACACACCACACACACACACACACACACACACACACACACACACACACACACACCACACACACACACACACACACACACACACACACACGCACACTTTGTTTAATACT
>NC_069475.1:25779788-25830528 GCF_026875155.1 Cherax quadricarinatus | reverse complement strand
AAGGTACAGGGTAGCCCATGACAGTTAAGGCAAGAGGGAGATCGATTGCAAGATATATTAAATGGTCATCGGCACCACAGACTGGGCATTCGGCAATAATCTGCAATATTTTGCTGGATGGCCAAATCGCCAGCAATTTTCTACACTGTTGCGGTGTAGGGATCACCTTTCGAACTTGTAACTGATGTCCTGCTATATAAACTGAGGATGGGAGTTCTTGGCTGTTAAAAGTTAAACGAGCCACACTGCTAGGGTATCGTCTCCGCCCGCGGGCAGGAAGAACGTAAGTGTCTACCTTGAGGATTGGGAGATCTTGGAGTTCCAGCTGTTCAGGAATGTCAGTGCCACATGTCTGGAAATTTTGTTGAACTATGGTATGGGGCAGAATGACAGTACCACTACAAGAATTGAGGGAATGATGTTTTTCAAGAGTGACAGGAACAGTATCGATATGGGAAAGACGAGAGAGCTCATGAGCCTGGGTAGCATTCTGTATGGCTCTTAAGAGCATGAAAAGAAATATCTTTACCAACATGGCATAGCAGTGCCTTGCCAATACTGTGGTCAGAAAGATAGGCAGTAGAGGAAGTCGGTCGTAAAGTGAAGAATTTAGTCCATTGTTCAGTCTGAAACTGAGCGTGGAAAGGTAGTGAAGGACGTGTCGATCGTTTCTGAGAAGAACGAAAAGGTGGAGAAGTATCATCAGCAGGTAATTGTCATTGGCATTTAGGCATGGGACCAGAGTTGGTCCGACGTGGAATGGGTCGGCGATTTGAAAATTGCAGCACCGTAGAGGGAGAGGCAGGAAGCATAGTCAGAGGAGAGCGAAGGTCCGATAAATCGAAGGAGTCAGTCGAGGCCTCAGTACCTGAAGTGGGTGAGGAAACAGAAACCGGCAAGAGGTACAGAGGCATGGGGAGTGTCTGAAGAGTGTTCCCCCAAAGACGAGGCAGGGTCAGAACGGGGTGCGGTATCAAAAAGGGGGCCCGGGGGTAGTAGGTTCATGGACTAGGGCTGCCTGGTTGGGTTTTACTTCTTTCTTTTTTATTTTAAGAAAAAAAAGAAAGAAAAGAAAATAAAAATAAAAGAAAGAATAAAAAAAGGGGGGACCGGGGACGGATAGTTTCCTAGGAGGAAAGAAAGGCCAGAAATCTCCCTCCATGCCCAAGAGGACCCAGCACCGCAAGTAGCGCAGATGCAGTATGCAACCCGTGCCATACCCTACCCATCATGCTATAAACTAAAAAATCCAGGATAGCAACCTCACATCTGCCTTTAGCTACCTCGGGGGACAAAAGAGAGGGCGGCCGGAAATCTGCCACAAAGCATACCTCCTTCGGCCACCACCCCCGGGGAAACCGAAAGGGTGGGTTTTCCCGAGATACACCCGTCGCCTGAGAGACACCCAAAGCCACCCTCCGGGAGACCGGAGAGGGATCGGACAATCCCCCCGGCAATCCAGATTCCACGGCAAACTATGCCACCCCCAAGAACCTCAACAGAATGGGATAGACCCCGGTACCCCTTCCCCTACCTAGGAAACTAGCGTGCTTGTGTGAAAAAAAAAAAGAGGGAAAGGGCAAAAAGGGAGGGGTGGGGAGGAGGAGGGAAGGAAAAAGGGGAGGATGGGGAGGATGGGATAGGAACAGGGGGATTGGGGGGTAATTAGGTTCGGTCTGAGAAAGGAGACCGATAGGTATAATTCCTCAGACCAAGAGCCTCTTTACCACGCCAAGGAGCCCCCCTTGAAGAGGTAAATACCCCATTAAATGTTGTTTACCAGTGGTTAAAACACTTTGCAAACTGCACTAGTAAGAGCGATGGGGGGATAGTGGGAGGAATCATGTCCCGTAGTGCCCCGGCTTTCGGAAAGGGAGAACAATGACAGATTTTCACAACTGGGGAAGAACTCCTTGTGCCTAAATAAGATTGAAGAGGTTAAGAGGACTACAAGGGCTGACTGGTGTAATGTTGTAACATGCGAATATAATGTTGTCAGGCCCAGCTGCCGATGATCGGCAAGCTGAGAGCGTTGCCTCCAGTTCCTGAAGTGTAAAAGGTACATTATACTGTTCTCCTCTGAGAGAAGAAAAGTCCAAGGGTACTAACTCTCTGGTAGACTTTGAGGAAAGAAACAAGGGGCATAGATGGAGCCCCGGGAAATACAGACCAGATGAGTGTCAATTTCAATGGCAACGTCAAGAAGGTTTGCTACATGAACACCAGCGACCCATACAACAGGAGCCGGGCCAGGGGAGTATTCACCACTCAATTTCCTCACTTTTTTCCAGACTGCACTCATAGAGGAAGCAGAGGTGATGTTGGATACATAGTCTCGCCAGCAAGTGCATTTAGCGTCATGGATGACACGGCGAGCGATCGCATGCTTCTGCTTAAAATCAAGAAGTCTCTTATCGGTTCTACTGTACCGGTACCTGCTCCATGCAGCGCATTTCAAACGTACTGCACGAGCACAAGCAGGAGACCACCAAGGCATGCACTTCTGAGAATGCCTGCCTGAGGTTTGGGGTATAGAATGAGAAGCTGCGGCATAAACTGATGTCGAGAAGAGGTGTAGGAGCTCATCAATGGAGGATGAAGAAGGAACCTCAATAAAAGCAGTGAGTTTCGAGTAAAGGTCCCAATTTGCCCAATCAAATTGCCAGCGAGGGCTACGGCAACGTGGTGAATAGGAAGGTGAAGTAAGAATAATAGGAAAATGATCACTGTGATGTAAGTCTGGTAGAACAGACCAGGTGAAGTCTAGTGCAGTGGAGGAAGAGCAGACTGATAGATCGATGCAAGAGAGAGTAATGAGTACGAGGATCAAAATGGGTGGGAGTACCCATATTTAAAACATGGAGGGGGTGAGAGGCGAGAAAAGCCTCCAACTGGATGCCACGTGAGTTGCAGTGAGACACCCCCCCAGAGGAAATGGTGGGCATTGAAATCACCAAGTAACAGAAGTGGTGGTGGTAAGGATGAAACTAGAAAAGCAAAATCTGGGATAGAAAATGCTCGAGAAGGAGAGAGATATAAAGAACATATTTTATACCACTTATTCAAGTGGATATGGGCTGCAGTGTAATGCAGAGAGCTATGGACAAATAGTTGACAGAACGGGATATCATTGCGTAGAAGAGCACTTTCATTAAAGGTCCCATCTGAGAAAGGATCCGAAGAATACAATAAATTATAGCTTGAGATAGGTTGGAAAACAGCTGAGTGTAATTTTGGTTCTTGTAAGCAAGCACCAAAAGGGGAAAACCTGGAAAGCAACAGCTGAAGCTCACCCCGATTACCCCTAAGGCCGTGGATATTCCACTGTAAATAGGCCATGATTGGCAATGAAGAAAATACCAGGAATCCGTAGGGAAGGGCACCTACGGACTAGAGGGGTTAGGAAAGTCAACGTGTCGTGGCATTAGAAGGCGTTTAAGTAGCGAAGGAATGGAGCATTGTGAAGAGTGGAGTTGTGGAGATGGAGGAGAGGGAAGAGAAGAAACAAGAGGTGGATCAGTGTCCATTGAAGGTTTAGTCTCTGCAGTGTATTCTGAAATGGCTTCAAGTGTTTCTGAATTCAAAGATGTATGGGAGACAATATTGGAGGTAGAAGGAGGAGAGTGAGTAAAGATTGGGACATTAATGGACTGCACCAAAGTAGGGGGGGATGAAAGAGTGTAGGGGACTGGAGAAGAAGTGTGGGAGGGGACAGAAGAGGCAGAAACCTGGGAGGTGGCAGAAGAGGGAGAAACTTGGGAGGGGACGGGGGTGGAAGGCATAGTACTAGGAGGAGGGTGAACCTCCACACTTGTAACAGAGCCAGATAGAGGGGAAGAACTAGGTACAGAGACTGGAAAGGTAAAGTGTGGAGGTGGAAGAAGGGAAGGAAGAGGCAACGAAGATTTGAGCACTGGGTTTTTTTGTACTTCTCAGAAGTAGAGGGGCGTTTGGTAGGTGTCGTATGGGGTCTTGTCGATACCAGGGCTTGTGAGGAAGGACATGAAGATGTGAGAACAGACTGAGTTGTAGTCGGGACGTCAGAGCCAAGGACAGCAAAAGGATTAGATGCCAGAGTGGCTATGGGAGGGGTAACAACAGAAGAGGCTGCAGAAGATGGGACTCCCGAAGTGGGGGGACGTTTTGAAACACGAGAATAAGAAACAAGGGGTAGTCTCCCTTGGAGGCGGAGATGAGTAACTGCCATAGTATAAGGGAGACCTTCTGCTTCTTTGAGGCAATGGATTTCATGCTCATTCAAGTAGACCTGGCAACGGCGAGAGTACGAATGATGAGCCTCATTACAATTAAGGCAAGATGGAGGTTGACTGCAAGATGTATTAGAATGGTCGTCGGCACCACAGACTGGGCATTTGGCCAAAGATCTGCAATATTTTGCTGGGTGACCAAAACGCCAGCAAGTTCTATACTGTTGCGGTGTAGGGATCACCTTTCATACTTGTAACCGATGACCCGCGACATAAACAGAGGGCTGGAGTTCATGGCTGTCGAAAGTTAATCGAGCCACATTGCAAGGGTAACGTCTCCACCCATGGGCAGGAAGGACGTGTCTACTTTGAGGACTGGGAGATCCTGGAGTTCCAGCTGTTCAAGAATGTCATTGCCACATGACTGGAAATTCTGCTGGACTATGGTATGGGGCAGAATGACAGTACCACTACAAGAATTGAGAGAAAGATGTTTTTCAATAGTGATAGTAGTATCAATATGCGAAAGGAGAGAAAGATCATGAGCTTGGGTAGCATTCTGGACAGTGACGATGTACGTACCACTCTTGAGAGCATGAAATGAAATATCTCTACCTACATGGTGCAGGAGCACTTTGCCAATACTATGGTCATAAAGATAGGCAGAAGAAGAAGTCGGTCTTAAAGTAAAGAATTTAGTCCATTGTGTGGTCCGAAACTGAGCGTGGAGAGGAAGTGCATGATGTGTCGGTCTTTTCCTAGTAGAATGGGAAGGTAACGAAGGGACATCATCAGGATATTGTCGTTGGCGTTTAGGAGTAGGACCGGAGTTGGTCAGTCGTGAAACGGGCTGGCGATTCGAAAATTGCCATACCGTATAGGGAGAGGCCGGAAGTATAGTCAAAGGAGAGCAGAGGTCAGACAAATCAAAGGAGTCAGGCGAAGCTCCGGTACCTGAAGCAGGTGAGGAAACAGCACCAGCAAGAGGTACAGGGGCATCAGCAGTGTCCGAAGAGTGGTCAAAAAACAAGGCGGGGTCAGAATGGGGTATGGTATCAAGAAGGGGCCAGGGGGTAGTGGGTTCATGGATTGGGTTCTCCATGGTTAGGTTACTGCTTTGCTTTTTGTTTGTAAGAAAAAAAGAAAGAAGAAAAGAAAATAAAAAGAAAAAAAGAAAAAAAAGGGGGGAGCGGGGAGGAATAGTTCCCAGGAGGAATGAAAGGGCCGGAAATCTCCCTCTGCGTCCAAGAGGACCTCAGCACCTCTAGTAGAGCAGATGCAGCATGGAACCCGTGCCATACCCTACCCTTCACGCCAGTAAACCAGCAATCTCGGATAGCAACCTCACATCTGCCGAGCTACCTCGGTGGACAAAAGAGAGGGCGGCCAGATATCCACCACAAAGCATACCTCTTTCAGCCACCACCCCCGGAATCTGAAAGGTGGCTTCCAGAGATGCACCCATCGCCCGAAAGACACCCAAAGCCATTCTCTGGGATACCGGAGAGGGATCGGGACATCCCCAGGCCATTCAGATTCCACGGCAAACTATGCCATCGCCAAGAACCTCAACAGAATGGGATGGACCCCGGTACCCTTTCCCCTACCTAGGAACTAGCGCACCTGTGGGAAAACCCCAAAGGCCAAAAAGAAGGGCAAAAGGGAGGGGTGGGGAGGAGGAGGAGGAAAGGAAAAAGGGGAGAATAGGATTGGGGAGGGGAGATTGGGGGGTAATTACGTTTGGTCTGAGGAAGGAGACCGACAAGTCTAATTCCTCAGACCAAGAGCCTCTTCACCACGCCAAGGAGCCCCCCTTGAAGAGGATACAGTCACAGAAACCCAAGGCAAACGGAACCCAAGCTGTGCACATACTATGCACTTGATATCTACAGGCATGGGAAATCTGGAAAAACAAATGGGACGTGCAACTTTGACCACCCTAGAAAATGCCGTGCCCATATGACAATAGGAAAATGCAAACTCATTTCCTGTATGCTTTTTCACCCTGAAATGTGCCCCTCTTCAGTACAGGAAAGACTGTGCTATAACTTAAATTGCCAGGAACACCATCTAAAGGGGACAAAAAGGTACAAAACATCCAGGCCATGGGAAAACCTGGGTAGTGACAGCCACTCAAGAGGGAGAGGTATTTTAGTGCCAGGAAGGAAAAAAAACTGGTAGGAAATGGCAGAAATCATTCGCCAAATCCAGTCATTTCTGGAGTGGAACCACAATCGATGGCCTCCACTCCGAGGCAACAGATACAGATACTAGTGCTGGAAAAAAAAGAGTCCCCCCCAGTACCACCAGTCTGATGACATTCTTCTTTGCAAATATGCAGGGTCTAAAGCCAGCAACGAAAATCAAAATACCTTTCATCCGTGGACTGCTTGCAGAGGCAAATGCGGACGTGATGGCTTTAGCATCACAGATAAGGTTCATCATATGATTGATAAGTGTGCTGCCAGTCAAGATGATATCTTCATGATTTGGAGTGACTTCACAGAGCAAGCTAGAGTTACATTGAACGTGAATTCTGAAGGGCTAGAGGTCTTGCTGCACATGAACCTCAGGAAGATGAATGGTTTTTTTCAAACCATTCATCAGAACTGTCAGACACTGCAGCATCATGGATCTTGTTACAAAGAATTCTTCAACACTTGTTCAACCTTTGGACGGAGACCTACTTCGACTAGTGGATGGTACCACTATGACCCCGCTTTCACAGAGACCCAAATAAAGGATCACTTGGACAACGAAATATGGATCCCAGGTTACAACCTATATAGATGTGACAGAGTGAACAGGCAAAGGGGAGGGGTTGGTCTGTATATCACAGAGTCACTTGTTTGCACAGAACTGCTTCATGCCTCAAATGATGTAGTGAAAGTTTTAGTAGTAAAGATCGAGAACCAAAACCTAGACTTTGTGGTAGTCTACTAGCCTCCGGACGCAATGTCCCAGCATTCCAGGAATGACTGTCTGGAAAATCTGCCAGCTCCTGCCCCAAACATCTTGCTCCTGGTGGATTTCAACTTGAAGCACCTAAAAATGGAGGAATATAGCAAATAATGTTGTTGCAGTGATAACACCAGGAGATAGCTCTGATGACAACTCACAGACACACATGAGCTTTCAAATCTCTGCCAGCTCCTGCCCCCAACATCTTGCTCCTGGGGGATTTCAACTTGAAGTACCTAAAATGGAGGAATATAGCAAATAATGTTGCTGCAGTGATAACATCAGGAGGCAGCTCTGACGAGAGCTCACACACACACACAAGCTTTTAAATCTCTGCACAAAATTCAACTTAAACCAGCAAATAATAGAGCCTACTAGACTGGAGAATACACTAGACCACTAACAATGATGATCTAATACAAAATGTCACTTCAAAAACAATATACTCAGACCACAACATAATCGAGGTTTAGACATGTATGCACGGAACCCCAGACCGACAAAATGAGATTAGTCATGAGGGAGCCTTCAGCAAATTCAACTTCAATAACAAGAACAAAATGGTACCAAGTAAACCAAGACCTAAACGATATAAGCTGGGAAAATAGACTAAGCAACACAGACCCTAACTTATGCCTAGAACATATTAACTCAGTGGCACTCGATGTATGCTCAAGGCTTATTCCTATAAGACAAAGGAGAACAACATCCAGTATTGGGCCCCTACTTAAACAAGATGGGTCCTACACAGATGACTGCAAGGAAATGAGTGAGCTACTCAAGTCCCAATATGACTCACTTTTTAGCAAGCCGCTAACAAGACTGAGTCGAAGATCAAAAAGAATTTTTTAATGAGAGAGCCACAGAATTTGGTTAACACAAGTCTATCTGATGTTATCCTGATGCCAAATGACTTTGAACAGGCGATAAATGGCATGCCCATGCCCTCTGCCCCAGGGCCAGACTCATGGAACTCCGTGTTCATCAAGAACTGCAAGAAGCCCCTATCACGAGCTTTTACCATCCTATGGAGAGGAAGCATAGACACGGGGGTCTTCCCACAGTTACTGAAAACAACAGACATAGCCCAACTCCACAAAGGGGGCAGTAAAGCAATAGCAAAGAACTACAGACCGATAGCACTAACATCCCATATCATAAAAATCTTTGAAATGGTCCTAAGAAGCAAGATTGCTACCCATCTAGATACACATCAATTACACAACCCAGGGCAACATGGGTTTAGAGAAGATCGCTCCCATCCGTCTCAACTACTGGGTCACTACGACAGGGTTCTAGATGCACTAGAAGACAAAAAGAATGCAGATGAAATATCTACAGACTTTGCAAAAGCCTTCAAAAAAGTGTGACCATGTGTAAAAGCGCACAAAATGCGTGCTAAAGGAATTCAATTAAATTTAAAATTAAATTCAAATTTTTTCTCTATAAGGATTACAATGCGAGTTTACAGAAATTGGTTATTTTTGGGGTTTACATGTAGTAAAATTGAGATTACAGAGTGTACCACAAACGCTTAGCATGGTTGCATTTCGGGCTACTTAGTTTATTCTTAAATGTAAAATATTAAAAATTATGAGGTAAGGGTATTATGCAAGTGACTAAATACTATTTTTTTGTGAGTTTAGAAATGTAATGCTTTTTTTTGCACAGTATATAGTTTCAGAAATTGGAGTACACGGGTTCATTATTTTAAGACTGAATTAATATTTCTGTTTTGGTCAAATGTGACGATGTAATGTGAACCACCGGGGGGTATTCGTAATTAGTTGACGGGTGAAACGGGGAGAAAGATTTTTCTAAGGGTATTTTGAAGGTGATAAATGGTCTGCAGTTCTAAGTTCTCAGGGGGTATTCCGATTTTTGGGCCTTTTACTACATTGAATTTTTTAAAGGTTTTTGTCGGACACGGGGAATGCGAGAGATTTTGTTTCTTGGGGTTTTGCCTGTGGTTTTTGTACAACTATCAAAAAAGCGTTTTAGGCAAGGTTATATTAAGTTTTAAGGCCCCGAAAATATAATTGCACAGTATAATGTGGATGTACTGAACGGGGGAAGTTTGATCTTTGAAATTTGGGGGGGGGGCGCCAGGGATGGGGTTTAGTGATTATTCTTTCGCAGCTTTTTTTTTTGGGTTATTTTTTGGCTTAGGGGGTTCTCGTGATCCCCAAGCACAAATGCATAGGAGGATGGAAAAAAAGTAGTGGTATAGTTGAAAGGGCATTTTGGGGGCAAGTATATCGTATCTTGGAAGGATCCCAAGTTTGGATACTTTTTGGCTTAAAGCTGGGTAGGGTACGAAATTCCGGGTTTTTGTCAAGGGAAAAGCCCAGGGGTTTTTTTTCCATATTTCTGGGGAAATTAAGTGTTGTCAATCTTAATGTTTTTTTGGACTCCTGCTCTGCACCAAACAAATATATAAGTTTTTTTCATGTAACGTAATTTAAATTGGGTGTCCCAAGTCGATATTTTAGTCGCTCCTCATTCACAATGGGGGTTAAAAGGGGGCAAGATTTGGGGAGAGATGACATAAGTCTGTCATCAGCAAAGAAATGGGTTTCAGGGGTTGGGATCTTTGGAAGGTCTTGATGTATATGAGGAAGAGCAGGGGGCCAAAGGGACACTTCCCTGCGGAACTCCAGTATCAAGTGGCCGTTTGCTGATGCTGTGTCTTTAAGGGTGACGTACTGATACCTATTATAAAGTAAGATTTGAAATAGGCAAGCGCATGGCCTCTTAAACCGTAGTGGTCAAGTTTGTGGAGTAGGATTTCATGGTTTACTGTGTCAAAAGCTTTTTTTAGGTCAATAAAAATTCCTAGTGGATATTTCCCTTATTTTCCAATGCTGTGTAAAGCAGATCTAGCATTTTTATGATTGCATCATTAGTGCTTTTATTTTTCCCCGAATCCAAACTGGCGGGGTTGAGTATGTTTTGAGCCGTTATAAATGAATACAGTCTCCTGTTCACGAGTTTCTCAAAGAATTTGGATAGCAAATGGTAAGTTAGATAAATTTGGGCCATAGTTTTTTTTAATCTGTAGGGTCCAACCTTTATGTATTGGTGTAACCCTTTTCCATCTTGAGTAGTTTCGGGAAGGCTAGTCTCTATTGACTTGTTAAAAAGTAATGAAATAGCATGCGAAAGGACATGGGCCGCTCGCTTGTACAGTAATGGTGGGACATGAGACAGATTCCCCGAGTTATTTTTAAGTGACTTTATGATCTCAATGACTTCCGTGGGCTCAGTTGGTGCAAGAATAGAAGGGAAATTTGGGAAATTTCCATCTAGGTAGTCCCCGGCAGGGCATGGTATGTGGGATTTTACTGGCGAGATTAGATCCTATGTTTGAGAAGAAGTCTTTATCTTGTTAGCTGTGTCAGTGGATGTAGTGGTGTTTCATTAGGTTTTTGTTAGGACAATATTCTTGGTTTTTCTCAGTTTGTGGGTCCCTAGAATCTGAGAGAGTGTTTTCCAGGTCTTTTTTATATCTCCTCTAGTGTCTGTGAATCTACTGGAGTAGTATAGTTGTTTGGCTTTTTTTATACTTTGGTGAGAGCTGATGAATAGTGTTTAAGAATATCTTTGTGTATTAAGCCCTGTCTATATTGCTTTTCATATGGTGTTTCTTGTCAATGGATTTCAGAATGGTGCTGGTTAGCCATAGGCAACCAGCCGTTTGTTTGTGATCTGTTTTGTTTTTATAGGACAATGTTTGTTGTATAGTCTAAGTAATTTGTTAAGAAAGATGTCTGTCCAGTCATCAATACCATTGGCCTTGGGAGAATTCTGTAGGCCAATCAACAGTCTCTAGTCAGCTGTGAACTTCCTTACTGAGGCCTCGTCATGGAGTCTAAATGAGACTTTGTTGTATTCAAGTGGTGGTTTACTAATGTTTGTCAGGAGGAAGGTAGGGTAGTGGGTCTGTAGTGCTATCTGTGATTATCCCTGATTTAAGGGGGGCTAGTATATTGGTCCATATGTGGTCTATTATGGTTGCACATGTCTCAGTGAGCCTGGTTGGTTTAGTTATTGTTGGTATGAGAAGTGTGTTGTTCATATTGTTGATGAAATCAGTTACAGGCTGATCATCTAGTAAGCCAAGGTTGATGTTGAAGTCTCCAGCTAAGAGAAGGTGGTGCTTATTCATTTGTCTGTTTGTTATTAGTGACTTTAATTTCTCACTGAAATTTGGGATGTTTGTGCGAGGTATCCGGTAAATGGCACCAATTGTTATAGGCGTCTTAAGGTTTTTTACAGTAAAATTAGCAAAGATGTATTCCCCATATTCATCACTAAAGCAAGTGGTGCTAAGACAAGATAATTGGTTAGAGTAATAGATTGCAATACCACCCCCAACTTGGTTTGTTCTGCAGTTGTGAATTGCTGTGTATCCTGGTAGAGGTAGATATCTATTGTGTCCTGCTTAAGCCAGGTCTCAGTAAGAATAATGCAGGAGAAGGGTGTCTTTAGTGATTCAAGGAGTGCTAGGAGGTCATCATAGTGTTTGCTTAAGGACCTGATGTTGTAGTTTAGTACTGATAGACTTTTAGCATTGTTTAGGATAGTGGTGGCTTGTGATGCTGTGTAATAAAGGCAGTTACTTTCCAATAGGTTTTGATTGGGTGTCAGATTATGGAGGTTTAGATCAGGGTCAACGTGATCAATCATCTTCTAGGTTTAAAATTATGGTTATTTATATCCTGTGTTGTGTGTTGAGTTCTACTACTGATATTTGTAGTGGTTGGAAGTTTGGACAAGTATATAGCTAGAGTATTTTGGTCATGTAGGGTATAGTCACTACTATACATAATGAAGTTGATGTTGTCTGTGTGTTGTGCTGGAATGAACTAAAGTACAACTAGGTATAAACTAGTAATATAAAAATACAAATTAAAAATAGAACAAGACTCTCACTTGTAATTGCACTAAGGTCTAATAATGACTTTTGTGGAGCTCGTTTTGAGCTAGAGTGAGCAAAGAAAAAAAGGGTTTAATCTAAAAAATATAAAAGTAAAATAAAAATAGCCTTTTCTCCACTATAATTGCACTGTGGTCTAAATATAAATTTTTGGTATTGACTATGTCTTGGGGTAGAATGAGAGGACAACTGAATTTAATCTAAAATAAAAAATACAATTAAAAAATACAAATTAAAAGCACCATCTTCACAGTAATTGCACTATGGTCTAAAAGGGAAATTTTTGGTTGACTATGTTTGAGGTAGAAAGACTTGTACAAAATTTTAGTCAAAAATATAAAAATACAAATTACAAATAGCACCCGTCCCTCACTAGTAATTGCAAGTCAAGTATATAATTTGGTATTGACTAGTATTGACTAGAATGACTGAGAAAAAAGGGGATTAATCTAATAATATATGAAGGAACAAGACTCTCAATTGTAATTGCACAAAAGGTTTAAATATAAGTTGTTTACAAAAAATTGAGTAAATTTGTTTTAAATTGACGGGAAAAAATTTAAAAGGTAGCAAAATAATAATAAAAACAAAAATTGATAAAAAAAAAATGGCAATGACTTGGTTAAAAATGCAAAAAATATTAATAGGATGATTAAAAGTTGTAGTTAAAAAACTGGTTAAAAAAGAAAGGAAAAAAAGGGTCAATAAAAGATTTTTACAATAATTTGACAAATATTTAAAGAAAAATTGGGCAATAATAGGGATTTAGAATAAAATTGGGAATTGAGTATTTTTTTTAAAATGAGGTGAATTTTTGAAGACAAGTATGGTTTTTTTATAAAAGAAAAAGATGGGAAAACTGATGTGGAATTTTTAAAAAAGGAGATAATTCTGTAGATATTTAATAAAAATTAAACTATTTTGGTAGAATGGTCGTTGATACAACAATGACAATTAAAAAAATGTTGAGTATTAGAATTTTTAGGGGGGCCAAATTTTGACAAAATGACAAAATAAAAACTAACGGTGGACTATTACCCGGGGTTTACCTGGAGAGATTTTTTTGGGGCAACGCCCCCTGGCCCCTCGTGACCAGGCCTCCTGTGGGTCAGCCCCCATCACCAGGCTGTTGCTGCGGCTGCCGCAAACCAAAGTACGAGCCACACCCGGCTGATCAGGAACTGACTTTAGGTGCTTTTCCATGCCAGCTTGAAGACGCCGGGGGCGATGGTAACCCCCTTGTGTTGCTGGGGGCAGTTGAACATCTCGGGCCCCGCACTTATTTTTGGTCTCTTAAGGCTAGTGACCCCCCTGCTTTTCTTTGGGGGGAGGGTGCATCGTCTCCCAAGCCTTTTGTTTTCGAGTGATGTTTTTCGTGTGAAATTTTTGGTACTAGCCCCCTCTGGGATTTTCCGGTGTAATAAATCATGTACTCTCCCTCCTGCGTTCCAGGGAAAACGGTTTAGAAACCCAAGCGCCCCCATAATTGAGTGTTTATCTCCGTTTGCGTCCGTAAATTTCTCTTACATTTTCGGGTCGGGCAATTTCACCTGCCTTAAAAAGGGCTGTGAGGCAGCAATATTCCACCTAATAAACAAGTGACCTGAAGAGTGTCACAGGGTTTTGGCCCCCCATTTTGAAGGTTCTCTTTATCCACCCGTCATTTTTCTACAGATCGTTTGATACAATTTATGGCCCTTGAAGGTGAGATCCTCCGCATAATCACTCCCGGGTCTTTGACGGGGGTTTCGCTCTATTTTTGGCCAAATTTTTTTTTGTACCTGATACGTTTTTAATTTTCCTAAAGTTTACCATATCTGAGTCAGGGGTATTATCTGCACTTTACTCTGATTCTTAGTCCACCTCATTTGGGAATGTTTTAAGGTCATGTTCTGTGGAGATGAAGTACTTTTTCCCAGGGGGCTGTTTCCAAAATGCTTTTTTTCCATCTCTCACAAAGCATTGGGGGATTTTTTGGGCATACACTTTTTTTCTTACCCATAAAAAAGGGTTTTTGCCCTCATTTTGGAAAGGGCACTCATTGACGTAAACATCAGTTTTCATAGTAATGATGTTTTTTTAGTATTGTTTCTTTGTAAGCTTTTTTGGAATTTTAACAGCACTGTTTTTTTTTACCTGCATGAACCCCCTCAGTTTGCAACCCTTTTAATTCCACTAGTATTTTAAAAGGCAAAGGTGCCTTGAAAATTGGGGTAGATGGATCTATAATTTCCTACAAACAAACACAAAGATAGTATCAACAAGTAAATCTAGTGGCCCCATGGTGAAAAGCTTTGTTCCAAAAGGGCCAGTCTCGCTCCCCCCATCTTGTTTCTCACCCATATCTACAGACAAGGATGCACCCCCAAAAACACCATATTTTCCTTTCAAGACACCCAAATCTGCAGGCAGGTCTTCCATTGCAGACACTGCAAGGCCCGGTGGACATCAACCGAATCTTTTAATGATTCGCAGAAAACAATATAATCAACATGGGAAATTTAAATTTACCCGTATGGCAAACAGGGGAAAATTTAAAAAATTCATCAGAGTACAAAAAAAATTTCCCAGCCAAAAATAAAAATAAAAAAACCAACTCAAAGACCGGGATTGATCATGGGAGGACTCAATTAAAGGACCATAACATTGTTAAATCGCATCTCTAGAAAACTGACGGGAGGATAATAAAACCCTTTCAAAACGGGGAGGCCAAGCATGATGACACCTCGGGTCACATTTTCTATCTAGGCTGGAATATTGCTGCACACTAACAGCCCTTCAAGCAGGAAATTGCTGACCTAGAAATGTCAGAGAACCTTCATGGCACGCAAAAGGGAGATAAAAACCCGCAATTACTGGACGCTTGAATTTTCCTAACTTTACTCCCGGAATGCGGGCAGGAAATACATGTTTATAACACCTGGAAAATCCTAGGGGGACTAGTACCAAATTTGCACTTAAAAATCACCAGAATGAAATCAAAGACTTGGCGATACAACACCCCCCAATAAAACGGGGGTGTCACACATGTTAAGAGAAAATACAATAAGGTCAGGGGCCCAAACGTTCAACTGCCTCCTAGCATACAATGGGGGATTACCAAAACCCCTGGCATCTTCAAGCGAGCAGGGACAAGCACCTAGAGTCAGTACCGACCAGCCGGCTGTGGCTCGCTGTTAGATTGCATGCAGCAACATAACAACCTTTTGATCGGGCTCTGATCCACCAGAGGCCTGGTCACAGACGGGGCTGCTCGGCATTGACCCCTGGAACTTCCCAAGTAAACTCCAGGTAAGAAATTTTACAGATTGACTTAACGTTTTTTTCCATAAAAAATTTTTTTTATACTCTTATTAGCTCTCATGAGTACACAAGACTGATCTTTTTATAAAAATGTAAGAAATTCAAAACATTAAACAACTTATCTCCTCGATACTGATACAATGATTTCATGACATATTTTAAAACATATTTATCTAAACACGTCATGGCATATCCCTTTTATATATTCGAGGGTTTAAAACTAAAGTGTTCCTAAAATTTTAAACCCCTAACATGTTTTATCCCTGAATGTACTAAATTATGTTTCAAAGACAGCTTTTTTGACAAAGCTTTTCAACATTTACATCACGATGGGGTTTATCTCCGAAGACCACTGTTTCACAAACCCCTTTTTGCAAAAAAAAACATTCAACACTCAAACTTTGAATGTTTATCTCCATTATTATTTTATAATCAAAAAGAAGCGCTAAGCCACAAGGACTAACAGCGCTGAGGGCGGGAAAGGGAAAAGCGGGGCATCGGGTGGAAAAAGGGAGGGGATGAAACATTTCGGAAACAGCGGGCAGTGGAGGGTGAAAGGGAAAAGGGGCAGCAAGAGACTGAACCAAAAGGGCGAGGGGAGTCGAAAAGTATCATCAGATTTGGGGATAAATCAGTCGTTGTCAAGAAGTCAATGAAAGTCGGGATTAAAGGGGGGTCCATCACAAAAAAGGGAAGGTAAAGAGAATAGGAGAACGAAACACTTTGGGGAGGTAAATTCTGCGTGCTCGTTGATGGGAAGGGCTCTAACAAAATTTTGGCTAATTGATACGAACTTGCACTGCTCAAAAGGAGGAACGGGGTGCCTCTCCAGAGATACCCATGAGTAAACAGTGGGGCCAAGCGAAGCGGAAGGTGGTCTCCCAACCTCGGCACTGAGACAAGAAGACGGCCATAACCTATGCTCGTTTAATAGAATAAATTTTTGTTACCGACAGAGTTGACCAACGTTGTTCCCAAAGGGGTGCGAAGGGGGGAGCATTGCAGCAAAATAGTCCAGAAATGAACACCCGATAGGAAATTGTGGGTCATAAACGCTGCCCGCCAGCATGTCTGCCTGTTCATTCCCCTTACTCGACATACCAGGACCCAACAAAAAACAATATCTTTATGTTTGGAGAGATACGGCGTAGCCAAATTGGATAGGGAAAAACTGGGGGGATGAATGTTCTTTTTTTCGTATACCTGTAAGCCTAAGGGAGTCTGGACTACTACAAATGATGAAAAGGGCATAGATGCATACAATAAGTCTGCAAAAAATGGCAACAGTTCACAGTAAAATGCACAAAGATAGTAAATCCCCTCGTACACGCTGCCGGGAAACACTGCTGCAACCACGCCGTCGAAGATTTAGAGCCATCTGGTAAAACAGCGGGGGCATGAGAATGGATGGAAGTGATCAGAAAAAGGGAAGCGGGAAGCCACCATAGGCATTGAGTTTTCGACAAGGGTGAGAAAGAACAGACCCAACAGCGGGAAACTTCCCAGGGGGTAGGGAAAAGTGAGATCACTGAACATATAAATGGTAACTAAAGGGGAAGACAAGGTGAAAGTGGGCAAAAAAAGGGAGGGACAAACAGGGGCGGCGAACGAAAAAGAATGTCTACTAATATCGGTGCCCATTCTAAAATGGAAGGGATTGGTAGATCTGAGAGCTACATAGAAACAAGGCAAGGGATCACGCGATCAAAAAGATGGAACATTTGCTTCTGTATAGGTCCCCAACAGGGAAGAGCGAAAAGCACCAAGGCACAAACGAAGCCTTGGGAGGTAGAGTTAAGGCTAGAGAGAGTACAGGAAGGCCGGGGAAAAAATCTGCACCATAATCGATTTCGATAAAACGGGGCTGAATGAGGCGAAGCAAGTTCGACGATCACTCCCCAGGAAAGATGACAAGGGTTTTAAAAAGGTTTTAGCCGCTTTGACAAGTTCCTTCAAAAGGGGTAATGTGAGTTTCCAGTTAACCGAGGGTCAAAGAAGGGCCTAAAACCTGACTGTACACTTTCGGGGATACGGGAGCCAAAGATACAAAGGTTTACGAGAAAACGAGCCTGGGAAAAGAAATTTTTGGTGAGTTTTGGTACTTAAAATTTTAAAAACCCATGTGGGGGGCCCAAGGGGAAACACGGTCAAACCGCAGCTGGAGAAAAACTGAATAAGGGACAGTCACGCCGCAAAAGCAATACAAAGTCACAACTAGAGTGATGACCAAATTTTGGGGTAAAACAAGGCCAAATCATTTATAGCAAGGAGAAAAAGTTTGTGCTTAGAACACATCCCTGGGGGACAAACCTCATTTGGGACGAAGTCCGGGAAAAACATTATGACTCAACACGGAAATGTCTGTCAGTTAAAAAGTTCTTAAAAAAGGATGGTAGATTGCCTCGGGCCCAAGGGGAAAGGGGGTGGCCAAAAAATTATACCTCCAAGTTTTGTAATCCTTCTCAAGGGCAAAAAAATTGGCAATAATGAGTGATTTTTCGCAAAGGGGATTTCAACATACGTACCAAGCGAGTAAGGGGGCTATGGTAAAACGACCCCACGAAAGCCATATTGACTACGGAAAACTGTTGTGACTCTAAATACCACATTTAAACTCGATTACGGGCTTTTCCCTCCTTTGCAAACGCAAATTTTAAAGCGATGGGGCGATGGGGAGACACAGTCCCCCGTATACCCGTTGCGGAAAGGGGGGAAAAATGGAGATTTCCACGCTGGGAAGAACTCCTTTTTTTGCCCAAATAAGAATTTTAAAAGGTGTAAAGGACACAAGGGCTGACCGATGTAAATGTTGTAACAACGAATATAATTCTCAGGGCCCCCGCCGATGATGGCAAGGAGACGTTGCCCCATTCTTGAAGTGTAAAAGGCACATTAACTGTTCTTCCTTTCCCAGAGAAAAAAGTCCAAGGTACTAACTCTCTGGCAGACTTGAGGGAAAAAACGAGGGGCAAAAGATGGACCCTCGGGAAATACGGACCGGAGTTCCAATTCAAGGGAACGTCGAGAGGGGTTTTCTAATCAACACCAGGACCCGTAGAACAGGAGCCGGGGCAGGAAGTATTTACCACTCAATTTTCCCCACTTTTTTCCGACTGCATTTATAGAAGAACAAAGGGATGGGGGAAAAAAAGTCCTCGCCAACAAGTGCGTTTTGCTTCACGGATGACACGGCGAGCGATCGCACGCTTCTGCTTTAAAACAAAAAGTCTCTCACTTCTATTGTACCGGTACCTGCCCCCTGCACACGTTTTTAAACTACTGCACGAGCCAAACAGGGGACCCCAAGGCACGCCACTTTTGAGAACCTGCCCGAGGTTTGGGGGATAGAATGAGAGTGCGGTATAAACGATGTGGGAAAATGTGAAGCCTCAATGAGGATGAAGAAGGAACCTCACTAAAAGCAGGAGGGGTTTAGAAAAAACCCAAATTTTTCCCCATCAAATTCCAGCGAGGGCTACGGGAAAAGGGGTGAATGGAAGGAGAAGTAAGAATGATCGGAAAATATCGCTGCATGTAAGTCGGGAAAAAAGACCAGGTGAAGTCTAGGGAGTGGGGGAAAGCCTGATAGATCGATGCAAAAGAAGTATGAGTGGGGGGATCAAATGGGGGGGAGTACCCTATTTTAAAACATGGAGGGGTGAGAGGCAAAAAAAGCCTCCAACTGAATGCCACGTGAGTCACAATGAGACCCCCCCCCCGAGGAAATGGTGGGCATTAAAATCACCAAAATAACAGAAGTGGTGGGGGTAAGGAAAAACAAGAAAGGCAAAGTCTGGGAAGAAAATGCTCGAGAAGGGGAGAGATAAAAAACATATTGTAAACCCCTTATTTTAAGTGGGGTAAAGGGCTGCGTTAATCAGCGAGGTATGGACAAAAGTTGACAGTACGGAAACATTGCGTAGAAGAAGGCACTTTCATTAAAGGTCCCATCTGAGAAAGGATCCGAAAAATACAAAAATTAAACCTGAATAGGTTGGGAAAAAAGCCAGGAAATTTGGGTTTGTAAGGGAAGCACCAACAGGGGGAAAAACCGGAAAGCAACAACTGAACCACCCCGATTCCCCCGAGGCCGCGGATATCCACGTAAAAAGGCCCTGATTGGCGGAAGAAAATACAGGAATCTGTTGTAAAGGGCCCACGGGCTAGAGGGGTTAGAAAAGCAACGGGGTGGCATGGGGAAAAGTTCAAATAGGAAGGAAAGGGGCGTTGCGAAAGAATGGGGTTTTGAAGAGGAGGGGAGGGAAGAGAAGGAACAGGGAATGAATCATGCCATTGAAGGGTTTTGTCCTGCAAAAATTCTAATGGCTTCAAGGTTTTTGAATTCAAAAATGTTGGGAAACCAATGGAGTAGGAGGGGGAGGGTGATAAAGATTGGGCAGTAATGGACTGTACCAGATAGAGGGGGGGGAAAAGTGTAAGGACGGAATGAATGTGGGGGGGGGGCCCGAAGGGGTAAAACCTGGGGTGACAGAAGAGGGGGAAACTTGGGGGGGGACGGGGGGGAAGGGGAAGTACGAGAGGAGGGTGAACCCACACTTGTAATAGAGCCAGAGAGAGGGGAAGAACTAGGACAGAGACGGAAAGGGAAAGGGGAGTGGGAAAAAGGAAAGGAAGGGGGAAAAAGATTTGAGCAATGTGGGTTTTTTTACTTCTGAGTAAGGGGCGATGGTATTAGGGTCGTACAGTCTTGCGATACTGGGGCTTGTGGGAAGGACGTGAAGATGTGAGAAAAGCGAGTTGTAGTCGGACGTCGAGCCAAGGGCAGCAAAAAGGGTTAGATGCCGTATGGGGATGGGAGGGGTACCCAAAAGAGGAGGGTGCAGAAGATGGGGGCCCCAAAGTGGGGGACTTTGAAACACGAAATAAAAAACAGGGGGAGTCTCCCTTGGAGGGGGAAGAGTAACGCCCTAGCATAAAGGGGGACCTTCTGCCTCTTTTAGGCAACCCGATTTCACGTTATTTAAGAGACCTGGCAACGGGGGGAGTACAAGGGGGAGCGCTTACAATTAAGGCAAGATGGAGTTGACTGCAAGATGTATTGAATGTCGTCGGCACCACAGACTGGCATTCGGCCAAATCGCAAAATTCCGGGGACCAAACGCCACAATTTCTACAATGTTGGGGTAGGTATCACCTTTTTTTGAAAATTGTAACCGTGTCCCGCGACAAAACAGAGGACTGAGTTCTCGGCTGTCAAAAATTAAACGAGCCACATTGCAAGGGTAACGCTCCGCCCCCGGGCGGAAGGACATAAGGTTCCACTTTTAGGGTTGGGGGATCCTGGAGTTCCCCTTTTCAAAAATTCATTTCCCCAAAGACTGAAATTCTGTTGGACAAAGGTTTGGGGGAGAAGACAGTACCACTACAAAATTGAGAGAAAGATTTTTTTCAATAGTGATGGGGAAATATCATATTTGAAAGGAAGAAAGATCATGAGCTTGGGTCATTCTGACAGTGACGATGCGCGTACCGCTTTGAACGTGAAATGAAATACCTTTCCAACATACGCAGGGGCGCTTTTGGGAATACTTGGGGCAAAAGGAGGGAAAAAAAAGTTTTTCTTAAAGTAAAGAATTTTTGTCCAATTTTGTGTCCGAAACTAGCGTGGAGAGGGAGTCTTTACGTGTCGGGCGTTTTCGAGTAGAAGGGAAAACACAGAGCATCACAGGGGATTACTTTCGTTTAGGAGTAGGGCCGGGGTTTGGGCCGCAGGAAAAGGGTGGGCGATTCGAAAATTTTCGTACCGAAGGGGAAGCGGAAGCTAGTCAAAGGAGAACGAGTTTAGACAAATCGAAGGAGTCAGTCAACCCCGGGACCTGAAGCGGGGGAGGGAAAACACACCAGCAGAGGTACGGGGCACAGATGTCCGAAAAGTGGTCGAAACAAAGGAAGGGTCAGAATGGGGTGCGGGATCAAGAAGGGCCCGGGGTATGTTTTAAGGACTAGGCGCCAGGTTAGGTTTTTCCTTTGCTTTTGTTTTTAAGAAAAAAAAAGAAAGAAAAAAGAAAAAAAAAAATAAAAAAAAAAATAAAAAAAAGGGGGGGGCGGGGGGGAATAGTTTCCCCGGAGGAATGAAAGGGCCGAAATCCCCCTCCGCGCCCAAGAGGACTCGACACCGCAAATAGCGCAATGCAGCAGGAACCCTGCCAACCCCACCCTTTAAGCCCGTAAACCACAATCTGGGGTAGCAACCTCACACTCCGACTACCCGGGGACAAAAAAGAGGCGGGCCGATATCCCCACAAAGCATATCCCTTTACCCCACCCCCGGGAAACCGAAAGGGGGGCTTTCCCGAGATACATCCTCGCCCCAAAAGACACCCAAACTACTCCGGGGAAACCGGGGAGGGGTCGGGGCATCCCCAGGGAATCCCGATTCCACGCAAACTACGCCACCGCCAAGAAACCCAACGGAATGGGAAGGACCCCGGTGTCCTTTCCCCTACCTAGGAACAGCGCGCCTGTGGGAGAAAACACAAGGGAAAAAGAGAAGGGGAAAAGGGAGGGGTGAGGAGGGGGAGGAGGAATGGAAAAAGGGAATGGGAGGGATAGGGGGGGAGAATGGGGTAAATTAGGTTCGGTCTGAGGAAGGGAAGACCGCAGGGCTAATTCCTCAACCAAGAGCCTCTTTACCACGCCCCAAGGAGCCCCCCCTTTAAGAGGGGTTTTTTTCTCCCGTATGTCCTCATATGTGTCACAAGATTTCCTTTTGCCCAAAAAAATTTCAGCACCTGAACATTTAATGGTTTATCTCCCGCTTATCTCACATGTGCACAAGATTTGCATTTTAAACTAAAACATTTCAGACACCTGAAAATTGTATGGTTTTTAAAATCCTTTGTACTCCCATATGTATCACAAGATTTTTTTTTAGTAAAACATTCAACACCTGAACATTTATAGGGTTTTAAATCCTGTATGTACTCTCAATGTATCACAAATTGCTTTTTTTAGCAAAACATTTTTAACACCAAAACTGATATGGTTTTTCTCCTGTAGGGACTCTCAATGTATTACAAAACTTCTTTTTTTAGGAAAACTTTCAGACACCAGAACACGATTGGTTTATCTCCTTATGTACTCCCATAGTGACACTAAGGGTTTTTTTTGGGTAAAAAAAATTTCAGACACCTGAACATTCATTGGTTTTTTTCCCCGTATGTACTCTCATAGTAACACTAAAAGGCTTTTTTTGGGTAAAAAGATTTCAGACACTCGAACATGAAGGGTTTATCTCCTGTATGAACTAAAGTACAAACTAGGTATAAACTAGTAATATAAAAAATACAAATAAAAATAGAACAAAACTCTCACTGTAATTGCACTAAGGTCTAATAATGACTTTTGTGGAGTCCTCTGTTTTGAGCTAGAGTGACTAAGTATAATAGCGTATAAATCTAATAATATAAAAGTCACAAACTTAAAAATACACTATTCTCTCACATAATTTGCACTGTGGTCTAAATATAGTGAAATTTGCGTATTTGAGGACTATATGTCTTGAGAGAATGATCTATGGTACAAACAACTGAATTGTACGATCTAATAATAAGAAAAATAACAAATAAAAAATACACAAATCATAAATATTAGGCACCAGCTCTCACTTATAAACTTGCACTATGGTCAAATATAAGTGAATTGTGGTTATTACTATGTCGTTGAGATAGTCACGACACGAGCATAAGTACAACAACTTTAGTCCCTAATAATATAACAAATACAAAATTACAAATTTAGCACCCAGTCTACTCAATAGTATTGGCATCTATGGTCTAGATAGTGCATTGTTTATTGACTATGATATTGAGCTAGAATACTAGAAGTAAAACTGTGATGAATGGCTAATAAATATAAATGAATTGAACAATAGGCGCACTCTCAATTGTAAATTGGCACTAAGGTCTTATATAATTGAGTAACAAGAATTAGAGTATAGTGATTAGACTTTTAAATCACAAAATATAAAATTAAAGGTACAAAATATATATAAAAACAAAAGAATTGATAACAATAAAATGGCAATGACTTGGTATAATATGCTGTAGGATGGTAGACTAGATGATATTAAAAAGTGTAGTTGAAATACTAGGTTTAAAAAAAGGGGGGGGGGTTTTTATAAAATAACAAGTATGGATATAAAAAATTCAATAAAAGAGGTTTTACAATAAGTTTGAGCAATCGTTTAAAAAGAGTAAAATTGGGCAATAGATAGGGATTAGTCCATAAAATTTGGCAATTGAGATATTTAGAGTTAAGTGAGAGTAGAATTATTGAAGACTAAGTTTATAGGTTAGTTTATAAAGAAGCTAAGAAGGTACACTCTGATGTGGTAAGTTGTAATAAAAGGAGATGATTTCTGTATAATTATAACAATAGCGGACCTACTTAGGTTAGAATGGTCGTTGAGTTACAACAATGACAATAATAAAAGTACGTTGAGTATTAACTTTTATTAGGGGGGTCACAAATTTATACAAAAATGACAATATAACCACTTCCGGCGGACTATTACCTGGAGTTTCTACCACGGAGAGAGTTTTCGGGGTTCAACGCCCCGTGCCCGGACTGTGACCAGCCCCTGGTGGATCAGCCCCTGATCAACCAGCCTGTTGCGCTGGCTGCACGCAAACCAACGTACACCACAATGTCCCGGCTGATCAGGAACTGCAACTTTAGGTGCTTCGTCCTGTGCCAGACTTTGAAGACTGACACAGGGTCATGACATGTAATCTCCCCTTTGAGGTGTGCTGGCAAGGCAGTTGAACAGTCTCGGGCCCTGACACTTATTGTATGGTCATCTAACGTGCTAGTGACAAACCTGCTTTTCATTGTGGGGTTATGGTGCATCGTCTGCCACAGTCTTTTTGTCTTTCGTAGTGAGTGATTTTTTCGTGTGCAAGTTTGGTACTAGTCCCTCTAAGGATTCTTCAGGTGGTTATATAATCATGTATCGCTCCCCTGCGTTCCAGGAATACAAGTTTAGAAACCACAAGGCGCTCCCAGAAATGAGGTTTTTATATCCTCCGTTAATGCGTGACGTGAAAGTTCATCTGTACATTTTTACTAGGAGCGGCCAATATTTCACCTGCCTTGAAAGGTGCGGTTTAGAGTGCAGCATATTCAGCCTTAGATAGAACAAATTGACCTGAAGGGAGTGAGTCACTCATGGAGCTATGGCCCTCCTAGTTTTGAAGGTTCTCATTATCCGACCTGTCATTTTTCTAGTCAGTTGCGATTGAATACAATTTATGTCCTGAAGGTTGAGATCCGCTCCGACAATAATCCTCCCAGGTTTGACGTCAGGTGTTTCGCTCTATTTTGTTGTGGACCAGAATGACTTGTTTTAGTACTCCTGATGAACTGATTTTAATTTCCCTCTTGTTTACCATATCATGCAGTAACTATGGTTATTATCTGCACTTTACTCTGATTCTGTAGTCCCATCCATCACTTTTTAGGAATGTTTAAGGTCAATGTTCCTGTGGAGATGAAGTATCTCTTTGCCAGGGCATGTTCCTAACTTGCTATTTTCACATCTCTCACAAAGCATTGGTGGATTCTTTTTGGGGCATTAAGCAACAGTTTTCTTAGCCGATAAAGAAGGTTTTGGTCACATTTTTGGTACAACGCACTTCATTGACGTACAAACTAACAGTCGTTTCATAGTAATAGTATGTTTTTTTAGTAGGTTTTCTTTGTAAGTCTATTTTGGTAATTTTAAACAGCACTGTTTTTTACCTGCATGATAGCCCATCAGTTTGCAAATCCTTTAAGTCATTCACTACGTATGATAAGGACAACAGTGGTCTCCTTAAAAGTTTGTAGATGGATCTATAATTTCCTCACAAACAGCACAAAGATTAGTAGTCAACAGAGAGAAACTGAGGTGGGCTATGGTAAACAGCTTTTTAGTTCCACAAGCACATGTACTCGCTCCCATCTTTTAGTCTCATCCTCATGATCTGACATAGACAAGGATGTCAGCCAAAACTAGCACCATATCTTCCTTTGCAGATGACACCACCCCGACGAATCTGCATAGCAGTGTCTTCCAATTGCAGACACGGCAAGGCGCCAGGTAACTCAAGTGCCGAATCCTTTTAAAGATTCGCGAGAAATACAATATGAAAAGTTCAATCGATGGGAAATTCAATTACTGCGGATATGGCAACATGAGGCGAAATTAGAAAAATTTCATCAGAGTACAAAACAAAATCTTCCACCACAAAATACTAGAATGAAAAACCAACTTCAAAGACCTGAGGATTGATCATGGTTGGGGAGGATCTCACATTCAAGGTCTCCATAACATTGTACTCAATCGCATCTGCTAGAAAAAACTGACAGTATGGATAATGAGTATACCCTTCAAAACTAGGGAGAGCCAGGCATGATGACACTCTTCAGGTCACATGTTCTTACATACGGCTGGAATATATGCTTGCACACTAACAGCACCTTTCAAGCAGTGAAATTGCTGACCTAGAAAATGTAACAGAAACCTTCATAGCAAACGCATAACGGAGATAACAACACCGCAATTACTGGAGCAATGCACTTGAAGTTCCTGAACCTTGTAACCCTGGAGATTAGCATGGCGAGGAGAGATACATGTTTATATACACCTGGAAAATCCTAGAGGACTATTACCAAACTTTCACTTGGACAAATCACGCAGAATGAAATCAAAAGACTTGGGCAAGATGAAGCAACTCCCCCAACCCCCAATGAAAAGCAAGGGGTGTTCTTCACAAGGCATGGTTAAGCAGAAAATACAAAAAGTGTCAGGGGGCCCATGACCTGTCAAACTGCCTCCTAGCATACATATGGGGGGATTACCAATAGACCCCTGGCAGTCTTTCAAGCGAGCACTGGACATGCACCTAGAGTCAGTACCTGACCAACCGGTCTGTTCGGCTCGCATTATAGATTGCAATCAGCAAGCAGTAACAACCTGGTTGCATCAGGCTCTGAATCCAACCAGGAGGCCTGTCACAACAGGGCTGCTCGGTGAGCATGACTCTGGCGAATCTCTACTCAAGTAAACTCCAGGTAAGCAGATTACAGAGTGATTCCTAAACGTATATTTCCATATATAATGTTTAATAACTCTATATTAGCTCTCATGAGTACCACAAGAACTTAATCATTATATAAACTATGTAAGATATTCTGAACATTAATACAACTTATCTCCTCGATGAGCTGATACATATGATTTACATGACTAATATTTTATAAACAATATTTCACCTCAAACACTGACATGGATGGCATATGCGCGCTTTATCTATTATTCCTGATGATTTAAAAAACAAAGTGATCCTGAAATTATTTAAACCCTAACATTTGTTTTATCTCCTGAACTGTATCATATATTGTTTCACAAGACAAGCTTTTATGACTAAAGCCAATTTCAGACACATACATCACGATGGGGTTTATCTCCCGTATTTATTCTCACATGTGTCATACAAGACTGCCTTTTGCACAAATACATTTCAGACACTCGAACATTGAAATGGTTTATCTCCATTATTATATTAAATCAAAAAGAAGCCTAAGCCACAAGGACTATACAGCCGCAGGGCAGGAAGGAAGCGAGGGCACAAGTGGCAACAGGGAGATGGATGAGCAACATGTTACCGGATAACAGCGGGGCAGTGGATGGTGGAAAAAGGGTAAAGGGCAGCAAGAGACTGAACCAAAGGGCTGAGGGGAGTGCGAAAAGTACATCAGATTTGTGGAGTAAATCATCGTTGTCAAGAAGCTCAATGAGAGAGGTCAGGATTAAAGGAGGTCATCAGCAAGAGGGAAGGTAAGAGAGAGAGGAGAAAACGAAGACGACGATGGAGGTAATTTCTGCGTGCTCGTTGACAGAGAGGGCAGTCCTAATAACAAAGCGGCTAATTGATACTGGAAACTTGACACTAGCACACACAGGAGAGGAACAGGGTGCCCTCTCCATGAGATACCCATGAGTAAGACCAGTGTGGGCAATGCGAATGCGGGAGAGAGTGCTCCCTAACCTAGCGGTCACTGATCGACAAGCAACGGCACGTAACCTATCTCGGTTTAAAGAATGAAAGTTTGTTACCAGAGCAGAGCTTGACCAACTTGTCCAAACGGGTGCGAAGGTGGGTGCTATTGCAGCAAAATAGTCAGATAATTGAACACCGTTCGATAGGAAATTGGTATGGGGGTCATATACTGCTTGCTGACCCGCGCAGCAGTGTCTGCCTGTTCAGTGCCCTGTACACGACATGACCAGGGACTCCCACACAAAAAACAATATCTTTATGTTTGTAGAGCATAAAGGCGTATCCAAAGTCTTGAGATACGAAACTAGGGATGCGGAAGTACATCAAAATTTTTCGCGTATAGCCTGTAGAGGCTCTAAGCGAGTCTGAGACATACTACAAATGTTGACACAACACAAGATGCGATACGAAAAACGTGCTATGCAAGAATGCAATACAGTTCAGCATAAAAATGCCAAGCTGACGATAGTAAATGCCCTCAGAACGACGCTGTCTCTGGACAACACTGCTGCGAATTGCCGACAGGCCGTCTGAAGACCTTAGAGCCACTGTTTACACCAGCGTTGGCAATGCAGAATGGAGTGGAAGTGACTCAAGAAAAAGAAGCGGGAAAGCCAACCATAGGCAGTTTGAGCTTTTATCGAGTCAAGGGAGTGATAAAGAACAAGACCCAACAGCTGGAACTTCCCAAGGGGGGTAGGAATAAGTGAGATGCTACATGAACATATAAAGGTGGTAACTGAAGGAAGACAAGAGGTGAAAGTAGGCGAAGAGAAAAGGGACGGAGCAAACAAGGGGCGGCGAAACGAATAAATACTGGCAACTAAATATCGGTGACCATTCTCTTAAATGAAGGATGTGTAGATCAGTGAGCGTGACATAGTATAACGAAGGCAATGGGCATCAAATCACGTGTCGGATCAGTACAAGGAAGGAACAATTTGCTTCTGATAGAGGCTCTCAACAGGGGAAGAGCGAAAAGCACCAAGGCTTCTAATCGTATGAAGCCTTGGTGATTGGATAGTAGTTTTAAGGCAAAGAGCAGTAGCAGGAGAGGGCGCGCGGAATAAATCTGTCACCATAATCGAGTTTCTATAAAACGAGGGCTGAATGTAGGCGAAGCAGAGTTCGAACGATCACTCCCCAGGAAAAGCAGAGCAAGCGTTTTAAGAAGGATAGCCGGCCTGTGACAAGTTTGCCTTCAAGAGGTAATGTGAGGTATTACCACGGTTAATAACCCGACGGTCAAAGAGAAGGCCTAGAAACCTGACTGTATCAGTTCGGGGATAACGGGAGCCATAGAGATACACAAAGTATATCGGAGATAACAGAGCGTCTAGTGAAAGTAATTTGTAGATTTTGGTACTTTGCAAATTTAAACCCAGTGTTGTGGCCCAAGGTGGAAACACGTTCCCGAAGAGCCGCATGCAGAGCAGAGAAACTTCCAATAAGGTGAACACCAGTCAGCGCCTGCCACAGAGCAATAGCAGAAGCTCATTCAACATAGAGTGTGATGACCAAAAAAGAGTGGGTGGAAGAACAGAGATGCCAAATCATTTATGCAGGATAAAAGTGTTGTGCTTCGAACACATCCCTGATGGACACCTTCAGCTTGGATCGAAGTCCGGAAAGAACTTATTGACTACAACACGGAAATGTCTGTCAGTATAAAAAGTTCTTAAGGAAGGATGGTAGATTGCCTACGGGAGCGAGCTAAGGAATAGGGTGGCCTGGCCAAAGATTTATACCTCAAGTTTGTGTCATATCCTTCCACTCAAGTCAAAAAATATGCAAAAAGCCTGCGAATGATTATTCGCAAAGCAGCATTAACGAACATTACGTAACCCAAGCGTAGTAAGGGCGTCTATGGTAGAACGACCCTTACGAACCGACTATTGACTAACGGAGAGTACGGCGTTTGTGAGTCGCTAAATACCACATTAAAACGTCGATTTACGAGGCGTTCCATCCTTTAGCAAACCTGCACTTTGAGTAAGAGCGATGGGGCGATAGTGGGAGACATCATGTCCTGTAGTACCCGCGTTTGCGGAAAGGGAGTCCAATGGCAGATTTTCCACAGCTGGGGAAGAACTCCGTAGTGCAAAATAAATTGAAGAGGTGTAAGAGGACACAAGGGCTGACCGATGTAAATTTGTAACATACGAATATGAATTCATCCGGCCCAGCTGCCGATGATCGGCAAGCAGAGAGCGTTGCCTCCTCCAGTTCTTGAAGTTAAAAGGGCACATTACACTGATTCTTCTCCCGAAGAAGATAAATTCCAAGGGTACTACTCTCTGGCCGACTTTGACTGGAAAGAAACGAGGGCTGCATCGATTGAGGTCCGCTCGAGGAAATACTGACCGGATGTGTGCCAAGCTTTTCAATGAGCAACGTTCCGAGAGCTTTGCTATAATCAACACCAGTGACCGAAGAACAGGAGCCGGTCAGGAGAAGTATTTACCACTCAATTTCCTCACTTTCATTCCAGACTGCACTCTATAGAAGAAGCAGAGGTATGGTTGACAACATAGTCCTCCGCCAACAATACAAGTGCGTTTAGCTTTTCAACGGATGACACGGCGAGCGATCGCAACGCCTTCTGCTTAAAATCACAAGTCTCTCAGCGGTTCTATTGATAGCCGGTACCTCTCCCAGCCAGCACGTTTCAAAACGTACTGCACAGAGCACAAGCAGGAGACCCCACCAAGGCACTCACATCTCTGAGAATGCCCTGCCTGAGGTTTGGTATATCAGAAATGAGTAAGCCGGTATAAAACTGATGTCCGAGAAAAGTGAAACGGAGCTCACAATGGAGATGAAGAAGGAACCTCACTAAAAGCAGTGAGGTAGAGTAAAAAACCAAGTTGACGCCGATCAAATTTGCCAGAGCGGAGAGTGCTACGGAAAGGGGTGAATAGGAAGGAGAAGTAAGAATGATCGGAAACATGATCGCTGGTCATGTAAGTCCCTGGTTAGCAACAGACCCACAGGGAAGACAAGATGTCAGTGAGGAAGAGCAAAAAAAAACAGACTGATAGAACGAGCAAGAGAAGAGTATGGAGTAACGAGGCTAAAAAATCAAAATCGGGTGGGAGTACCCGTATATAAAACATGGAGGGGTTGAGAGGCAAGAAAACTCCAACTGATGCCACGTGAGTCACAGCGTGAGACCACCACCCCAGATGGAAATGGTGGGCATTAAAATCACCAAGTAACAGAAGTGTGGTGGTAAGGAAGAAACCAGAAAGTCAAAGTCCAGGATAGTAAACTATGCTCGAGACAAGGATACATGATATTAAAGAACATATTGCAAAAACCACACTTTTCAAGTTGGATACTGGCTGCAGTGTAATGCAGCCGAGGTATGGGACTAAAAAGGTTTACAGTACGGAATTATCATTGCGAGAAGAAGGGAACTTTCATTAAAGACTCCATATAGAAAGGATCCGAGAATACCATACGTAATAGCCTGAGATAGGTTGGGAAAACAGCCGTAGAGTAAATAGAGGTTCTTGTACAAGGAAGCACCAACCGGGTGAAAATCTGAAAGCAACATCTGAAGCTCACCCGATAACCCCTGAGGCCGCGGATATTCCACTGTAAACTACATAGGCCATTATTTGGCGATGAAGAAAATATCAGGAATACTTAGGAAATAAAGGCACCTACTGACTAGAGGGTTAGAAAAGACAACGTGGAGGTATGCATTGGAAGATGTTCAAAGTAGCGAAGGAACGGAGCGTTCGAAGAAGGGGTTGTGAAGATGGATGAGAGGCAGATAAGGAACACGGAAGTGAATCAGTGACCAATGAAGGTTTAGTCTCTGCAATAATTCTGAAATGGCTTGTCAAGTGTTTCTGAATTTGCAACCATGTCCGGGAAACCATATTGCGAGATAGGAGGCGAGGAGGGTGAGTAAAGATTTGGGACAGTAACTTTGGCTGGAACCAGAGTAGAAGGGGGAGGGAAAAGTGTAAGGGACTGGAGATGACGTGTGGGGGGGGACAGAAGAGGTAGAAACCTGGGATTGTGACAGAAGAGGAGAAACTTGGGAGGGGACGGGGCGTGGAAGGCTAAGTAACGAGGAGCAGGGTGAATTCCTACACTAGTAATAAGCCAGAGAGAGGGTGGAAGAACTAGTTACAATGATACTGGAAAGGTAAAGTGTGTAGGGGAAGAAGGGGCAAAGAAGGGGCAAAGAAGATTTCTGGATCAATGTGTATTTTATGGACTTCTGAGTAGAGGGCGATTGGTATTGGTGGCGGTACGAGGTCTATGTCGATACAGGGGCTTGTTATAAGGACGTGAAGATTGAGAACCGACTTATTGTAGTCGGGACGTCAAGAGCCAAGGACAGCAAAAGGATTAGATGCCGTAGTCGGCTATGGGAGGGGAACAACATAGGAGGCTGCATAAGATGGGACCCCACCCAGAAGTGGGGGAAACTTTGGAAACAGACGGCCGAGAATAAAAACCGGGGTAGTCCTCCCCTTAGGAGGCGGAGATGAGTAACTGCCAATACCATCTTAGGGAGACATTCTGCCTCTTTGAAGGCATACAGATTTCACGATTCATTTAAGTAGACCTGGCACACGCGGCGTAACAAGGTCTGTGAGCGTCATTACAATATAAGGCAAGATGGAGGTTGTCTGCAAGGATGTGATTAGAATGGGTCGTCGGCACCACAGAACTGGGCATTTCGGGTCCATAATCTGCAATATTTCGCTTCGGGTGACCAAAACGACGCCAGCAATTTGCTACATTGTATTTGCGGTGATAGGTAACACCTTTCGAACTTGTAACCGATGTCCCGGCGACATATACATAGTACGGGAGTTCATCGGCTGCAAAAGTTAAACGAGCCACATTGCAAGGTAACGTCTCCCGCCCCCGGGCACAAGGACATAAGGTGTCTACTTTGAGGATTGGGAGATCCTGGAGATTTTCCAGTCTGTTCAAAATGTCATTGCCTCATACATGACTGCGAAATTCTGTTTGGTACTATGGTAATGGGGCAGAATGACAGTACCCACTACAAGAATTGAGAGAAAGATGTTTTTTCAAAAGTGTAGAGTAGTAACCGATACATTCCGAAAGGAGAGAGATCATCTGAGCTTGGGTAGCATTCTGGACAGTGACGATGCGCGTACCGCTCTTCGAGAGCGAGAAATGAAATTTTCACTGCCAACATGACCGCAGGAGCTCTTTGCGCAATACTATGGTCCAGAATGAGAGGCAGAAAGAAGGACTGGTCTAAAATTAATCAGAATTTAGTCCATGTGTGTGGTCCGAAAACTGAGCCTTGGAGAGGAGTGCTGAATCGTGTCGGTACCCCCACCTTTCCGAGTAGATGGGAAGGTAACGACAGAGCATCATCGGAGATTGACGTTGGCGTTTAGGAGTAGTACCGAGTTGGTCCGGCAGGAAATGGGTGGCGATTCGAAACCTTGTTCGTTACCGTAGAGGGAGAAAGCTGGAAGCATAGTCAAAGAGAGCGTAGTTCAGAACCAAATCGAAGGATCACGTCGAAGCCCCGGTACCTGAAAGCGCGGTGAGGACAAACAGCACAGCAAGAGGACAGGGGCATCAGGACGTGTCCGACAAGGAGATGGTCGAAACACAAGGTCAGGTCAGAATGGGGGGGTGCTGTACTCAAGAAGTGCCCGGGGGTAGTGTTTCATGGACTAGGGCTGCCATGGTTAGGTACTTACTCCTATGCCTTTTTGTTTTTAAGAAAAAAAAAAGAAAGAAGAAAAGAAAATAAAAATAAAAAAAAGAATAAAAAAAGGGGGGAGCGGTGGAGGAATAGATCCAGGAAGGAATGAAAGGGCCAGTAAATCACCCCTCCGCGCCCAGAGGACTCGACAACCGCTAGTCAGCGCAGATCAGCATGGAACCCGTGCCATACCCTACCCCTTCATGCCAGTAAACCAGCAATTGGGATACCCAACTCTCACATCATTTACCGAGCTACCTCGGTTTGACAAAAGAGAAGGCGGGACCGAATCCGCAACATAAGCATACCTCCTTCAGCCACCACCCCGAATCCGAAAGGGGCTTTCCAGAGATACATCCGTCGCCCAAAAGACATCAAACACCAAAGCTACCTCCGGGATACCGAGAGGGAATCGGGACATCCCTAGGCAATCCAGATTCCACGGCAAACTACGCAACGCCAAAAACCTCAACGGAATGGGATGACCTCTCCCGGTGTCGCTTTTCTATCCCCTACCTAGAACTAGCGCGCGCCCGTTGGGAGAAATCACGAAGGCCTAAAAAGAGAAGGAAGGGCAAAAGGGAGAGGGTGAGAGGAGGATGAGGAGGAATTGAAAACAGGGGAGGATGGGGGAGATGGGATAGGGAGGGAGAATGGGGGGTAATTAGTATCGGTCCTTGAGGACAGATAGACCGACAGGCTAATTCCTCAGACCGCGAGAGCCACTTCAACCACGCCAAGAGTCCACCCCCTTGAAAGAGTGGATTATTCTCCAGTATGTACTCTCATATGTGTCACAAGATTGCCTTTTGCACAAAAACATTTACAGACACTCTGAACATTGATATGGTTTACTCCTGCAATGATACCCACATGTCCACAATAGATTGCATTTTAAACTCAAACATTTCAGACATCCACTAGAACAATGATATGGTTTATCTCCTTAGTACTCTCATATGATCACAATAATGTTTTTTTTAGTAAAAACATTTCAGACACTCTGAACAATGATATGGTTTAACTCCTTATGTACTCTCATAAGAATCACAGATTGCTTTTTTGTTAGCAAAACGATTTCAGACACTCAGAAACACAGAAATGTTTTTTATCCCTGTATGATCTCTCATATGAATTACAAGATCTTCTTTTCAGGAAAACTTTTCAGACACATTCAGACACTGATATGTGTTAATCTCCTGTATGGGTTTATACTCTCATTATGTGACACTAGATGGCATTTTTGGCTAAAAAGATTTCAGACAACTCTGAACAATCATATGGTTTATCTCCCATATAGAACTCTCATATGTAACACTAGAAGGCTTTTTTGTGCTACAAAAGATTTCAGACACACGAAACATTATATGGGTTTTATCTCCTGTAATGTACTCCCATAACATGTCACACTAGATGCTTTTTCTGCGCTAAAGATTTCAACACTCTGAAACATTCATATGGTTTATCTCCGTATTAACACCATATGTATCACAAGATTGTTTTTCTCAGTAAAACTATTTCAGACACGTCAGAACACAGTGATCTATGGTTTTATCCTCCTGTATGTACTCTCATATGTTTCACAAGACTGTGTTTTATACTAAAACACTTTCAGGCACAGCTAAGCACTGATATGGTTTATCTTCCTGTATGTACTCTCATATGGACACTAGAAATGGCTTTTTTGGCTAAAAGATTTCAGACACTCTATCTCATTGATATGGTTTAAACTCCTGTATTGTACTCTCATATGTAATCACAAGATTGTTTTTATTATTTCAGGTAAAACATTATCAGACACACAGAACACTGATATTTGTTTATCTCCTGTATGCTACTCTCATATGTGACACTAGATGCCTTTTTTTGGCTAAAAGATTTCAGACACTCTGAACATTCATATCGTTTATCTCCAGTATGTACTCTCATAAGTATACACCAGATGTTATTTTTTGCTAAAAGATTTCATACACTATGAAACATAGAAATGGTTTTATCTCCTAGTATGTACTCTCATAATGTGACACTAGATGGCTTTTTTGGCTAAAAGATTTCAGCCCACTCTGAACATTTCAAAATGGGGTCATCTCCAGTATGTACTCTCATATGCAACACTAGAAGGTTTTTTTGGCTAAAAGATTTTCAGACACTCTGAACATTGATATGTTTAAATTCTTCCTGTAATGTACTCTCAATGTGTCACAAGATGGAATTTCTACAAAAACATTATCAGGCACTCTGAGCATATGATATGGTTTATCTCTTGAAAGGAACTCTCATATAGTATCACAAGATTTCTGTTTTTCTCCACAGTAAAATCACATTTTCAGACACACAAGAACACTGATATGGTTTTATCTCCTGTATGTACTCTCATATTGATCCCAGATGGCTCATTTTTGGCTAAAAGATTCAGACACTCTGAACACTTGATATGGTATACCTTCTGTATGTACTTCTCATATCGTTCTCACACAGAATACTTTTCAGACTAACACATATTCTCAGACACTTCTGAATAATGATAAGGTTTATGTTCAGGTTTGACTCATATTTTTAATGAAAGATATTTCTTTTAAATTATTTTTAAATTTATTTTTTTTTTTTATTAAAACGATCCCCCATACAACAGTGGTATAGTTAACCTATCCATAATGTACTCCCATGTCTAATTCAAGCGAAATTTTTTTTTAATATTTAGGACACTGAATCACAGTTTTTAATTTTCTTTTATAACATAGTCCCATGTTAAGCATTATAATCAGCAAAGAAACTTTCCTCTTATGAGCAACAATAAAATTTATATGTGTGTTAAAAAGACATCAATAATTTTTAGTTTGTGTTAAAAAGATTTAATAATATTGTCTAATAGAAACGACTGAGAAACAACCTCAACAACACTTGTATTATTAGTTTTCTCTTGTGTTTATTAAATAGATTTTTCTGAAAATTCTTAAATTACAGTTTAGTAACTTGCATTTTTGTAATTAACTTGCAACAAAGGATATTAGATAAAATTCCCAATATTAACAAAACAAAATGTTTTTAATTAGCAATACTTGGGGCAAGTACAAATTCACAAGAATAAAGGTGTTGTCCTTTCTTGCAGTAACTGAAATATAGTGTCTGGCAAGAAGACACAACCTGGAATTCTTCCACTGGCTGGGCTTCTTGAAGTACTGAAGATATAGATGTCACATATAGCAAGACACAACCTGCAGTTGTTGTTCAAAGACACTTCCACTAGGTGCTTCTCATGAGTACTGAATATATAGTCTCATGGGCAAGATACAACCTGGTAGTCTTACACTGGTGCTTCTTGAAGTACTGAAGATATAGTGTCTGCAATACAAAACCTGGTATCTTACACTGGAGCTTTTTTGAAATACTGAAGAAAAAGTGTCTGGCAAACACAACCTGGTAGTCCTTACACTGGTGCTTCTTGAAGTACTGAAGATATAGTGCTGCGGCAAGACACAACCAGGTAGTCTTACACTGGTGACTTTCTTTTGGAAGTACGACGAAAATTAGTGTCTGCAAGACCACAACCTGGTAGTCCTTACACTGGTGCTTCTTGAGTACTGAAGATATAGTGTCTAGTCAAGACACTACCTTGAAGTCTTACACTGGTGCCCTCTCTTGAAGTACTGAAGATACAGTGTCTAGCATACCAACCTGGTAGTCTTACACTGGTGCTTCTTGAAGTACTGAATGATCATAGTATTTTATTTTGTCCAGGCAAGACACAACCTAGTAGTATACACTGCTGACTAATCTAAGTACTAGCGAAGATATACAGCACTGTCTAGGCATAGACAACAACTGGTAGTCTCTTAAGCACTGTGCTCAGACCTTGAAGTATACTGAAGATATAGTGTCTGGCAAGACACAACCATGTTAGTCTTACACTGGTGCTTCTTGAAGACTAGCAAGATATAGGGTTCTGGCAAGCACATAACCTGGTAGGCTTCCACCAAATACTTCTGCAATATCAGTTGTTGCTCAAGACACTTATCACTGGTGCTTCTTGAAGTAACTGAAGATATAGTGTCTGGCAAGACACAAACCTGGAGTCCTCACACTGGTGCTTCTTGAAGTACTGAAGATATAGTGTCTGTGCAGACATAAAAACCTGGTACTCCTTCTACCAAATACTTCTGCAATAGAAACATGAGTCAGTATAGTACATATAATTCCACAATTTACCACAAAACACACAGAAAACTAGAAAAAGATTTTTATACTATTAGTCTACGTTTTTTCACCTAAATAAAATTGTCACTTTTAATATGTTTTACCTGAACAAATATCTTCAAGACTAAATCACAAGTTGTGTAGAAAAATACTAATACTTTCATCAGAGTACAAAACAAAATCTGGCCACAACCAACCAACGTCAAAGACCTGGAGTGAATCATGTCGGAGGATCTCCATTCAAGTACCATAACATTGATGTCAATCGCTATCTGCTAGAAAACTGACAGGCATGGATAATGAGAACCTTCAAACAAGGAGGGCCAAGCATGATGACACCTTCATTCCACATGTTCTATCTAGGCCTGGAATATTGCTGGCACACTAACATCACCTATCAGCAGGTGAAATTGCTGACCTAAGAAAATGTACAAGAAACCTTCATGGCGCCGCATAACGGAGATAAAACACGCTCAATTACAGGAGCGCTTGAGGTTCCTAAACCAGGTATCCCCTGGAACGCAGGCTGGAGAGAAACATGATTATATACAACCTGGAAAATCCTAGAGAGGACTAGTAACCAACATTGCACACGCAAATCACTCACATACGATAGCAAAAGACTTGCAGACGATGCACAAATCCCCCAATGAAAAGCAGGGGTTTCATTTAGCCATGTTAAGAGAACCATACAATAAGTGTCCTAGAGGGCCCAATGACTTTCAACTGATATACCCTCCCAGCATACATAAGGGGGATTAAAAACCACACAGACCCCTGCCGTCTCATCAAGCTGCCACTGGAGAAGCCATGAATTCGATTCCTGACCAAGCCGGGCTGTATGGCTCGTACATTGGTTTGCGTCAGCCAGCATACAGCCTGTTTGATCAGCGCTCTGAATCCACCAAGGCATGGTCAAAGACCGGGCCGCGGGGGCATTGCCCCCCGGAACTCTCTCCTAAGTAAACTCCAGGATACTATTAGAAGTAAACAATATGAAACTTCAACAACCACACAACAATTTTTATAAATTCTTGAGTACAATATTAAATACATAGCCTTTTCTCCTATAACACTGTACAGTGGACCCTCGGGTGATGATTTAATCCGTTCCAGAGAGTTTGTACCTAAACTGATTTTGTTAGCCAAATTAATTTTCCCCATAAGAAATAAAGGGGCAATCTAACTAATCTAGTTTCTGCTGTCAGGAGGTCAAGACAATAGTACTTCAAAAAGAGCACTAATATAATTCTACAGCTTATTTATCTATCACAATTCCATCTAAAATGCGATAATAAATAATAAAATCAACATAGAAACATGATAATTTACCAGGTTTCCCAACAACATACGCCGTTTTTCAACTATTCGGCGGGGCTTACACTCATTCACGAATTCCCAACTGCCAAATTCCTCCCAGCAGCCAATTTCATATTTAAGTTTAACCGCCACATGTGGTCCCTACTACCCTTCCCACCGACCACCCTCACTGGCATGCCACCCCTCCCACTCACAGGTGGTAGTGTTTTTGTATTGTTCATAATTTGCTATTAAACTACAGTATAAATACTGTAAACCTATCTCACTGACTGCATAATTGGAATGCGCTATTCGACAGGTATTGGAAGGTTTACATCCATGTTTTTACTCTTGAACACAGCAAGTGGAATGAACTAAAGTACAAACTAGGTATAAACTAGTAATATAAAAAATACAAATAAAAATAGAACAAAACTCTCACTGTAATTGCACTAAGGTCTAATAATGACTTTTGTGGAGTCCTCTGTTTTGAGCTAGAGTGACTAAGTATAATAGCGTATAAATCTAATAATATAAAAGTCACAAACTTAAAAATACACTATTCTCTCACATAATTTGCACTGTGGTCTAAATATAGTGAAATTTGCGTATTTGAGGACTATATGTCTTGAGAGAATGATCTATGGTACAAACAACTGAATTGTACGATCTAATAATAAGAAAAATAACAAATAAAAAATACACAAATCATAAATATTAGGCACCAGCTCTCACTTATAAACTTGCACTATGGTCAAATATAAGTGAATTGTGGTTATTACTATGTCGTTGAGATAGTCACGACACGAGCATAAGTACAACAACTTTAGTCCCTAATAATATAACAAATACAAAATTACAAATTTAGCACCCAGTCTACTCAATAGTATTGGCATCTATGGTCTAGATAGTGCATTGTTTATTGACTATGATATTGAGCTAGAATACTAGAAGTAAAACTGTGATGAATGGCTAATAAATATAAATGAATTGAACAATAGGCGCACTCTCAATTGTAAATTGGCACTAAGGTCTTATATAATTGAGTAACAAGAATTAGAGTATAGTGATTAGACTTTTAAATCACAAAATATAAAATTAAAGGTACAAAATATATATAAAAACAAAAGAATTGATAACAATAAAATGGCAATGACTTGGTATAATATGCTGTAGGATGGTAGACTAGATGATATTAAAAAGTGTAGTTGAAATACTAGGTTTAAAAAAAGGGGGGGGGGTTTTTATAAAATAACAAGTATGGATATAAAAAATTCAATAAAAGAGGTTTTACAATAAGTTTGAGCAATCGTTTAAAAAGAGTAAAATTGGGCAATAGATAGGGATTAGTCCATAAAATTTGGCAATTGAGATATTTAGAGTTAAGTGAGAGTAGAATTATTGAAGACTAAGTTTATAGGTTAGTTTATAAAGAAGCTAAGAAGGTACACTCTGATGTGGTAAGTTGTAATAAAAGGAGATGATTTCTGTATAATTATAACAATAGCGGACCTACTTAGGTTAGAATGGTCGTTGAGTTACAACAATGACAATAATAAAAGTACGTTGAGTATTAACTTTTATTAGGGGGGTCACAAATTTATACAAAAATGACAATATAACCACTTCCGGCGGACTATTACCTGGAGTTTCTACCACGGAGAGAGTTTTCGGGGTTCAACGCCCCGTGCCCGGACTGTGACCAGCCCCTGGTGGATCAGCCCCTGATCAACCAGCCTGTTGCGCTGGCTGCACGCAAACCAACGTACACCACAATGTCCCGGCTGATCAGGAACTGCAACTTTAGGTGCTTCGTCCTGTGCCAGACTTTGAAGACTGACACAGGGTCATGACATGTAATCTCCCCTTTGAGGTGTGCTGGCAAGGCAGTTGAACAGTCTCGGGCCCTGACACTTATTGTATGGTCATCTAACGTGCTAGTGACAAACCTGCTTTTCATTGTGGGGTTATGGTGCATCGTCTGCCACAGTCTTTTTGTCTTTCGTAGTGAGTGATTTTTTCGTGTGCAAGTTTGGTACTAGTCCCTCTAAGGATTCTTCAGGTGGTTATATAATCATGTATCGCTCCCCTGCGTTCCAGGAATACAAGTTTAGAAACCACAAGGCGCTCCCAGAAATGAGGTTTTTATATCCTCCGTTAATGCGTGACGTGAAAGTTCATCTGTACATTTTTACTAGGAGCGGCCAATATTTCACCTGCCTTGAAAGGTGCGGTTTAGAGTGCAGCATATTCAGCCTTAGATAGAACAAATTGACCTGAAGGGAGTGAGTCACTCATGGAGCTATGGCCCTCCTAGTTTTGAAGGTTCTCATTATCCGACCTGTCATTTTTCTAGTCAGTTGCGATTGAATACAATTTATGTCCTGAAGGTTGAGATCCGCTCCGACAATAATCCTCCCAGGTTTGACGTCAGGTGTTTCGCTCTATTTTGTTGTGGACCAGAATGACTTGTTTTAGTACTCCTGATGAACTGATTTTAATTTCCCTCTTGTTTACCATATCATGCAGTAACTATGGTTATTATCTGCACTTTACTCTGATTCTGTAGTCCCATCCATCACTTTTTAGGAATGTTTAAGGTCAATGTTCCTGTGGAGATGAAGTATCTCTTTGCCAGGGCATGTTCCTAACTTGCTATTTTCACATCTCTCACAAAGCATTGGTGGATTCTTTTTGGGGCATTAAGCAACAGTTTTCTTAGCCGATAAAGAAGGTTTTGGTCACATTTTTGGTACAACGCACTTCATTGACGTACAAACTAACAGTCGTTTCATAGTAATAGTATGTTTTTTTAGTAGGTTTTCTTTGTAAGTCTATTTTGGTAATTTTAAACAGCACTGTTTTTTACCTGCATGATAGCCCATCAGTTTGCAAATCCTTTAAGTCATTCACTACGTATGATAAGGACAACAGTGGTCTCCTTAAAAGTTTGTAGATGGATCTATAATTTCCTCACAAACAGCACAAAGATTAGTAGTCAACAGAGAGAAACTGAGGTGGGCTATGGTAAACAGCTTTTTAGTTCCACAAGCACATGTACTCGCTCCCATCTTTTAGTCTCATCCTCATGATCTGACATAGACAAGGATGTCAGCCAAAACTAGCACCATATCTTCCTTTGCAGATGACACCACCCCGACGAATCTGCATAGCAGTGTCTTCCAATTGCAGACACGGCAAGGCGCCAGGTAACTCAAGTGCCGAATCCTTTTAAAGATTCGCGAGAAATACAATATGAAAAGTTCAATCGATGGGAAATTCAATTACTGCGGATATGGCAACATGAGGCGAAATTAGAAAAATTTCATCAGAGTACAAAACAAAATCTTCCACCACAAAATACTAGAATGAAAAACCAACTTCAAAGACCTGAGGATTGATCATGGTTGGGGAGGATCTCACATTCAAGGTCTCCATAACATTGTACTCAATCGCATCTGCTAGAAAAAACTGACAGTATGGATAATGAGTATACCCTTCAAAACTAGGGAGAGCCAGGCATGATGACACTCTTCAGGTCACATGTTCTTACATACGGCTGGAATATATGCTTGCACACTAACAGCACCTTTCAAGCAGTGAAATTGCTGACCTAGAAAATGTAACAGAAACCTTCATAGCAAACGCATAACGGAGATAACAACACCGCAATTACTGGAGCAATGCACTTGAAGTTCCTGAACCTTGTAACCCTGGAGATTAGCATGGCGAGGAGAGATACATGTTTATATACACCTGGAAAATCCTAGAGGACTATTACCAAACTTTCACTTGGACAAATCACGCAGAATGAAATCAAAAGACTTGGGCAAGATGAAGCAACTCCCCCAACCCCCAATGAAAAGCAAGGGGTGTTCTTCACAAGGCATGGTTAAGCAGAAAATACAAAAAGTGTCAGGGGGCCCATGACCTGTCAAACTGCCTCCTAGCATACATATGGGGGGATTACCAATAGACCCCTGGCAGTCTTTCAAGCGAGCACTGGACATGCACCTAGAGTCAGTACCTGACCAACCGGTCTGTTCGGCTCGCATTATAGATTGCAATCAGCAAGCAGTAACAACCTGGTTGCATCAGGCTCTGAATCCAACCAGGAGGCCTGTCACAACAGGGCTGCTCGGTGAGCATGACTCTGGCGAATCTCTACTCAAGTAAACTCCAGGTAAGCAGATTACAGAGTGATTCCTAAACGTATATTTCCATATATAATGTTTAATAACTCTATATTAGCTCTCATGAGTACCACAAGAACTTAATCATTATATAAACTATGTAAGATATTCTGAACATTAATACAACTTATCTCCTCGATGAGCTGATACATATGATTTACATGACTAATATTTTATAAACAATATTTCACCTCAAACACTGACATGGATGGCATATGCGCGCTTTATCTATTATTCCTGATGATTTAAAAAACAAAGTGATCCTGAAATTATTTAAACCCTAACATTTGTTTTATCTCCTGAACTGTATCATATATTGTTTCACAAGACAAGCTTTTATGACTAAAGCCAATTTCAGACACATACATCACGATGGGGTTTATCTCCCGTATTTATTCTCACATGTGTCATACAAGACTGCCTTTTGCACAAATACATTTCAGACACTCGAACATTGAAATGGTTTATCTCCATTATTATATTAAATCAAAAAGAAGCCTAAGCCACAAGGACTATACAGCCGCAGGGCAGGAAGGAAGCGAGGGCACAAGTGGCAACAGGGAGATGGATGAGCAACATGTTACCGGATAACAGCGGGGCAGTGGATGGTGGAAAAAGGGTAAAGGGCAGCAAGAGACTGAACCAAAGGGCTGAGGGGAGTGCGAAAAGTACATCAGATTTGTGGAGTAAATCATCGTTGTCAAGAAGCTCAATGAGAGAGGTCAGGATTAAAGGAGGTCATCAGCAAGAGGGAAGGTAAGAGAGAGAGGAGAAAACGAAGACGACGATGGAGGTAATTTCTGCGTGCTCGTTGACAGAGAGGGCAGTCCTAATAACAAAGCGGCTAATTGATACTGGAAACTTGACACTAGCACACACAGGAGAGGAACAGGGTGCCCTCTCCATGAGATACCCATGAGTAAGACCAGTGTGGGCAATGCGAATGCGGGAGAGAGTGCTCCCTAACCTAGCGGTCACTGATCGACAAGCAACGGCACGTAACCTATCTCGGTTTAAAGAATGAAAGTTTGTTACCAGAGCAGAGCTTGACCAACTTGTCCAAACGGGTGCGAAGGTGGGTGCTATTGCAGCAAAATAGTCAGATAATTGAACACCGTTCGATAGGAAATTGGTATGGGGGTCATATACTGCTTGCTGACCCGCGCAGCAGTGTCTGCCTGTTCAGTGCCCTGTACACGACATGACCAGGGACTCCCACACAAAAAACAATATCTTTATGTTTGTAGAGCATAAAGGCGTATCCAAAGTCTTGAGATACGAAACTAGGGATGCGGAAGTACATCAAAATTTTTCGCGTATAGCCTGTAGAGGCTCTAAGCGAGTCTGAGACATACTACAAATGTTGACACAACACAAGATGCGATACGAAAAACGTGCTATGCAAGAATGCAATACAGTTCAGCATAAAAATGCCAAGCTGACGATAGTAAATGCCCTCAGAACGACGCTGTCTCTGGACAACACTGCTGCGAATTGCCGACAGGCCGTCTGAAGACCTTAGAGCCACTGTTTACACCAGCGTTGGCAATGCAGAATGGAGTGGAAGTGACTCAAGAAAAAGAAGCGGGAAAGCCAACCATAGGCAGTTTGAGCTTTTATCGAGTCAAGGGAGTGATAAAGAACAAGACCCAACAGCTGGAACTTCCCAAGGGGGGTAGGAATAAGTGAGATGCTACATGAACATATAAAGGTGGTAACTGAAGGAAGACAAGAGGTGAAAGTAGGCGAAGAGAAAAGGGACGGAGCAAACAAGGGGCGGCGAAACGAATAAATACTGGCAACTAAATATCGGTGACCATTCTCTTAAATGAAGGATGTGTAGATCAGTGAGCGTGACATAGTATAACGAAGGCAATGGGCATCAAATCACGTGTCGGATCAGTACAAGGAAGGAACAATTTGCTTCTGATAGAGGCTCTCAACAGGGGAAGAGCGAAAAGCACCAAGGCTTCTAATCGTATGAAGCCTTGGTGATTGGATAGTAGTTTTAAGGCAAAGAGCAGTAGCAGGAGAGGGCGCGCGGAATAAATCTGTCACCATAATCGAGTTTCTATAAAACGAGGGCTGAATGTAGGCGAAGCAGAGTTCGAACGATCACTCCCCAGGAAAAGCAGAGCAAGCGTTTTAAGAAGGATAGCCGGCCTGTGACAAGTTTGCCTTCAAGAGGTAATGTGAGGTATTACCACGGTTAATAACCCGACGGTCAAAGAGAAGGCCTAGAAACCTGACTGTATCAGTTCGGGGATAACGGGAGCCATAGAGATACACAAAGTATATCGGAGATAACAGAGCGTCTAGTGAAAGTAATTTGTAGATTTTGGTACTTTGCAAATTTAAACCCAGTGTTGTGGCCCAAGGTGGAAACACGTTCCCGAAGAGCCGCATGCAGAGCAGAGAAACTTCCAATAAGGTGAACACCAGTCAGCGCCTGCCACAGAGCAATAGCAGAAGCTCATTCAACATAGAGTGTGATGACCAAAAAAGAGTGGGTGGAAGAACAGAGATGCCAAATCATTTATGCAGGATAAAAGTGTTGTGCTTCGAACACATCCCTGATGGACACCTTCAGCTTGGATCGAAGTCCGGAAAGAACTTATTGACTACAACACGGAAATGTCTGTCAGTATAAAAAGTTCTTAAGGAAGGATGGTAGATTGCCTACGGGAGCGAGCTAAGGAATAGGGTGGCCTGGCCAAAGATTTATACCTCAAGTTTGTGTCATATCCTTCCACTCAAGTCAAAAAATATGCAAAAAGCCTGCGAATGATTATTCGCAAAGCAGCATTAACGAACATTACGTAACCCAAGCGTAGTAAGGGCGTCTATGGTAGAACGACCCTTACGAACCGACTATTGACTAACGGAGAGTACGGCGTTTGTGAGTCGCTAAATACCACATTAAAACGTCGATTTACGAGGCGTTCCATCCTTTAGCAAACCTGCACTTTGAGTAAGAGCGATGGGGCGATAGTGGGAGACATCATGTCCTGTAGTACCCGCGTTTGCGGAAAGGGAGTCCAATGGCAGATTTTCCACAGCTGGGGAAGAACTCCGTAGTGCAAAATAAATTGAAGAGGTGTAAGAGGACACAAGGGCTGACCGATGTAAATTTGTAACATACGAATATGAATTCATCCGGCCCAGCTGCCGATGATCGGCAAGCAGAGAGCGTTGCCTCCTCCAGTTCTTGAAGTTAAAAGGGCACATTACACTGATTCTTCTCCCGAAGAAGATAAATTCCAAGGGTACTACTCTCTGGCCGACTTTGACTGGAAAGAAACGAGGGCTGCATCGATTGAGGTCCGCTCGAGGAAATACTGACCGGATGTGTGCCAAGCTTTTCAATGAGCAACGTTCCGAGAGCTTTGCTATAATCAACACCAGTGACCGAAGAACAGGAGCCGGTCAGGAGAAGTATTTACCACTCAATTTCCTCACTTTCATTCCAGACTGCACTCTATAGAAGAAGCAGAGGTATGGTTGACAACATAGTCCTCCGCCAACAATACAAGTGCGTTTAGCTTTTCAACGGATGACACGGCGAGCGATCGCAACGCCTTCTGCTTAAAATCACAAGTCTCTCAGCGGTTCTATTGATAGCCGGTACCTCTCCCAGCCAGCACGTTTCAAAACGTACTGCACAGAGCACAAGCAGGAGACCCCACCAAGGCACTCACATCTCTGAGAATGCCCTGCCTGAGGTTTGGTATATCAGAAATGAGTAAGCCGGTATAAAACTGATGTCCGAGAAAAGTGAAACGGAGCTCACAATGGAGATGAAGAAGGAACCTCACTAAAAGCAGTGAGGTAGAGTAAAAAACCAAGTTGACGCCGATCAAATTTGCCAGAGCGGAGAGTGCTACGGAAAGGGGTGAATAGGAAGGAGAAGTAAGAATGATCGGAAACATGATCGCTGGTCATGTAAGTCCCTGGTTAGCAACAGACCCACAGGGAAGACAAGATGTCAGTGAGGAAGAGCAAAAAAAAACAGACTGATAGAACGAGCAAGAGAAGAGTATGGAGTAACGAGGCTAAAAAATCAAAATCGGGTGGGAGTACCCGTATATAAAACATGGAGGGGTTGAGAGGCAAGAAAACTCCAACTGATGCCACGTGAGTCACAGCGTGAGACCACCACCCCAGATGGAAATGGTGGGCATTAAAATCACCAAGTAACAGAAGTGTGGTGGTAAGGAAGAAACCAGAAAGTCAAAGTCCAGGATAGTAAACTATGCTCGAGACAAGGATACATGATATTAAAGAACATATTGCAAAAACCACACTTTTCAAGTTGGATACTGGCTGCAGTGTAATGCAGCCGAGGTATGGGACTAAAAAGGTTTACAGTACGGAATTATCATTGCGAGAAGAAGGGAACTTTCATTAAAGACTCCATATAGAAAGGATCCGAGAATACCATACGTAATAGCCTGAGATAGGTTGGGAAAACAGCCGTAGAGTAAATAGAGGTTCTTGTACAAGGAAGCACCAACCGGGTGAAAATCTGAAAGCAACATCTGAAGCTCACCCGATAACCCCTGAGGCCGCGGATATTCCACTGTAAACTACATAGGCCATTATTTGGCGATGAAGAAAATATCAGGAATACTTAGGAAATAAAGGCACCTACTGACTAGAGGGTTAGAAAAGACAACGTGGAGGTATGCATTGGAAGATGTTCAAAGTAGCGAAGGAACGGAGCGTTCGAAGAAGGGGTTGTGAAGATGGATGAGAGGCAGATAAGGAACACGGAAGTGAATCAGTGACCAATGAAGGTTTAGTCTCTGCAATAATTCTGAAATGGCTTGTCAAGTGTTTCTGAATTTGCAACCATGTCCGGGAAACCATATTGCGAGATAGGAGGCGAGGAGGGTGAGTAAAGATTTGGGACAGTAACTTTGGCTGGAACCAGAGTAGAAGGGGGAGGGAAAAGTGTAAGGGACTGGAGATGACGTGTGGGGGGGGACAGAAGAGGTAGAAACCTGGGATTGTGACAGAAGAGGAGAAACTTGGGAGGGGACGGGGCGTGGAAGGCTAAGTAACGAGGAGCAGGGTGAATTCCTACACTAGTAATAAGCCAGAGAGAGGGTGGAAGAACTAGTTACAATGATACTGGAAAGGTAAAGTGTGTAGGGGAAGAAGGGGCAAAGAAGGGGCAAAGAAGATTTCTGGATCAATGTGTATTTTATGGACTTCTGAGTAGAGGGCGATTGGTATTGGTGGCGGTACGAGGTCTATGTCGATACAGGGGCTTGTTATAAGGACGTGAAGATTGAGAACCGACTTATTGTAGTCGGGACGTCAAGAGCCAAGGACAGCAAAAGGATTAGATGCCGTAGTCGGCTATGGGAGGGGAACAACATAGGAGGCTGCATAAGATGGGACCCCACCCAGAAGTGGGGGAAACTTTGGAAACAGACGGCCGAGAATAAAAACCGGGGTAGTCCTCCCCTTAGGAGGCGGAGATGAGTAACTGCCAATACCATCTTAGGGAGACATTCTGCCTCTTTGAAGGCATACAGATTTCACGATTCATTTAAGTAGACCTGGCACACGCGGCGTAACAAGGTCTGTGAGCGTCATTACAATATAAGGCAAGATGGAGGTTGTCTGCAAGGATGTGATTAGAATGGGTCGTCGGCACCACAGAACTGGGCATTTCGGGTCCATAATCTGCAATATTTCGCTTCGGGTGACCAAAACGACGCCAGCAATTTGCTACATTGTATTTGCGGTGATAGGTAACACCTTTCGAACTTGTAACCGATGTCCCGGCGACATATACATAGTACGGGAGTTCATCGGCTGCAAAAGTTAAACGAGCCACATTGCAAGGTAACGTCTCCCGCCCCCGGGCACAAGGACATAAGTGTTCTTATCTCCCTCTTTCTCCGTGCCCTCCGCATCTGTGATCCTCAGTTCCTTCCAGCAGAAATTTCCACTCTTCATAATTCGTTTTTCCCGTCTTGCTACCCTTCCATTTCATAGACTCTGCCCTCTCACGTGCTAAACGCAATTTCTTCTCTCCCAAACTCTCTACTCCTGGGAACTCTTCTATCCTCTGCCTTCCCTACATTTCCGGTCTTTCTAATCTCAATAATTCTCTCCGTCCCTTAGACATCAAGCTTACCTTCCGCCAGACTAACACTCTTCGCACTAATCTCATTCATACCTCTCCTCCCTCTACAGATGTTCCTGGTGTCTACTCTATTTCTTGCTCCTCCTGTCCTTTTCAATACTTCGGAGAAACTGGTCGATCTCTTTCTGACAGACTTTAAGAGCACAAAAATAGTGTTAGGCTTGCCGACACTAACAATGCTCTTTTCTCTCAAGTCAGAGATCATAGCCATCCTATTGACTGGTCTTCTGCTAAAACTGTCTTCCCTACTTCCAACTCGAACAGTCGCCATCTAGTTGAATCCTCTCTAATACACAACTTTCCTTGTATGAACCTTAGCCCTGGCTTCGTCTCTGTAGATGCCTTCCTCTCCCATTACATTGTAAAATGCTCCAAACTTCAGAACACCCGTGACTTAACCTGACTCCTCATTTTTTCTTTTTCTTTTGTTTTTCTTCTTCTCCCTCTTCCCCTTTCCTCTTTCCTTTTCTCCCCTGGGTTGTCTTTCTCTCTTCTGTCTCGTGTTTCTGTTCCTTCTTCATTTATTTCCCACTTCCCCCTTTCACCTACCTCTGTGCGCTTGCTCTCCCTCAGTGGGCACCTAGCTCTCTTGCAGTGCTCCCCTTCCTTTGTATTTGACTGGCTCATCCTCCTTATTTCCCACTTCTACCACTACTACTACTACTACTACTACTACTACTACTACAACTACTGATGAAATTAAGACACATATGCAGTGTCTGGTTGTCTTTGTTGTGGATGTTTCACCATCCAGTGGCTGGCTGGATGGTGAAACGTCTACGATAGGGATGCCCGGGTGTTGCGCATGTGTCTTAATTTCATCTTGTCGGTATTATATACCATTCTTGTACTACTACTACTACCACCACCTCTTCCTGCCTATATATAGCCATCCTGCTCCACTTCTGGTTAGTGTGACATGGTCAATGGTCCAAGTTGGACCGAAACGTCGTCGTAAGCTTCTCTCTTTTATGTGCGGGTTATTTGTGTATCGTTCCAGTCACGGTATTGTGCCTTTTTTTTTGTTATTTAAAGAATCAAAGATTTCTGCTACTGTAAAAATAATAATAATAATAATAATAATAATAATAATAATAATAATAATAATAATAATAATAATAATAATAATAATAAAAATACGATAGAATTGAAGAAGGAAATTGAACAAAAATACCAGGCTTGAAGTGGAGGGAGTGGTTGACACATTGTCAGTGTGGCTTTGTTTATGCTGGAGTGAGCATTAATCTCAGTGCTCTTCCAAACACTTCACAATAATTCATTGTGTTTGGTGCTTGTAGATTGAATGCGACTGGAGTGGTTGAGGCAGTGGTAGAAGCAGTGGGTGAGGCAGCGGGTAAGGCAGCAGTTGAGGCAGTGGGTGAGGCAGTGGGTGAGGCAGTGGGTGAGGCAGTGGTTGAGGCAGCGGTTGAGGCAGTGGGTGAGGCAGCGGTTGAGGCAGTGGGTGAGGCAGTGGGTGAGACAGCAGTTGAGGCAGTGATATTTACTAACATATATGTCTTAAATAATAATAGCAAATGTTATTATTAATAACACATTATTATTATTATTACAGTGAAACCCGCCTTACTAATGCATCGCGTTACATTAAATCCGCCATAAAAGCATTTGAGCGCAAAAATTTTGCATTGTTTCACGATAAAAATTCCCTTTCGTGATTATCCAGGAAGCGGTTTTCCCC
>NC_069475.1:25721237-25779288 GCF_026875155.1 Cherax quadricarinatus | reverse complement strand
GTGGTCAGAAAGATAGGCAGTAGAGGAAGTCGGTCGTAAAGTGAAGAATTTAGTCCATTGTTCAGTCTGAAACTGAGCGTGGAAAGGTAGTGAAGGACGTGTCGATCGTTTCTGAGAAGAACGAAAAGGTGGAGAAGTATCATCAGCAGGTAATTGTCATTGGCATTTAGGCATGGGACCAGAGTTGGTCCGACGTGGAATGGGTCGGCGATTTGAAAATTGCAGCACCGTAGAGGGAGAGGCAGGAAGCATAGTCAGAGGAGAGCGAAGGTCCGATAAATCGAAGGAGTCAGTCGAGGCCTCAGTACCTGAAGTGGGTGAGGAAACAGCACCGGCAAGAGGTACAGAGGCATGAGGAGTGTCTGAAGAGTGTTCCAAAGACGAGGCAGGGTCAGAACAGGGTGCGGTATCAAGAAGGGGCCCGGGGGTAGTAGGTTCATGGACTAGGGCTGCCATGGTTAGGTTACTTCTTTCTTTTTATTTTTAAGAAAAAAAAGAAAGAAAAGAAAATAAAAATAAAAGAAAGAATAAAAAAAGGGGGGACCGGGGACGGATAGTTCCTAGGAGGAAAGAAAGGGCCAGAAATCTCCCTCCATGCCCAAGAGGACCTCAGCACCGCAAGTAGCGCAGATGCAGTATGCAACCCGTGCCATACCCTACCCATCATGCTAGTAAACTAACAATCCAGGATAGCAACCTCACATCTGCTGAGCTACCTCGGTGGACAAAAGAGAGGGCGGCCGGAAATCTGCCACAAAGCATACCTCCTTCGGCCACCACCCCCGGAATCCGAAAGGTGGCTTCCAGAGATACACCCGTCGCCTGAGAGACACCCAAAGCCACCCTCCGGGAGACCGGAGAGGGATCGGGACATCCCCAGGCAATCCAGATTCCACGGCAAACTATGCCACCGCCAAGAACCTCAACAGAATGGGATAGACCCCGGTACCCCTTCCCCTACCTAGGAACTAGCGTGCTGTGTGAAAAAAAAAAAGAGGAAGGGCAAAAGGGAGGGGTGGGGAGGAGGAGGGAAGGAAAAAGGGGAGGATGGGGAGGATGGGATAGGGAACAGGGGGATTGGGGGGTAATTAGGTTCGGTCTGAGAAAGGAGACCGATAGGTATAATTCCTCAGACCAAGAGCCTCTTCACCACGCCAAGGAGCCCCCCTTGAAGAGGTAAATACCACATTAAATGTTGATTTACCAGTGGTTAAATCACTTTGCAAACTGCACTAGTAAGAGCGATGGGGCGATAGTGGGAGGAATCATGTCCTGTAGTGCCCGGCTTGCGGAAAGGGAGAACAATGACAGATTTTCACAACTGGGGAAGAACTCCTTGTGCCTAAATAAGATTGAAGAGGTGTAAGAGGACTACAAGGGCTGACTGGTGTAAATGTTGTAACATGCGAATATGAATGTTGTCAGGCCCAGCTGCCGATGATCGGCAAGCTGAGAGCGTTGCCTCCAGTTCCTGAAGTGTAAAAGGTACATTATACTGTTCTCCTCTGAGAGAAGAAAAGTCCAAGGGTACTAACTCTCTGGTAGACTTTGAGGAAAGAAACAAGGGGCATAGATGGAGCCCCCGGGAAATACAGACCAGATGAGTGTCAATTTCAATGGCAACGTCAAGAAGGTTTGCTACATGAACACCAGCGACCCATACAACAGGAGCCGGGCCAGGGGAGTATTCACCACTCAATTTCCTCACTTTTTTCCAGACTGCACTCATAGAGGAAGCAGAGGTGATGTTGGATACATAGTCTCGCCAGCAAGTGCATTTAGCGTCATGGATGACACGGCGAGCGATCGCATGCTTCTGCTTAAAATCAAGAAGTCTCTTATCGGTTCTACTGTACCGGTACCTGCTCCATGCAGCGCATTTCAAACGTACTGCACGAGCACAAGCAGGAGACCACCAAGGCATGCACTTCTGAGAATGCCTGCCTGAGGTTTGGGGGGTATAGATGAGAAGCTGCGGCCATAAACTGATGTCGAGAAGAGGTGTAGGAGCTCATCAATGGAGGATGAAGAAGGAACCTCAATTAAAAGCAGTGAGTTTCGAGTAAAGGTCCCAATTTTGCCCTATCAAATTGCCAGCGAGGGCTACGGCACGTGGTGAATAGGGAAGGTGAAGTAAGAATAATAGGAAATGATCACTGGATGTAAGTCTGGAAAGAACAGACCAGGTGAAGTCTAGTGCAGGGAGGAAGAGCAGACTGATAGATGATGCAAGAGAGAGTATGAGTACGAGGATCAAAATGGGTGGGAGTACCCATATTTAAAACATGGAGGGGTGAGAGGCGAGAAAAGCCTCCAACTGGATGCCCCCGTGAGTTGCAGTGAGGACACCCCCCAGAGGAAATGGTGGGCATTGAAAATCACCAAGTAACAAAAGTGGTGGTGGTAAGGATTGAAACTAGAAAAGCAAAATCTGGGATAGAAATGCTCGAGAAGGAGAGAGATATAAAGAACATATTTTATACCACTTATTCAAGTGGATATGGGCTGCAGTGTAATGCAGAGAGCTATGGACAAATAGTTGACAGAACGGGATTATCATTGCGTAGAAGAGCACTTTCATTAAGGTCCCATCTGAGAAAGGATCCGAAGAATACAATAAATTAAATAGCTTGAGATAGGTTGGAAAACAGCTGAGTGTAATTTTGGTTCTTGAAAGGGCAAGCACCAAAAGGGGAAAACCTGGAAAGCAACAGCTGAAGCTCACCCCGATTACCCCTAAGGCCGTGGATATTCCACTGTAAATAGGCCATGATTGGCAATGAAAAAAATACCAGGAATCCGTAGGGAAGGGCACCTACGGACTAGAGGGTTAGGAAAGTCAACGTGTCGTGGCATTAGAAGGCGTTTAAGGTAGGAAGGAATGGAGCATTGTGAAGAGTGGAGTTGTGGAGATGGAGGAGAGGGAAGAAAAGAAACAAGAGGTGGATCAGTGTCCATTGAAGGTTTAGTCTCTCCCAGTGTATTCTGAAATGGCTTCAAGTGTTTCTGAATTCAAAGATGTATGGGAGACAATATTGGAGGTAAAAGAGGAGAGTGAGTAAAGATTGGGACATTAATGGACTGCACCAAAGTAGGGGGGGATGAAAGAGTGTAGGGGACTGGAGAAGAAGTGTGGGAGGGGACAGAAGAGGCAGAAACCTGGGAGGTGGCAGAAGAGGAGAAACTTGGGAGGGGACGGGGGGTGAGGCATAGTACTAGGAGGAGGGTGAACCTCCACACTTGGTAACAGAGCCAGATAGAGGGGAAAGAACTAGGTACAGAGACTGGAAAGGTAAAGTGTGGAGGTGGAAAAAGGGGAAAGGAAAAAGGCAACGAAGTTTTGAGCACTGGGTTTTTTTGTATTTCTCAGAAGTAGAGGGGCGTTTGGTAGGTGTCGAAATGGGGTCTTGTCGATACCAGGGCTTGTGAGGAAGGACATGAAGATGTGAGAACAGACTGAGTTGTAGTCGGGGACGTCAGAGCCAAGGACAGCAAAAGGATTTAGATGCCAGAGTGGCTATGGGAGGGTAACAACAGAAGAGGCTGCAGAAAATGGGACTCCCGAAGTGGGGGACGTTTTGAACACGAGAATAAAAAAAGGGGTGTCTCCCTTGGAGGCGGAGATGAGTAACTGCCATAGTATAAGGGAGACCTTCTGCTTCTTTGAGGCAATGGATTTCATGCTCATTCAAGTAGACCTGGCAACGGCGAGAGTACGAATGATGAGCCTCATTACAATTAAGGCAAGATGGAGGTTGACTGCAAGATGTATTAGAATGGGGCGTCGGCACCACAGATGGGCATTTGGGCCAAGATCTGCAATATTTTGCTGGGTGACCCAAAACCCAGCAAGTTCTACACTGTTGCGGTGTAGGGATCACCTTTCATACTTGTAACCGATGACCCGCGACATAAACAGAGGGCTGGAGTTCATGGCTGTCGAAAGTTAATCGAGCCACATTGCAAGGGTAACGTCTCCACCCATGGGCAGGAAGGACGTGTCTACTTTGAGGACTGGGAGATCCTGGAGTTCCAGCTGTTCAAGAATGTCATTGCCACATGACTGAAATTCTGTGGACTATGGTATGGGGCAGAATGACAGTACCACTACAAAGAATTTAGAGAAAGATGTTTTCAATAGTGATTAGTAGTATCAATATGCGAAAGGAGAGAAAGTCATGAGCTTGGGTAGCATTTGGACAGTGACGATGTACGTACCACTCTTAGAGCATGAAATGAAATATCTCTACCTACATGTGCAGGAGCAACTTTGCCAATACTATGGTCATAAAGATAGGCAGAAGAAGAAGTCGGTCTTAAAGTAAAGAATTTAGTCCATTGTGTGGTCCGAAACTGAGCGTGGAGAGGAAGTGCATGATGTGCGGTCTTTTCCTAGTAGAATGGGAAGGTAACGAAGGACATCATCCAGGATATTGTCGTTGGCGTTTAGGAGTAGGACCGGAGTTGGGCAGTCGTGAAACGGGCTGGCGATTCGAAAATTGCCATACCGTATAGGGAGAGGCCGGAATATAAGTCAAAGGAGAGCAGAGGTCAGACAAATCAAAGGAGTCAGGCGAAGCTCCGGTACCTGAAGCAGGTTTAGGAAACAGCACCAGCAAGAGGTACAGGGGCATCAGCAGTGTCCGAAGAGTGGTCAAAAACAAGGCGGGGTCAGAATGGGGTATGGTATCAAGAAGGGGCCAGGGGGTAGTGGGTTCATGGATTGGGGGTTTTCCATGGTTAGGTTACTGCTTTGCTTTTGTTTGTAAGAAAAAAGAAAGAAGAAAAGAAAATAAAAAGAAAAAAAGAAAAAAAAGGGGGGGGCGGGGAGGAATAGTTCCCAGGAGGAATGAAAGGGCCGGAAATCTCCCTCTGCTCCAAGAGGACCTCAGCACCTCTAGTAAGCAGATGCAGCATGGAACCCGTGCCATACCCTACCCCTTTAAAGCCAGTAAACCCGCAATCTCGGATAGCAACCTCACATCTGCCGGGCTACCTCGGTGGACAAAAGAGAGGGCGGCCAATATCCACCCCAAAGCATACCTCTTTCAGCCAAACCACCCCGGAATCTGAAAGGTGGCTTCCAGAGATGCACCCATCGCCCGAAAGACACCCAAAGCCATTCTCTGGGATACCGGAGAGGGATCGGGACATCCCCAGGCCATTCAGATTCCACGGCAAACTATGCCATCGCCAAGAACCTCAACAGAATGGGATGGACCCCGGTACCCTTTCCCCTACCTAGGAACTAGCGCACCTGTGGGAAAACCCCAAAGGCCAAAAAGAAGGGCAAAAGGGAGGGGTGGGGAGGAGGAGGAGGAAAGGAAAAAGGGGAGAATAGGATTGGGGAGGGGGGGATTGGGGTAATTACGTTTGGGCTGAGGAAGGAGACCGACAAGTCTAATTCCTCAGACCAAGAGCCTCTTCACCACGCCAAGGAGCCCCCCTTGAAGAGGATACAGTCACAGAAACCCAAGGCAAACGGAACCCAAGCTGTGCACATACTATGCACTTGATATCTACAGGCATGGGAAATCTGGAAAAACAAATGGGACGTGCAAATTTGACCACCTAGAAAATGCCGTGCCCATATGACAATAGGAAAATGCAAACTCATTCCTGTAGCTTTTTCACCCTGAAATGTGCCCCTCTTCAGTACAGGAAAGACTGTGCTATAACTTAAATTGCCAGGAACACCATCTAAAGGGGACAAAAAGGTACAAACATCCAGGGCCCTGGGAAAACCTGGTAGTGACAGCCACCAAGAGGGAGAGGTATTTTAGTGCCAGGAAGGAAAAAAAAAAAAAACTGGTAGGAAATGGCAGAAATCATTCGCCAAATCCAGTCATTTCTGGAGTGGAACCACAATCGATGGCCTCCACTCCGAGGCAACAGATACAGATACTAGTGCTGGAAAAAAAAGAGTCCCCCCCAGTACCACCAGTCTGATGACATTCTTCTTTGCAAATATGCAGGGTCTAAAGCCAGCAACGAAAATCAAAATACCTTTCATCCGTGGACTGCTTGCAGAGGCAAATGCGGACGTGATGGCTTTAGCATCACAGATAAGGTTCATCATATGATTGATAAGTGTGCTGCCAGTCAAGATGATATCTTCATGATTTGGAGTGACTTCACAGAGCAAGCTAGAGTTTACATTGAACGTGAATTCTGAAGGGCTAGAGGTCTTGCTGCACATGAACCTCAGGAAGATGAATGGTTTTTCAAACCATTCATCAGAACTGTCAGACACTGCAGCATCATGGGATCTTGTTACAAAGAATTCTTCAACACTTGTTCAACCTTTGGACGGAGACCTACTTCGACTAGTGGATGGTACCACTATGACCCCGCTTTCACAGAGACCCAAATAAAGGATCACTTGGACAACGAAATATGGATCCCAGGTTACAACCTATATAGATGTGACAGAGTGAACAGGCAAAGGGGAGGGGTTGGTCTGTATATCACAGAGTCACTTGTTTGCACAGAACTGCTTCATGCCTCAAATGATGTAGTGAAAGTTTTAGTAGTAAAGATCGAGAACCAAAACCTAGACTTTGTGGTAGTCTACAAGCCTCCAGACGCAATGTCCCAGCATTCCAGGAATGACTGTCTGGAAAATCTGCCAGCTCCTGCCCCAAACATCTTGCTCCTGGTGGATTTCAACTTGAAGCACCTAAAAATGGAGGAATATAGCAAATAATGTTGTTGCAGTGATAACACCAGGAGATAGCTCTGATGACAACTCACAGACACACATGAGCTTTCAAATCTCTGCCAGCTCCTGCCCCCAACATCTTGCTCCTGGGGGATTTCAACTTGAAGCACCTAAAAATAGAGGAATATAGCAAATAATGTTGCTGCAGTGATAACATCAGGAGGCAGCTCTGACGAGAGCTCACACACACACACAAGCTTTTAAATCTCTGCACAAAATTCAACTTAAACCAGCAAATAATAGAGCCTACTAGACTGGAGAATACACTAGACCACTAACAATGAGATCTAAACAAAATGTCACTTCAAAAACAATATACCCAGACCACAACATAATCGGGTTTAGAAAATGTATGCCGGAACCCCAGACCGACAAAATGAGATTAGTCATAGGGAGCCTTTCAGCAAATTCAACTTCAATAACAAGAACAAAATGGTACCAAGTAAACCAAGACCTAAACGATATAAGCTGGGAAAATAGACTAAGCAACACAGACCCTAACTTATGCCTAGAACATATTAACTCATGGCACTCGATGAAATGCTCAAGGCTTATTCCTATAAGACAAAGGAGAACAACATCCAGTATTGGGCCCCTACTTAAACAAGATGGGTCCTACACAGATGACTGCAAGGAAATGAGGAGCTACTCAAGTCCCAATATGACTCACTTTTTAGCAAGCCGCTAACAAGACTGAGTCGAAGATCAAAAAGAATTTTTTATGAGAGAGCCACAAAATTTTGGGTTTAACACAAGTCTATCTGATGTTATCCTGATGCCAAATGACTTTGAACAGGCGATAAATGGCATGCCCATGCCCTCTGCCCCAGGCCAGACTCATGGAACTCCGTGTTCATCAAGAACTGCAAGAAGCCCCTATCACGAGCTTTTACCACCTATGGGAGGAAGCATAGACACGGGGGTCTTCCCACAGTTACTGAAAACACAGACATAGCCCAACTCCACAAAGGGGGCAGTAAAGCAATAGCAAAGAACTACGACCGAAGCACTAACATCCCATATCAAAAAAAATCTTTGAAATGGTCCTAAGAAGCAAGATTGCTACCCATCTAGATACACATCAATTACACAACCCAGGGCAACATGGGTTTAGAGAAGATCGCTCCCATCCGTCTCAACTACTGGTCACTACGACAGGGTTCTAGATGCACTAGAAGACAAAAAGAATGCAGATGAAATATATACAGACTTTGCAAAAGCCTTCAAAAAAGTGTGACCATGTGTAAAAGCGCACAAAATGCGTGCTAAAGGAATTCAATTCAATTCAATTCAATTCAAAGTTTATTCTCTATAAGGATTACAATGCTGAGTTTACAGAAATTTGGTTATTGTTTGGTTTACATGTAGTAAAATTGAGATTACAGAGTGTACCACTAGAACGCTTAGCATGGCTAGGCATTTCGGGCATACTTAGTTTTATTCTTAAATGTAAAATATTACAAATTATGAGGTAAGTTGGTATTATGGCTAAGTGACTAAATACTATTTTGTGAGTTTAGCAATGTGAATGCTTTTGTTTTGGCACAGTAAAATAGTTTCAGTATTGAGTATCACAGGATTCATTATTTTAAGACTGAGATTAATATTTCTGTTTATGGTCAAATGAGTGAGCGAGTGTAAGTGTGAACCACCAGGTGGTATTCGTGAAGTTAGTTGACGGGGTGTATCAGGGAGATAAGATGTTTTCTAAAAGGTAGTTTTGAAGGTGATGAAATGTGTCTGCAGTTCTAGAGTTCTCAGGTAGGGTATTCCAGATTTTAGGGGCCCTTTTACATACATTGAATTTTTTTAAAGGTTTAGTCGGACACGGGGGAAAGTCCCTAGAGATTTTGTTTCTGGTGTTATGCCTGTGGGTTTGTCACAACTATCAAGAAAGCGTTTTAGGTCAAGGTTGATATTAGAGTTTAAGGCCCTGTAGATATAGATTGCACAGTAGTAAGTGTGGATGTACTGAACTGGGAGTAAGTTTAGATCTTTGAAGAGTGGGGGGTGTGCTGCCAGGGATGGGATTTAGTGATTATTCTTACTGCAGCTTTTTGTTGGGTTTTATTGGCTTTAGGTGTGTTGCTGCAGTTGATCCCCAAGCAAAATAGCATAGGTGAGGTATGGATAAATAAGTGAGTTTGGGATAGTGTGAGAAGGGCATTTTGCGGCAAGTATATCGTATCTTGGAGAGGATCCCAACCGTTTTGATACTTTTTGCCATATGCTGGATATGGGTACTGAAATTCGGTTATTTTCAAGGTAAAAAGCCTAGGAATTTTCCTCCATTATTTCTGGTAATTAGAGTGTTGTCAATCTTAATGTTAATTGTGGATCTCCTGCTCTGCTACCAAACATAATATAGTAAGTTTTGTTTAGTGTTAAGCGTAAGTTTTTTGGCTGTCATCCAAGTCGATATTTTAGTCAGCTCCTCATTTCACAATGGGTGTTAAGGGTGGCAAGATTAGGGTGAGAGATGACATAAGTCGTGTCATCAGCAAAGAGAATGGGTTTCAGGTGTTGGGAAAACGTTTGGAAGGTCATGATGTATATGAGGAAGAGCAGGGGACCAAGGACACTTCCCTTTCGGAACTCCAGTATCAAGTGGCCGTGTTGCTGATGCTGTGTCTTAATGGTGACGTACTGATACCTATTTGTAATGTAAGAATTTGAAATAGGCAAGCGCATGGCCTCTTAAACCGTAGTGGTCAAGTTTGTGGAGTAGGATTTCTGGTTTTCTGTGTCAAAAGCTTTTCTTAGGGCAATAAAAATTCCTAGTGGATTTTTCCTTATTTTCCAATGCTGTGTAAAGCAGATCTAGCATTTTTATGATTGCATCATTAGTGCTTTTATTTTTCCTGAATCCAAACTGGCAGGGTTGAGATGTTTTGAGCCGTTATAAATGAATACAGTCTCCTGTGCACGAGTTTCTCAAAAAATTTTGGATAGCAATGGTAAGTTAGATATTGGCCTATAGTTTTTAAGTCTGTAGGGTCACAACCTTTAAAGTATTGGTGTAACCCTTTTCCATCTTGAGTAGTTTCGGGAAGGTGCTAGTCTCTATTGACTTGGTTAAAAAGTAATGAAATAGCATTGCGAAAGGACATGGGCCGCTCGCTTGTACAGTAATGGTGGGACATGAGACAGATTCCCCAGTTATTTTTTAAATGACTTTTTGATCTCAATGACTTCCGTGGGCTCAGTTGGTGCAAGATAAAAAGGAATTAGGGAAATTTCCATCTAGGTAAATCCCCGGGATGGGGATTGGTATGTGGGATTTTACTGGCGAGATTAGATCCTATTTTGAGAAGAAGTCGTTTATTTGTTAGCTGTGTCAGTGGGATGTAGTGGTGTTTCATTAGGTTTAGTTAGGACAATATTCTTGGTTTTTCTCAGTTTGTGGGTCCCTAGAATCTGAGAGAGTGTTTTCCAGGTCTTTTTTATATCTCCTCTAGTGTCTGTGAATCTACTGGAGTAGTATAGTTTTTGGCTTTTTTTTATTACTTTGGTGAGAGCTGATGAATAGTGTTTAAGATATCTTTGTGTATTAAGCCCTGTCTATATTGCTTTTCATATTGGTGTTTCTTGTCAATGGATTTCAGAATGGTGCTGGTTAGCCATAGGCAACCAAGCCGTTTGTTTGTGATCTGTTTGTTTTTATAGGACAATGTTTGTTGTATAGTCTAAGTAATTTGTTAAGAAAGATGTCTGTCCAGTCATCAATACCATTGGCCTTGGAGAATTCTGTAGGCCAATCAACAGTCTCTAGGTCAGCTGTGAACTTCCTTACTGAGGCCTCGTCATGGAGTCTAAATGAGACTTTGTTGTATTCAAGTGGTGGTTTACTAATGTTTGTCAGGAGGAAGGTAGGGTAGTGGTCTGTAGTGCTATCTGTGATTATCCCTGATTTAAGGGGGCTAGTATATTGGTCCATATGTGGTCTATTATGGTTGCACTTGTCTCAGTGAGCCTGGTTGGTTTAGTTATTGTTGGTATGAGAAGTGTGTTGTTCATATTGTTGATGAAATCAGTTACAGGCTGATCATCTAGTAAGCCAAGGTTGATGTTGAAGTCTCCAGCTAAGAGAAGGTGGTGCTTATTCATTTGTCTGTTTGTTATTAGTGATTTTAAATTTCTCACTGAAATTTGGGATGTTTGTGCGAGGTATCCGGTAAATGGCACCAATTGTTATAGGCGTCTTAAGGTTTTTTACAGTAAAATTAGCAAAGATGTATTCCCCATATTCATCACTAAAGCAAGTGGTGCTAAGACAAGATAATTGGTTAGAGTAATAGATTGCAATACCACCCCCAACTTGGTTTGTTCTGCAGTTGTGAATTGCTGTGTATCCTGGTAGAGGGTAGATATCTATTGTGTCCTGCTTAAGCCAGGTCTCAGTAAGAATAATGCAGAAGGGTGTCTTTAGTGATTCAAGGAGTGCTAGGAGGTCATCATAGTGTTTGCTTAAGGACCTGATGTTGTAGTTTAGTACTGATAGACTTTTAGCATTGTTTAGGATAGTGGTGGCTTGTGATGGCTGTGTAATAAAGGCAGTTACTTTCCAATAGGTTTTGATTGGGTGTCAGATTATGGAGGTTTAGATCAGGGTCAACGTGATCAATCATCTTCTAGGTTTAAAATTATGGTTATTTATATCCTGTGTTGTGTGTTGAGTTCTACTACTGATATTTGTAGTGGTTGGAAGTTTGGACAAGTATATAGCTAGAGTATTTTGGTCATGTAGGGTATAGTCACTACTATACATAATGAAGTTGATGTTGTCTGTGTGTTGTGCTGGAATGAACTAAAGTACAACTAGGTATAAACTAGTAATATAAAAATACAAATTAAAAATAGAACAAGACTCTCACTTGTAATTGCACTAAGGTCTAATAATGACTTTTGTGGAGTCTCTGTTTTGAGCTAGAGTGAGCTAAAGTATAATAGGTTTAATCTAATAATATAAAAGTACAAATTAAAAATAGCACTATTCTCTCACTAGTAATTGCACTGTGGTCTAATATAGTGAATTTGGTATTGACTATGTCTTGAGGTAGAATGAGCTATGGTACAACTGAATTTAATCTAATAATATAAAAATACAAATTAAAAAAATACAAATTAAAAGTAGCACCAGTCTCTCACTAGTAATTGCACTATGGTCTAATATAGTGAATTTGGTATTGACTATGTATTGAGGTAGAAAGAGCTATAGTACAACAACTTTAGTCTAATAATATAAAAATACAAATTAAAAATAGCACCAGTCTCTCACTAGTAATTGCACTATGGTCTAGTAAGTGAATTTGGTATTGACTATGTATTGAGCTAGAATGAGCTAGAGTAAAACTGTGATTAATCTAATAATATAATGAAAGGAACAAGACTCTCAATTGTAATTGCACTAAGGTCTTATATAAGTTGTTTACAAAAATTTAGAGTATAATTAGATTTAAATTGACAGGATAAAATAAGGTAGCAAAAAAAAAATAAAAACAAAAGAATTGATAAAAATAAAAATGGCATGACTTGGTTATAATATGCTAGTATGATGGTAGATAGGATGAATAAAAGTTGTAGTTGAAAATACTAGGTTAAAAAAGTATGGAATAAAATGGTCAATAAAAGAGTTTACAATAAGTTTGATCAATATAGTTTAAAGTAAAATTGGGCAATAATAGGGATTTAGAATAAAATTGGGCAATTGAGTATTTTTTAAAGTGAGGTAGAATTATTGAAGGACAAGTTATGGTTAGTTTATAAAAGAATAAGATGGAACACTGATGTGGTAAGTTGTAATAAAGGAGATAGATTCTGTAGATATTTAATACAATTAAGACTATGAGGTAGAATGGTCGTTGAGTAAACAATGACAATTAAAAGTATTTGGGGAGTATTAGAATTTTAGGGGGCACAAATTTATGACAAAATGACAATAAACACTAAGGGTGGACTTTTTACCTGGATTTTTACCTGGAGAGAGTTTGGGGGGTCAACGCCCCGTGGCCGGTCTGTGACCAGGCCTCCTGGTGGATCAGCCCCTGATCAACCAGGCTGTTGCGGGCTGGCTGAAACCGCAAACCAACGTACGAGCCACAGCCCGGCTGATCAGGAACTGACTTTAGGTGCTTGTCCAGTGCCAGCCCTTTAAAACTGCCAGGGGTCTGATGGTAATCCCCTTGTGTGTGCTGGGAGGCAGTTGAACAGTCTCGGGCCCCTGACACTTATTGTATGGTCTCTAAAAGTGCTAGTGAAACCCCCGCTTTTCATTGGGGGGATGGTGCATCATCTGCCAAGTCTTTTGCTTTCGTAGTGAGTGATTTTCGTGTGCAAGTTTGGTACTAGTCCCTCTAGGATTTTCCAGGTGTATATAATTTATGTATCTCTCCCTCCTGCGTTCCAGGGAATACAGGTTTAGAAACCTCAAGCGCTCCCAGTATTGAGGTGTTTTTTCTCCGTATGCGTGCCGTGAAAGTTCTCTGTACATTTTCTAGGTCGGCAATTTCACCTGCCTTGAAAGGTGCTGTTAGAGTGCAGCAATATTCCAGCCTAGATAGAACAAGTGACCTGAAGAGTGTCATCATGGGCTTGGCCTCCCTAGTTTTGAAGGTTCTCATTATCCTCCTGTCATTTTTCTAGCAGATGCGATTGATACAAAAGTTATGGTCCTTGAAGGTGAGATCCTCCGACATTTAAACACTCCAGGTCTTTGACGTTGGTGTTTCGCTCTATTTTGTGGCCAGAATTTGTTTTGTACTCTGATGACGATTTAATTTCCTCATGTTTACCATATCTGAGTAACTATGGGTATTATCTGCACTTTACTCTGATTCTGTTAGTCCAGCCTCACTTAGGAATGTTTTAAGGTCATGTTCTGTGGAGATGAAGTATCTCTTTCCAGTGGGCTGTTTCCTAACTGCTATTTTTCCATCTCTCACAAAGCATTGGTGGATTTTTTGGGCATAGCACAGTTTTCTTAGCCGATAAAGAAGGTTTTGTCTCATTTTGGTAAGGCACTCATTGACGTAAACATCAGTTTTCATAGTAATAGATGTTTTTAGTAGGTTGTTTCTTTGTAAGCTATTTTGGAATTTTAACAGCACTGTTTTTTTTACCTGCATGATAGCCCATCAGTTTGCAATCCTTTAAGTCATCACTACGTATGTTAAGGCAAAGGTGGTCCTTGAAAAGTTGGTAGATGGATCTATAATTTCCTCACAAACAGAACACAAAGAGTAGTAGTCAACAGAGTAAAATCTGAGGTGCCTATGTTGAAAAGCTTTGTTTTCCACAAGCACAGTACTTCGCCTTCCCATCTGTTTCTCATCCTCATATCTGACATAGACAAGATGTCAGCCACAGCACCATAATATCTTCCTTTGCGATGACACCGAAACTGCATGGCAGGTGTCCCTTCCATTGCAGACACTGCAAGGCACCAGGTGGAAACATCAACCGAATCTTTTAATGATTCGCAGAAAACAATATGAAGTTTCAACGATGGGAATTTCAATTACTCCGATTTGGCAAACAAGAGTAAAATAAAATTTCATCAGAGTACAAAACAATTCCCAGCACAAAATAGAATGAAAAACCAACATCAAAGACCTGGGGATTGATCATGTTGGAGGATCTCACATTCAAGGACATGACATAGTATCAATTCGCATCTGCTAGAAAACTGACAGGATGGATAATGAGAACATTCCAAAAGCTGGGAGGCCAAGCATAGACACTCTTCAGTCACATGTTCTATCAAGGCTGGAGAATATAGCCTGCACACTAACAGCACCTTTCAAGGCAGGTGAAATTGCAGACCTAGAAAATGTTACAGAGAACCATTCATGGCACCATAACGAGATAACTCAAACACCGCAATTACTGGGATCGCTTGAAAATTTCCGAACTTGTACTCCCTGGAAATGCATGCAGGAGATACATTGTTTATATACACCTGAAAATCCTAGTGGGACTAGTACCAAACTTGCCACTTGAAAATCACTTTCCCAAGAAGATGAAATCAAAAAACTTGGCAGATGAAGCAACATCCCCCCAATGAAAAGCAGGGGTGACCACTAGCATGTTAAGAGAAAATACAATAAGGTCAGGGCCCAAGACTGTTCAACTGCCTCCTAGTCATACATATTGGGGATTACCATAGACCCCTGGCAGTCCTCAAGCGAGCACTGGACAAGCACCTAGAGTCAGTAACCTGACAGCCGGGCTGTGCTCGATGTTAGATAGACATGTCACGCAAGCAGTAACAACCTGGTTTATCAGGCTCTGATCCACCAGGAGGCCTGGTCACAGACAGGGCTGCTCGGGCATTGACCCCTGGAACTCTCTCTAGGTAAACTCCAGGTAAGCAGATTACAGAGTTGATCTTAACGTATTTTCCATATATAATGTTTATACTCTATATTAGCTCTCATGAGTACACAAGACTGATCTTTTTATAAAATATGTAAGATATTCTGAACATTAATACAACTTATCTCCTCGATGAGCTGATACATATGATTTACATGACTAATATTTTATAAACATATTTCACTCTCAACACTGTCATGGCATATCCCTTTTATATATTCTGATGAGTTTAAAACTAAAGTGTTCCTGAAATGTTAAACCCTAACATGTTTTATCTCCTGAATGTACTCATGTATGTTTCACAAGACAGCTTTTTTGACTAAAGCATTTCAGACACTTACATCACTGATGGGGTTTATCTCCTGTATGTATTCTCACATGTGTCACAAGACTGCCTTTTGCACAAAAACATTTCAGACACTCTGAACATTGATATGGTTTATCTCCATTATTATTATTATAATCAAAAAGAAGCGCTAAGCCACAAGGACTATACAGCGCTGCAGGGCAGGAAGGAAGCGAGGGCATCAGGTGGCAAAAGGGAGATGGATGAGCAACATGTTACGGATAACAGCGGGGCAGTGGATGGTGAAAGGGTAAAGGGCAGCAAGAGACTGAACCAGAAAGGGCTGAGGGGAGTGCGAAAAGTATCATCAGAGTTTGTGGAGTAAATCAGTCGTTGTCAAGAAGTCAATGAGAGAGTCAGGATTAAAGGAGGGTCACAGCAGAAGGGAAGGTAAAGAGATAGTAGGAGGAACGAAGACTACGTTGAGGTAAATTCTGCGAGCCTCGTTTGATAGAGAGGGCAGTCTAACAGAATGTGGCTAATTGATACTGGAACTTGACACTGCTCCACAGAGAGGAACAGGTGCCTCTCCATGAATAACCCATGAGTAAGACGAGTGTGGCCACTGCGAAAGCGGGAGAGTGTCTCCCAACCTCTGCACGATGCCAAGAGACGGCCAGTAACCTATGCTCGGTTTTTAATAGAATGAAGTTTGTTACCGACAGAGTTGACCAACGTTGTGGCCAACGGGGTGCGAAGTGGGTAGCTATGCAGCAAAATAGTCCAGAAATGGAACCACCTCGAGTAGGAAATTGGTAGGCTCATATACTGCTGACACGCGCACAGTGTCTGCCTGATCATTGCCCTGTACGTCCGACATGACCGGACCCAACAAAAAACAATATCTTTATGTTTTGGTAGATGATACGCGTAGCCAAATTGGATACGAGAACTAGGGATGATATGTATCAAATTTTCGGTATAGCCTGTAGAGCACTAAGGAGTCTGAGACACTACAAATGATGACACACGGCATAGATGCGATACGAATAAGTGCTGCAGAATGGCATACTAGATTCAGCAGTAAAAATGCTAGCTGAAGATAGTAAATGACACCCTCGTACTACGCTGTCCGTAAACACTTGCTGCCGAATCCGACGCCGTCTGAAGACTTAGAGCATCTGTGTATCACAGCGGTGCAATGAGAATGGTAGTGGAAGTGATCAAGAAAAAGAGAGCGGGAAGCCCCGTAGGCAGTTGACATTCGAGCAAGGGAGTGAGAATGATCAGACCCGAACAGCTGGAACTTCCAGTGGGTAGGGAAAATGAGATGCTACATGAACATATAAGGTGGTAACTGAAGGGAGAGACAAGAGTGAAAAGTAGGCGAAGAGAAAATGGGACGGAGCAAACAGGGGCGGCGAACTAAAGTAAAGTGATCTGTCAGAGCGTACATAGATACGGTGAATGGATGACTAGGAGACCAGTCTATATAAAGGTAATGGAAGGATTGTGTAGAAATCGTGAGAGCGTGAACATAGTAACGAAGGCAATGGCCATCACGGCGATCAGACAAGGATGGAACATTTTGCTTCAGTATAGAGTCTCTCAACAGGGGAAGAGCGAAAGCACCAAGCACAAACGTAAGCCTTGGTGATGGATAGAGTTAAGGCTAGAGATAGTAGCAGGAGAGGACGCTGAATGAAGTATAGTTGCAGAATAATTCTGGTCACAGACAGTAAACACGAGTTGTGTTATCGATAAAACGAGGGCTGAATGGTAGGCGAAGCAGAGTCGACGATCAGCTCCCCAGGAAAGATGACAAGGTTTTAAGAAGGTTAGCGCTGTGACAAGTTTGCCTTCAGAGAGTAATGTGAGTTTCCAGGTTAACCGACCGTTCCAAAGAGAATGCCTAGAAAACCTGAACTGTAATCACGTTCGGGGGATACGGAGCCATAGAGATACAAAGATGATCTCGAGATAACCCAGAGCTCTAGTAAAGTTAATTTGGTGAGTTTTGGTACTTGAAATTTAAACCCCATGTGTGGTGGCCCAAGTGGACAACACGGTCTACGCATGGCTGGAGAGAAACTGCAATAAAGGGTGACAGTCAGAGCGCCTGCACAAGCAATAGCGAAGTCATCAACATAGAGTGATGACCAAATATTGGTAGGAAGAACAGAGGCCAAATCATTTATAGCAAGGAGAAAAAGTGTTGTGCTTAGAACACATCCCTGAGGGACCCTTCAGCTTGGACGAAGTCCGTGAAAGAACATATTGACTCGAACACGACATGTCTGTCAGTTAAAAAGTTCTTAAGGAAGGATGGTAGATTGCCTCGAGGCCTAAGGAATGCCTGGCCAAAATATTATACCTCCAAGTTGTGTCAATGCCTTCTCAAGGTCAAAAATATGGCAATAACTGAGTGATTATTCGCAAAGGCATTATACAACATAACGTCTCCAAGCGTAGTAAGGGGTCCTATGGTAGAACGACGCCTTACGAAGAGCCTATTGACTAGCGGAGAGACTGTTGTGTGAGTCTCTAAAACCAACATTAAACTCGATTTACGAGGCGTTCCATCACTTTGCAAACTGCACTTGTAAGAGCGATGGGGCGATAGTGGGAGACAAATCATGTCCTGTAGTACCCGGTTTGGCGGAAAGGGAGAACAATGGCAGATTTCCACAGCTGGGGAAGACTCCTTGTGCCCCAAATAAGATTAAGAGTGTAAGAGACTACAAGTCTGACCGATGTACAATGTTGTAACATACCGAATATGAATTCATCAGGGCCCAGCTGCCGATGATCCCGGCAAGCTGAAGCGTTGCCCTCTCAGTTCTTGAAGTGTAAAAGGCACATTATACTGTTCTTTCTCCGAGAGAAGAAAATCCACGGGTAACTAACCTCCTGGCAGACTTTTGAGATTAGAAACCGAGGGCAATAGTGGAGCCCTCGGGAAATACGGACCGATTGTGTGCCAGAGTTCAATGCAACGTCCGAGAGGGTTTTGCTATATCAACACCATTGACCCGTAGACAGAGCCCGGTCAGTAGAGTATTTACCACTCAATTTCCTCACTTTTTCCAGACCTGCACTCATAGAAGAAGCAGAGGTGATGGTGGAAAAACATAGTCTCGCCAACAAGTGCTTTAGCTTCAATCTTCACGGATGACACGGCGACGATCGCACGCTTCTTCTTAAAATCAACAAGTCTCTCAGCGGTTCTATTGTAACCGTACCTGCCCCATGTACAGCACGTTTCAGAAACGAACTGCACTAGCACAAGCAGGAGGACCACCAAGGCACGCACTCTGAGAAAGCCTGCCTGAGGTGGGGTATAAGAATGAAAGCTGTCGGTTATAAACAGTATGTCGAGAAGATGTGTAGGAGCTCATCAATGGAGGATGACGAAGGACCTCACTAAAAGCAGTGAGTGTAGGTAAAGATCCCAATTTGCCCTATCAAATTTGCCCACGAGGGCTACAGAAATGGTGGTGAATAGGAAGGAATGTAAGAATGATCGGAAAAGATCGCTGTCATGATGTCTGGTAGAGACAGACCAGGTGAAGTCAAGTGCAGTGTGAGAAGAGCACTGATAGGAAATCGATGGCAAGAGAGAGTATGGAGTACGAGGATCAAAATGGGTGGTAGTACCGTATTATAAAACATGGATGGAGTGAGAGTCAATAAAGCCTCCAACTAATGCCACGTGAGCTCACAGTGATACCCCCCCAGAGAAATGGTGGCATTAAAATCACCAAGTAACAGAAGTGGTTGGGGTATAGGATGAAACAAGAAAGCAAAGTTCTGGGATAGAAAATGCTCGATGAGGAAGAGATATAAAGAACATATTGTAAAACCACTTATTCAAAGTGAGGATACTGGCTGCAGTGTAATGCAGCGAGTACTGGACAAATAGTTGACAGTACGGAATATCATTGCGTAGAAGAAGGGGCCAACTTTCATTAAAGGTCCCCAATCCTGAGAAAGGATCCGAAGAATACAATAAATTATAGCCTGAGATAGTAGAAAACAGCCGAGGTAATTTTGGTTCTTGTAAGCAAGCACCAACAGGGCAAAAAACCTGAAAGCAACATCTGAATCACCACCCGATTACCGCCTGAGGGCCGCCGATATTCCGCTGTAAATAGGCCATTATTGGCGATGAAGAAAATATCAGGAATCTGTAGTAAAGGCACCTACGGAACTAGAGGGTTTAGAAAAGTCCACGTGTGGTGGCATTGACGATTGTTCAAGTACGAAGGAACGGAGCTATGCGAAGAATGGGTTGATAAGATGGGGTAGAGGGAAGAGAAAGAACAGGAAGTGAATCATGTCCATTGAAGGTTTAGTCTCTGCAATAAATCTGAAATGCTTCAAGTTTTCTGAATCAAAGATGTATGGGAAACCATATTGGAGATGAGAGGAGGAGGTGAGTAAAGGATTGGGACAGTAATGGACTGTACCAAGTAAAGGGGAGGGAAAACAGTGTAAGGGACTGGAGATGAAGTGTGGGGGGGGACAAAGAGGTCGAAACCTGGGAGGTGACAGAAGAGGGAGAAACTTGGAGGGGAGCGGGGGTGAAGCATAGTACGATGAGGAGGGTGAATCTCCACACTTGAATAGAGCCAGAGAGAGGGAAAAACTATGTACAAGACTGGAAAGGTAAAGAGTGGAGTGGAAGAAGGGAAGGAAGGGCAAAGAAGATTGAGCAAATGTGATTTTTTGGACTTCAGAGTAGAGGGGCGATTGGTATCAGGTGTCGTACTGTTCATGTCGATAACATTGGGGCTTGTGGATGAAGGACGTGAAGATGTGGAGAACAGACTGAGTTGTAGTCGGGTACGTCAGAGCCAAGGACAGCAAAAGGATTAGATGCCGTAAGTGGCTATGGGAGGGAAACAACAGAGAGGCGCAGAAGTAGGGGGACCCCAGAAGTGGGGACGTATTGGAAACACGAGAATAAAAACACGGGGTATCTCCCTTGAGGGCGGAATGAGTAACTGCCTAGCAATAAGGAGACTCATCTGCCTCTTGAGGCAACTGATTCACGTTCAAATTTAAACGACCTGGCAACGTCCGGGAGTACGAAGGGTGAGAATCATTACAATTAAGGCAAGAGGAGTTGACTGCAAGATTTTATAGAAGGTCGTTCGGCACCACAGACTGGGCAAATGGCCATAATCCTGCAATATTTCGCTGGGGTGACCAAAACGCCATCAATTTCTACATTGTAGCGGTGTAGGTATCACCTGTCGAACTGTAACCGATTCCCGCGACATTACAGAGGACGGAGTTTTCTCGCTGTCAAAAGTTAAACGAGCCACATTGCAAGGGTAACGTCTCCGCCCCCTGGCCCCGGGCAGGAAGGACATAAGTGTCTACTTTGAGATTGGGAGATCCTGGAGTCCAGCTGTTTCAAAAATGTCATTGCCACATGACTGGAATCTGTTTGACTATGTAATGGGCAGAATGACAGTACCACTACAAGAATTGAGAGAAAGATGTTGTTTTTCATATGATAGGGAAGTAGTATCGATATCGAAAGAGTGAAAATCATGGAGCTTGGGTAGCATTCTGGACGTGCCGATGCGCGTACCGCTCTTGAGAAGCGGAAAATGAAATATCTCTGCCAACATGACCAGGAGCGCTTTGGCAATACTATGGTCAGAAAGGTAGGCAGAAGAGAAAGTTTGTCTTAAAGTAAAGAAATTTAGTCCAATTGTGTGGTCCCGAAACTGAGCGAGGAGTAGGGAGTGCTTGACGTGTCGGTCATTCCGATAGAATGTGAAGGTAACGACAGAGCATCATCAGGAGATTTGACGTTGGCGTTTTAGGATTATAGGACCGAGTTGGTCCGGCAGGAAATGGGGTGGCGATTCAAAAATTGTCGACCGTAGAGGGAGAAGCTGGCAGCATAGACAAAGGAGAGCGGAGTTCAAGACAAAATCGAGAGGAGTCATGAGTCGAAGCGCCCCGGTACCTGAAAGCGGTGAGGAAACAAGCACCAGCAAGAACGGTACAGGGGCATCTGGAGTGTCCGAAGAGTGGTCGAAACACAATGTAGTGTCAGAAATGGGGCGGTATCAAGAAGGGCCCGGGGGTAGTGGTTCAAGGACTAGGGCTGCCATGGTTAGGTTACTCCTTTGCTTTTTGTTTTTAAAGAAAAAAAAAGAAAGAAGAAAAGAATTACAAATAAAAAAAAGAATAAAAAAAGGGGACGGGGAGGAATAGTTCCCAGGAGGAATGAAAGGGCCGGAAATCCCCCCTCCGCGCCAAGAAGGACTCGACCCCGCTAGTAGCGGCAGATGCAGCATGGAACCCGTGCCATAAGCCCTACCCTTCATGCCAGTAAACCATCAATCTGGGATAGCAACCTCACATCTGCCGAGCTACCTCGGTGACACAAGAGAGGGCGGCCCGATATCCGCCACAAAAGCATACCTCCTTCAGCACAAATAAACGAATCCGAAAGGTGGCCTTCCAGAGATAATCCTCGCCCAAAAGAACCCCAAAGCTATCCGGATACCGGAGAGGGATCGGGAACAACCCTAGGCAATCCAGATTCCACGGCAAAACTACGCCACCAGCCAAAAACCCCCCCCTCCAACGGAAGGGATGGAACCCCGTGTCCTTTCCCCTAAACTAGGAACTACGCGCCTGTGGGAGAAATCACGAAGGCTAAAAAGAGGAAGGGCAAAAGGGAGGGGTGAGGAGGAGGAGGAGGAATGGAAAAAGGGGAGGATGGGGAGGATGGGATAGGGGAGGGGAGAATGGGGGGTAATTAGGTTCGGTCTGAGGAAGAAGACCGACAGGGCTAATTCCTCAGACCAAGAGCCTCTTCACCACGCCAAGGAGCCCCCCTTGAAGAGGGGTTTATCTCCAGTATGTACTCTCATATGTGTCACAAGATTGCCTTTTGCACAAAAACATTTCAGACACTCTGAACATTGATATGGTTTATCTCCTGCATGTACTCTCACATGTGTCACAAGATTGCATTTTAAACTAAAACATTTCAGACACTCTGAACATTGATATGGTTTAACTCCTGTATGTACTCTCATATGTATCACAAGATTGTTTTTTTTAGTAAAACATTTCAGACACTCTGAACATTGATATGGTTTAACTCCTGTATGTACTCTCATATGTATCACAAGATTGCTTTTGTAGCTAACATTTCAGACACCAGAACACTGATTTTGTTTATCTCCTGTATTACTCTCATATGTATTACAAGACTTCTTTCATTCAGGAAAACTTTTCAGACAGCTCAGAACACTGATATGGTTAACTCCCTGATGTACTCTCATAGTGACACTAGATGGCTTTTTTTGGCTAAAAGAGTTCTAGACACTCTGAACATTCATATGGTTTAAATACTCGCAGTATGTACCTCATATGTTCACTCATGGCTTTTTTTGCTAAAAGATTTCAGATAACACTCTGACATTGATATGGTTTATCTCCTGTATGTACTCTCAAATTGACACTAGATGCTTTTTTTGCTAAAAGATTTCATACAACTCCTGAACATCATATGGTTTTATCCCCAGTATGTACTCTCATATGTATCACAAGATTGTTTTTTTTTTTCAGTAAAACATTTCAGACACTCAGAACACTGATATGGTTTATCTCCTGTATGTACTCCATATGGTTTCACAAGACTGTGTTTTATACTAAACATTTCAGGCACTCTGAGCGACTGATATGGTTTATCTCACTGTATTACTCTCATATTGTACACAGATTGCTTTTTTGGCTAAAAAGTATTTTCAGATACTCTGAAACATTGATATGGTTTAACTCCTGTATTACTCTCATCTGTATCACAAGATTGTTTTTTATCAGTAGAAACATTTCAAGACACTCAGAACACAGCTGGTTTTATCTCCTGTGATGTACTCTCATATGTGACACTGAGATGCTTTTTTGCGTAAAAGATTTTCAGACACTCTGAACATTCATATGGTTTACTCCAGTAATGTACCTCATATGTAACACTAGATGTTTTTTTTTGGCTAAAAATTTCAGACCCTCTGAACATGTGATATGGTTTATCTCCTGTATGTACTCCATATGAGACACTAGATGGCTTTGTTTTGGCTAAAAGATTTCAGACACTCTGAACAGTTCAATGGATTTATCTCCAGTATGTACTCTCAATGTAACACAAGATGGTTTTTTTGGCTAAAAGATTCAGACACTCTGAAACATTGATATGGTTTATCTCCAGTAGTACCTCATATGTGACACAAGATTGGTATTTTCTACTAAAACATTTCAGGCACTCTGAGCATTGATATGGTTTATCTCTTGTAGTGTACCTCATATGTATCACATAGATTGTTTTTTTTCAGTAAAACATTTCCAGACACTCAGAACACTGATATGGTTTATCTCCTGTCTGTACTCTCATATGTGACACAGATGCTTTTTTTGCTAAAAGATTTCAGACACTCTGAACATTAGATATGGTTTACTTCTGTATGAACTCTCATATGTCTCACAAGACTACTTTTCAGACCTACACAATTCAGACACTCTGAACATTGATATGGTTATGATCAAGTTTTCTCCATATTTTTAAATGAAAATTATTTCATTTAAATTATTATTAGTCATACAACAGTGGAATAGTAACCTTCCTTATGTACTCACATGTCTATTTCAAGAATTTTTTTAATTATTTTAGGACACTGACTCGTTTATCTTTTAAACATAGTCCCATGTTAAGATAAATCAGGCAAACCTTTTCCTACATATGAGCGAACAATAAATTAATATTGTTGTGTTAAAAGACTATCATAAATTTTTTTTTGTGTTTAAAAGATAAATATATGTACTAGAACACTGCAGAAAAAATACACCAAGCAACACTTGTATTAACTATTTTCTCTTGTGTTTATTAAATAGATTTTTTCTGAAAATTATATATACAGATTTAGTAACTTTGCGATTGTTGTATTAACTGCAATGGATATTTAGATAGAATTCCCAATATTAAAACAAAAACTGTTTAATTAAGCAATACTTGGCAAGTTAACAAATTCACAAGATTAAAGGTGTTGCCTTTCTTGAAGTACTGCAGATATAGTGCTGGCAAGACACAACCTGGTAGTCTTCCACTGGTGCTTCTTGAAGTCTGAAGATATAGTTCCCATGGCAAGAACACAACCTGCAGTTGTTGTTGCTAAGATTTAAACACTACACTGGTGCTTCCTTGAAGTACTGAATATATAGTTGGTCTGGCAAGATACAACCTTGTAGTCTTACACTGGTGCATCTTGAAGTACAGAAAATATATGTCTGGCAAGACAAAACCGGTAGTCTTCACTGTGCTTTTTGAAATACTGAAGATATAGTGTCTTGGCAAGACACACCTGGTTAGTTCTTACACTGGTGCTTCTGAAGTACTGAAGATATAGTGGTCTTGCAAGACATCCCAACCTGGTAGTCTTACACTGGTGCTTCGTGAAGTACTGAAGATAAGTGTCTGGCAAGACACAACCTGGTATCATACAACTGGTGGCTATCTTTGCAGTACTGAAGATATAGTGAGTCTGGCAAGACTCAACCTGAAGTTCTTACAACTGGTGCATCTTGAAGTACTGAAGATATAGTTCTAGCATGACACAACCGGTAGTCTTCTACACTGGTGCTATCTTGAAGTACTGAAGATATAGTGTATGGCAAGACACAACCTTGTATCTACACTGGTGCTTCTTGAAGTACTGAAGATATAGTGTCTGGCAAACAACAACCTGGTAGTCTACACCTGGTGCTTCTGAAGTATACTGAAGAAATAGTGTCTGGCAAGACACAACTGGTTAGTCTTAACACTGTGCTATCTTTGAAGTACTGAGATATAGTGTTCTGGCAAGACATAACCTGGTAGTCTTTCACAAAATACTCTGCAATTTCAGTTTGTTGCCACAAGACACCTTTTTAATAACCAAAAAACTGGTGCTTCCTTGAAGTACTGAAAGATATAGTGGTCTGCAAGACCAACCTGGACGTCCTCACACGTGTGCTTCTTGAAGTACTTGAAGATATAGTGTCTGGCAAACAAAACCTGGTACTCTTCTACAAAATACTTCTGCAAAAAGAAACATGATCAGTATAGTACAAATATTCCACAAATACCAACAAAACACACAGAACTAGAAAAGAATTTTTTTATCTATTGTCACAATTTTTTCACTAAATAACATTGGTCACTTTTAAATGTATATAACCTGAAAATATCTTCAAGATAAATCACAAGATGTGTATAATAATTAAATCTTCATCAGAGTACAAAACAAAAAAAAAAATTTTCTGGCCACAACACCAACGTCAAAGAGACCTGGGAGGATCAAGTCGGAGGACTCACTTCAAGGACTAACATTGAATCAAGTCGCATCTGCAAGAACAACTGACAGTATGGATAATAGAACCATCAAAACTAGGGAGCCAGCAAGATGACACTCTTTCAGTTCACATGTTCTAACTAGGCTGGAATTATTGCGCACACTAACACACCTTTCAAGCGGTGAGAATGCTGACCTAGAAAATGTACAGAGAACCTTCATGGCGGCGCATAACGGAGATAAACACCTCAATTACTGGAAGTCTGCTTGAGGTTCCTAAACCTTTATTTCCTGGACGCAGGCTGGAAAAATACAAGATTATATACACCTGGAAAATCCTAGAGGGACTAGTAACCAACTTGCACACGAAAATCACTCACTACGAAAGCAAAAGACTTGGCAAGACTATGCAACATCCCCCAATGAAAAGCAGGGTGTCCATTAGCATGGGTAAGAGACCATAACAATAAGGTGTCAGGGGCCCAAGACTGTTCCAACTGCCTCCCAGCATACATACGGGGGAATACCACAGACCCCTGGCAGTCATCAAGCTGGCACTGGAGAAGCACGATGAAGTCGGTTCTGACCAGCCGGCTGTGGCTCGTACATTGGTTTTGCGTGCGATCCATCATAACCAGCCTGGTTGATCAGCTCTGATCCACCAGGATGCCTGGTCAAAGACTCGGTCCGCGGGTGCATTGACCCCCGGAACTCTCTCCAGAGTAAACTCCAGGTTACTAATAGAGTAAACAATCTGACTTCAACACATACAATTTTTAATATATCTTGGAGTACAATATTAATACAGCCTTTCTCACTTAACAATGTACAGTGGACCCCGGGTGGATGATTATAATATCCGTTCAGAGAGTTGTCTTAACTGATTTTGTTAGCCAAATAATTTTCCCCTAAGAAATAAAGGGAATCTAACTAATCTTGTTCCCTGCTGTCAGGAGGCTTGACATAGTAACTTCAATATGACACTATATCATTCTACAGCTTATTTATCTATCACAATTCATCTAAATAAGGGCATAATAAATAATATTATAACATAGAAACATGATATACAGGTTTCTTTCCCTCAACCATCGCATTTCAACTTTCGTCGCGGGCTTCACTCATTCACTAAAATTCCCAACTGCCAAATTCCCAGCAGCCAATTCATATTTTAGTGTACCGCCACCTGTGTGTCCCTACTACCCTCCCTCCCACCGCCCCTCAACGTTGCAGCCAGCCCTCCCACCACTGTGTGGTGAGTGTTTTAGTTTGTTCATTATTTGCTATTAAACTACAGTATAATACTGTAAACCTATTCATGACTGCATATTGGAATGGCTATTCGGACAGGTTTTGAAGGTTACATCATGTTTTAACTCTTGAACACAGCAAAAAATCAAGCTCTTAATAATCTTGCCCATCCATTAAGTTAAAAGCTGAATTGGAATCTAATTCCTTGCTTCCTTTCCCCTTGATGTCCAAGTCCACCGCTCAGATACAGGTTTTTTCCTTTCCCGTTTACCAAAACCTTTTCACAGTGGCAAAGTAACATTCGCTACTTTTTTTCCATCATTCTCCCCTGTCAAGAAAGTGTTCTTATCTCCTCTTCTCCGTGCCCTCCGCATCGTGATCCTCAGTTCCTTCCAGCAGAAATTTCCACTCTTCAAAATTCGTTTTCCCGTCCTTGGCTACCCTTCCCAATTTCATAGACTCTGCCCTCGTCACGTGCTAAACGCAATTTCTTTCTCTCCAAAACTCTCTACTCCTGGAACTCTTCTATCCTCTGCCTTCCCTACATTTCCGTCTTTCTAATCTCAATAATTCTCTCCGTCCCTTAGACATCAAGCTTACCTTCCGCCAGAAACTAACACTCTTCCGCAACTAATCTTCATTCATACCTCACCTCACTCTAACAGATGTTCCTGGTGTCTACCTCTATTTCTTGCTCCTCCTGTCCCTTTTCAAAACTTCGGGAGAAACTGGTCGATCTCTTGCTGTACAGACTTTAAGAGCACAAAAATAGTGTTAGGCTTGCAGACACTAACAATGCTCCTTTTCTCTCAAGTCAAGATCTTACCATCCTATTGACTGGTCTTCTGCTAAAACTGTCTTTCCCTACTTCCATCTACGAACAGTCGCCATCTAGTTGAATCTCTCTATACAACAACGTTTCCTTGTATGAACCTTAGCCCTGGCTTCGTCTCTGTAATGCCCTTCTTCTCCCTAAATAATTACCCATTACATTGTAAATGTTCCAAACTTCAGAACACCCTGACTAACCCTTACCCTCATTTTTTCTTTTTCTTTTGTTTTTCCTCTTCTCCCCCCTCTTCCTTTTCCTCTTTCCTTTTCGCCCCTGGTTGTCCTTTCTCTCTCTGTCTCGTGTTACTGTTCCTTCTTCATGTATTGCCCACTTCCCCATCACCTACCTCGGTGCGCTTGCTCTCCCTCAGTGGGCACTACCTCTTTGCAGTGCTCCCCTTTCCTTTGTATTTGACGGGCTCATCCTCCTTATTTCCCACTTCTACAGCTACTACACTACTACTACTACTACAATACTGATGAAATTAAGACACATATGCAGTGTCTGGTTGTCTTTTGTTGTGATGTTACACCATCCAGTGCTGGCTGGATGTGAAACGTCTACTTAGGGATGCCCGGGGTGTTGCGCATGTGTCTTAATTTCATCTTGTCGGTATATATACCTTCTTGTACTACTACTACTACCACCACCTCTTCCTGCCTATATATACCATCCTGCTCCACTTCTGTTAGTGTGACATGTCAATGGTCCAGTTGGACCGAAACGTAGTCCGTAAGCTTCTCTCTTTTTATGTGGCGGTTATTTGAGTATCGTCGCTGTCACGTATTGTGCCTTTTTTTTGTTATTTAAAGAATCAAAGATTTCTGCTACTGCTAATAAATAATAATAAATAATAATACTAAATAATAATAATATAATTACTAATAATAATAATAATAATAATAATTATAAATAATAATAATAATATAATAATAAAATACGATAGAATTGAAGAAGAAATGAACAAAAATACCAGGCTTGAAGTGGAGGGAGTGGTTGACACATTGTCAGTGTGGCTTTGTTTATGCTGGAGTGAGCATAAGTCTCAGTGCTCTTACCAAACACTTCAAAATAATTCATTGTGTTTGGTGCTTGTAGATTGAATGCGACTGGAGTGGTTGAGGCAGTAGTAGAGGCAGTGGGTGAGGCAATGGGTGAGGCAGCAGTTGAGGCAGTGGGTTAGGCAGTGGGTGAGGCAGTGGTTGAGGCAGCGGTTGAGGCAGTGGGTGAGGCAGCGGTTGAGGCAGTGGGTGAGGCAGTGGGTGAGACAGCAGCTGAGGCAGTGATATTTACTAACATATATGTTTTAAATAATAATAGCACATGTTATTATTAATAACACATTATTATTATTATTACAGTGGAACCCACCTTATGAATGCATCGCATTACATTAAATCCACCATAAAAGCATGTGAGCGCAAAAATTTTGCATTGTTTCACGATAAAAATCTCTCCTTACGTGATTCATCCAGGAAGCGTCCCACTTGTGACCTCAGCGACAGTGTTTATAAGCCAGCCAGTGCGGTCGCATCCATGCATACATTTGGTGCATTTCACCTCATCCCAGTGTTTTTTGTTCTTGTAACTGCAAAATAAGTCACCATGGGCCTCAAGAAAGCTTCTAGTGCCAACCCTGTGGTAAAACGGGTAAGAATTATTATGGAAATTAAGAAAGATTTTGAAGAGTTTGGAGCTAACCCTGAGAAGCCTATGCCAGTTGTGGAATCCATTGTGCCTACTTCGAAGATTAAGGAAATGTGTGCAAAGTGGGTTGAACTGCAAACCTTTATGGATGAAAATCACCCTAACACAGCTATTGCAAGTTGTGCTGCCGACTATTACAATGACAATGTTGTAGCCCATTTTAGGCAAATCTTGAAGGAACGGGAGGTACAGAGCTCTATGGACAGATTTGTTGTGTGACAGAGGTCCAGTGACTCTTAGGTTGGTCCTAGTGGCATTAAAAGAAGGGAAATAACCCCAGAAAAGGACTTCCTACCTCAAGTCCTAATGGAAGGGGATTCCCCTTCTAAACAATAACTTCCACACTCTCCCCTTCTCCTATCCCATCAATCATCACCAGATCTTTAATGAAGGTAAGTGTCATGTATTCTATTCTTAGTAGAGTAGTAATTGTGCATGTCTTCTTCAGTTTGTTTGTATTAAAATTAATATTTCATGTAGTAAAAAAATTGATTTTTTATACTTTGGAATGTCTTGCAGGGATTAATTTGATTTCCATTATTTCTTATGGGGAAAATTAATTTGCCTTATGATAATTTCGGCTCACAATGAACTCTCAGGAAGGAATTAATATCATAAGGTGGGGGTCCACTGTATTAATATTATTATTATATATGTTATTAATAATAACATGTACTATTATTATTTATAACATATATGTTAGTAAATACCACTGTCTCAACCACTGCCTGAACCACTGCCTCAACTGCTGCCTCCCACTGCTCACCTACTGCCTCAACACTGTCAACCCACTGCCTCAACCCGCCAACTGCCTCACCACTGCCTCACCTCTGCCTCACCTGCTGCCTCAACCATGCCTCAACCACTGCCTCAACTGCGCTCAATGCTGCCTCAAATGCTGCCTCACCTGCTGCCTCAACTGCTGCCTCACCCGCTGCCTACCACTGCTCACCACTGCTCCCACTGCCTCAACTGCTGCCTCAACTGCTGCCTCAACCACTGCTTCAACCGCGCCAACTGCTGCCTAAACTACTCATCCACTGCCTCACCACTGCCTCCCCCTGCCTCAACTGCTGCCTCACTCACTGCCTCACCCACTGCCTCAACCACTCCAGTTGCACTCAATCAATAAGCACCAAACACAATAAATTACTGTGAAATGTTTGGAGAGCACAGAGACTAATGCTCACTCCAGCTTTAACCCTTGTATTTTTGTACAATTTCCTTCTTCAATTCTATCATATTTATTATTATTATTATTATTATTATTATTATGACTATTGTTATTATTAGCAGTAGCAGAAATGTTTGATTCTTTGCTGTGCTCAAGAGTAAACACATGATGTCACCTTCCAATACCTGTCCAAATAGCCATTCCAATATGCAGTCATGAATGGGTTTACATTATTTATACTGTAGTTTAATAGCAAATAATGAACAAAACACTCACCACACAGTGGTGGGAGGGCTGGCTGCCAGTTGCGGGGGTCGGAGGGAGGGTAGTAGGGACTCGCAGTGGTGGAGGCAGTGGTATTTAATAACATACATGTTATTAAGCCATAACATGTACAATGGACCCCCTCATAACGATATTAATCCATTCCTGAGAGTTCAATGTTAAGCAAAATTATCGCTATGCAAATGAATTTTCCCCATAAGAAATAATGGAAATCAAATTAATCCGTTCCTGACACCCAAAAGTATGAAAAAAAAAAATTTTACCACATGAAATATTAATTTTAATACACACAAACTGAAGAAGACATGCACAGTTTCATAACACCTTTATTGAAGATCTGGTGATGATTGATGGGATGGGAGGAGGGGAGAGTGTTGATCTTCTTAGCGTTTAGAAGGGGAATCCCCTTCCATTAGGAATTGAGGTAGCAAGTCTTTTTCCGGGGTTACTTCCCTTCTTCTTTTAATGTCACTAGGACAAGCTTGAGAGTCACTGGACTTCTGTTGCACAACATATCTGCCAATAGAGGTCTGTACCTCTCGTTCCTTTATGACTTTCCTAAAGTGTTTCACAACATTGTCAGTGTAATAATCACCAGCACGGCTTGCAACAGCTGTCTGAGGGTGATTTTCATCCATGAAGGTTTGCACTTTATGCCACATTGCACAGATTTCCTTTATCTTTGCAGTAGGCAACTTCTTCAATTTCTCTCTCCCCTCCTCCGAAGCAGTTTCCTCAGGTGTGGCCTCATGCTGATGAAGATGATCTAACAGCTCATCAGTGTTAGTTTTTTTATTGTCCTCCTCCACCAACTCTTCCACATCATCCCCACTAACCTCCAACCCCAAGGACTTTCCCAATGCCACAATGGATTCCTCAACTGGCATAGGATTCCCAGGGTTAGCCTCAAACCTTTCAAAATCCCTTTGGTCTACACATTCTGGAAACAGTTTCTTCCAAGCAGAGTTCAAGGTCCTCTTAGTCACTCCCTCCCAAGCCTTACCTATAAGGTTTACACAACTGAGGATATTAAAGTGCTCTCTCCAAAACTCTCTTAGAGTTAATTGAGTTTCTGAGGTCACTACAAAGCACCTTTCAAACAGAGCTTTTGTGTACAGTTTTTTGAAGTTTGCAATAACCTGCTGGTCCATGGGCTGCAGGAGAGGAGTGGTATTAGGAGGCAAAAACTTGACCTTAATGAAGCTCATGTCCTCACAAAGTCGCTCTGCCAAGTCCGTAGGATGACCAGGGGCATTGTCTAAACCAGAAGGCACTTAAGGTCTAATTTCTTTCAGTTAGGTAATTTTTCACATTGGGGCAAATGCTTGGTGTAACCAGTCATAGAAAAAGTCCCTAGTGACCCATGCCTTACTGTTTGTCCTCCACAGCACACACAAATTAGCCTTGAGGATATTGTTTTGCCTGAACGCTCTGGGAGTTTCAGAGTGATGCACTAATAAAGGCTTCACTTTGCAATCACCACTAGCATTGGAACACATGAGAAGAGTAAGCCTGTCTTTCATAGGCTTATGTCCTGGGAGTGCCTTTTCCTCCTGAGTAATGTAGGTCCTGCTTGGCATTTTCTTCCAAAACAGGCCTGTTTCATTACAATTAAACACTTGTTCAGGTTTCAGTCCTTCACTGTCTATGTACTCCTTGAATTCCTACACATACTTTTCAGCTTCTTTGTGGTCCGAACTGGCAGCCTCACCATGCCTTATCACACCATGTATGCCACTACGCTTCTTAAATCTCTCAAACCAACCTTTGCTGGCCTTAAATTCACTCACATCATCACTAGTTGCAGGCATTTTTTTAATTAAATCCTCATGCAACTGCCTAGCCTTTTCACATATAATCGCTTGAGAGATGCTATCTCCTGCTATCTGTTTTTTGTTTATCCACACCAATAAGAGTCTCTCAACATCTTCTATCACTTGCGATCTCTGTTTTAAAAACACAGTTGAACCTTTGGCAAGAACAGCTTCTTTGATTGCCGTTTTCTTGGACACAATAGTAGCGATGGTTGATTGGGGTTTACTATACAACCTGGCCAGCTCGGAGACAAGTACTCCAGTTTCATACTTAGCAATGATCTCTTCCTTCATCTCTATAGTAATTCTCACCCTTATTTCTGTAGGGTTGGCACTAGAAGCTTTCTTGGGGCCCATAGTCACTTATTTTGCAGATAAAATCACCAAAAACACTGTAATAATACGAAATGTTCTGATTGTATGCTTGGATGTTACCGCGGAGGCTGGCTGGTAAACAATCCCACCGGCGGAACATGTGAGGCTGGCTCAGGCCGCACATTAGACGCGTCTCAGACGAATAGAGTTGAACGAGTTTTTTAGCGGTATGCGAGGCAAAATCTTAGCGATAAAATGTATCTGTATGTGGTTTTAATGTTATGTGATCCCAACGGTATGTGGGGGTCCACTGTATATATTTAAATAACAAAAAAAGGCACAATACCGTGACTGGAACGATACACAAATAGCCCGCACATAGAAGAGAGGAGCTTACAGAGACGTTTCGGCCCAACTTGGACCATAAACAAAGTCACACTAATGAGAAGTAGAGCAGGATGGGTATAAAGTGGTCCCTCGTAGTTCTCAGGAATCAGAGATTTCGGAAATCATAGGGATATTTTCGAATAAACATGGGCTCGCTAATCATAGGTTGACTAGCAAATAGTAGTTCGTCCGGGACGCATACGCATAGTGTGAGCCGGTGCGGCCTCCCTACCCAGCCAGTCTGGCATTGTTTACCAGTGAGCGAAGGTCCCCTCACGAGCTCCAGCAAAATATTTCATATTCCACTCATTTTAGTGCTTGCAAGTACTAAATAAGCCACCATGGCTCCAAACAAAGCTTTTAGTGCCAAGTCTGTGGTAAAGAAGGTGAGAAATATGACTGAATTTAAGAAAAACAATCATTGAGTATGTAGTATGTATTAGAGTATGTAGGAAAGAGGGAAATTATTTCCCAGTAAAAGTAGGCCTTAGACAAGGATGTGTGATGTCACCGTGGTTGTTTAATATATTTATAGATGGTGTTGTAAGAGAAGTAAATGCAAGGGTCTTGGCAAGAGGCATGGAGTTAAAAGATAAAGAATCACACATAAAGTGGGAGTTGTCACAGTTGCTCTTTGCTGATGACACTGTGCTCTTGGGAGATTCTAAAAGAGAAGTTGCAGAGATTGGTGGATGAATTGGTAGGGTATGCAAAAAAAGAAAATTAAAAGTGAATACAGGAAAGAGTAAGGTTATGAGGATAACAAAAAGATTAGGTGATGAAAGATTGGATATCAGATTGGAGGGAGAGAGTATGGAGGAGGTGAATGTATTCAGATATTTGGGAGTGGACATGTCAGCGGATGGGTCGATGAATGATGAGGTGAATCATAGAATTGATGAGGGGAAAAGGGTGAGTGGTGCACTTAGGAGTCTGTGCAGACAAAGAACTTTGTCCTTGGAGGCAAAGAGGGGAATGTATGAGAGTATAGTTTTACCAATGCTCTTATATGGGTGTGAAGCATGGGTGATGAATGTTGCAGCGAGGAGAAGGCTGGAGGCATTGGAGAAGTCATGTCTGATGGCAATATGTGGTGTGAATATAATGCAGAGAATTCGCAGTTTGGAAGTTGGGAGGAGGTGCGGGATTGCAAAAACTGTTGTCCAGAGGGCTGAGGAAGGGTTGTTGAGGTGGTTCGGACATGTAGAGAGAATGGAGCAAAACAGAATGACTTCAAGAGTGTATCAGTCTGTAGTGGAAGGAAGGCGGGGTAGGAGCCGGCCTAGGGAAGGTTGGAGGGAGGGGTAAAGGAGGTTTTGTGTGTGAGGGGCTTGGACTTCCAGCAGGCATGCATGAGCGTGTTTGATAGGAGTGAATGGAGACAAATGGTTTTTAATACTTGATGTGCTGTTGGAGTGTGAGCAAAGTAACATTAATGAAGGGGTTCAGGGAAACCGGCAGGCCGGACTTGAGTCCTGGAGATGGGAAGTACAGTGCCTGCACTCTGAAGGAGGGGTGTTAATGTTGCAGTTTAGAAACTGTAGTGTAAAGCACCCTTCTGTCAAGACAGTGATGGAGTGAATGATGGTGAAAGTTTTTCTTTTTCGGGCCACCCTGCCTTGGTGGGAATCAGCCAGTGTGATGATAATAAATATCATTGAACAATATGAAAGTGGCACAAGTGCGGCCGAACTGGCCAGGATGTATTAGAAACCCTACACAACCATATGTTCCACAGTGGCCAAGGAAAAGGAAATCAAGGACACTGTTGTTGCAAAGGGGGTAACTATGCTGACAAAAATGAGATCACCAGTACTCGAAGATGTTGAGAAGTTATTATTGGTGTGGATAAAAGATAAACAATTAGCAGGAGAAACTCTTATGACTTCAATTATTTGTGAAAAGGCTAGGCAGTTGCACAACGATCTGGTAAAGAAATTTCCTGCAAATAGTGGTGATGTGAGTGAATTTAAGGCCAGCAAAGGTTGGTTTGAGAGATTTAAGATCCGTACTGGCATACACAGTGTGGTAAGGCATGGTGAGGCTGCCAGTTCGGACCACAAGGCGGCTGAAAATTTATTTTTTTTATTATTATCACACTGGCCGATTCCCACCAAGGCAGGGTGGCCTGATAAAGAAAAACTTTCACCATCATTCACTCCATCACTGAAAATATGTATGAATTCAAGGAGTACATAGAGGCTGAAGGACTGAAACCTGAACAAGTGTTCAATTATGACGAAACAGGCCTCTTTTGGAGAAAAATGCTAAGAGGACCTTCATTACACAGGAGGAAAAGGCAATGCCAGGACACAAGCCTATGAAAGACAGGCTGATGCTCATGTTCTGTGCTAATGCTAGTTTGGATTTCAAAGTGAAGCCATTAATAGTGTACCATTCTGAAAATCTCAGAGTGTTCAGGAAAAACAGAGCTCTCTCCACAGTTATTTTGTGAGACAGGACTCCAGTGACTCTCAAGGTGGTCCTAGTGGCATTAAGAAACATAGAAGAGAAGCAACCCCAGAAAAGCAATTGGTACCTGAGGTGTTGCTGGAAGGGGATTCCCCTTCCAAACTGTAAACAATACAATCTCTTTCCTCCTCCAGTCTTCCATACACTAAGAAGAATCTCCAATAAAGGTAAGAGTTATGCTGTTAATGTTTCATTCATCATTTCCCATTGTATTGTTTATGTACTAGGGAGGCCAAGCCCATGATGACACTCTTCAGGTCACTTCTTCTATCTAGGCTGGAATATTGCTGCACACTAACAGCACCTTTCAAGGCAGGTGAAATTGCCGACCTAGAAAGTGTATAGAGAACTTTCACGGCGCGCATAACGGAGATAAAACACCTCAATTATTGGGAGTGCTTGAGGTTCCTAAACCTGTATTCCCTGGAACGCAGGAGGGAGAGATACATGATTATATACACCTGGAAAATCCTAGAGGGACTAGTACGAACTTGCACACGAAAATCACTCACTACGAAAGCAAAAGACTTGGCAGACGATGCACCATCCCCCAATGAAAAGCAGGTGGTGTCACTAGCATGTTAAGAGACCATACAATAAGTGTCAGGGGCCCGAGACTGTTCAACTGCCTCCCAGCACACATAAGGGGGATTACCAACAGACCCCTGGCAGTCTTCAAGCTGGCACTGGACAAGCACCTAAAGTCAGTTCCTGATCAGCCGGGCTGTGGCTCGTACATTGGTTTGCGTGCAGCCAGCAGCAACAGCCTGGTTGATCAGGCTCTGATCCACCAGGAGGCCTGGTCACAGACTGGGCCGCGGGGGCGTTGACCCCCGAAACTCTCTCCAGGTAAACTCCAGGTCTATATTTCATGTAAAAAAAATTTTTGTTTTAATACTTCTGGGTGTCAGGAACAGATTAATTGTATTTACATTTTTTCTTATGGGGAAAATTGATTCAAAAATCGTAGATTTCGATAATAGTAGCAACTCCAGGAATGGATTAACTATGAAAAACGAGGGACCACTGTATATAGGCAGGAAGAGGTAGTAGTAGTAGTAGTAGTAGTAGTAGTAGTAGTAGTAGTAGTAGTAGTAGTAGTAGTAGTAGTAGTAGTAGTAGTAGTGGTTGTAGTAGTGGCAGAGATGGAAGGAAGAAGTAATGGGGAAGTAAGGAGGAGGAGCCAGTCAAATACAAAGAAAGGGGAGCACTGCAAGGGAGCTAGGTGCCCACAGAGGGAGAGCAAGTGCACAGAGGTGGGGAGAAAGGGAAGTGGTGAAATAAATAATGAAGGAACAGAAACACAAGACAAAAAGAAAGACAACCCAGAAGAGAAAAAAGGAGAGGACAGTGGAAGAGGGAGAAGAAAAAGGAGGAATCAGGTTAAGTCATGAGTGTTCTGAAGTTTGGAGCATTTTACAATGTTGTGGGAGAGAAAGGCATCTACAGAGACGAAGCCAGGACTAAGATTCATACAAAGAAAGTTGTGTATTAAAGAGGATTCAATAAGACGGCGACTGCTAAAGTTCGAAGTAGGAAAGACAGTTTTAGCAGAAGACCACTCTATAGGATGGCTGTGATCTCTGACATGACAGAAAAGAGCATTGTTAGTGTTGGCAAGTCTAACACTATTTTTTTGCTCCCTAAGTCTGTCAGAAAGAGATCGGCCAGTTTCTCTAAAGTACAGTGGACCCCCGCATAACGATGGCATCACATAGCGATTAATCCGCATACCGCTTGCTTTAATCGCAAAAATTTTGCCCCGCATAGCGATTAAAAACCCGCTCACCGATTTTCGTCCGAGACGCGTCCAATGTGCGCCCTCAGCCAGCCTCACATGTGCCGCCCGTGCCATTGTTTACCAGCCAGCCTCCGCGGTAACATCCAAGCATACACTCGGAATATTTCGTATTATTACAGTGTTTTCGGTGCTGTTTCTGGAAAATAAGTGACCATGGGCCCCAAGAAAGCTTCTAGTGCCAACCGTACACCAATAAGGGTGAGAATTCCAATAGAAATGAAGAAAGAGATCATTGATAATATGAAAGTGGAGTGCGTATCGCCGACCTAGTCAAGTTGTACAAGAAACCCCAATCACCCATCGCTACTATTGTGGGCACCAGAAAGACAATCAAAGGAAGCTGTTCTTGCCAAAGGTTTAACTGTGTTTTCGAAACAAAGATCGCAAGTGATGGAAGATGTTGAGAGACTCTTATTGGTGTGGATAAAGAAAAACAGCTAGCAGGAGATAGCGTCTCTCAAGCGATCATATGTGAAAAGGCTAGGAAGTTGCCCTGAGGATTTAATTAAAAAAATGCCTGCAACTAGTGATGATGTGAGTGAATTTAAGGCCAGCAAAAAGGGTTTGGTTTGAGAGATTTAAGAAGCGTAGTGGCATCCATAGTGTGATAAGGCATGGTGAGGCTGCCCGTTCGGACCACAAAGCGGCTGAAAAATATGTGCAGGAATTCAAGGAGTACATAGACAGTGAAGGACTGAAACCTGAACAAGTGTTTAATTGTGATAAACAGGCCTGTTCTGGAAGAAAATGCCAAGCAGGACCTAATTACTCAGGAGGAAAAGGCACTCCCAGGACATAAGCCTATGAAAGACAGGCTTACTTTGTTGATGTGTGCCAATGCTAGTGGTGATTGCAAAGTTAAGCCTTTATTAGTGTACACTCTGAAACTCCCAGAGCGTTCAGGCAAAAGAATGTCCTCAAGGATAATTTGTGTTGCTGTGGGGGGCAAACATAAGGCATGGTCACTAGGGACTTTTTTTTATAACTGGTTACACCATGCATTTGCCCCCAATGTGAAAGATTACCAACTGAAAGAAATTAGACCTTAAGTGCCTCCTGGTGTTAGACAATGCCCCTGCATCCTACAGACGTGGCAGAGCGACTTTATGGGGACATGAGCTTCATTAAGGTGAAGTTTTTGCCTCCTAATACCACTCCTCTCCTGCAGCCCATGGACCAGCAGGTTATTGCAAACTTCAAAAACTGTAACACAAAAGCTCTGTTTGAAAGGTGCTTTGTAGTGACCTCAGAAACTCAACTGACTCTAAGAGAGTTTTGGAGAGAGCACTTAATATCCTCAATTGTGTAAACCTTATAGGTAAGGCTTGGGAGGGAGGGACTAAGAAGACCTTGAACTCTGCTTGGAAAAAACTGGGCCAGAATGTGTAAAAAAAAAGGGTTTTTTGGAAGGGTTTTGGGCAAACCCCTAAAGGGGTTTATGCCACTTGGGGAAATCCAATTGGCTTTGGGGAAAAGTTTTTTGGGGTTGGGGTTTTGTGGGGGGGATGGGGAAAGAGTTGGTGGAGGAGGACAATGAAGAACAAAACACTGAGAGTGTTGATAAATTTCAACAGAAAAGAGGCCGGGCCCTTTGAGGAAACGGGGTTCAGAGGAGGGGAGAGAAAAATTGGAAGAAGTTCCTATAAAAAGTTTAAAGGAAAATCTGTGAAAAGGGGCCCTTGAAGTGAAAACCTTTTCATGGATAAAAATCACCCTCACCAGCTTTTGAAAGCCGTGCGGGTTTGATTTTTTACACTGCCAAGGTTGTGAAACCCCCTTTAGGGAAGTCAAAAAAGGAACGAGAGGTAAAAGCCACTAGGGAAGATAGGGTTGTGCAAAAAAAAAAGCCCAGGGACTCTGAAGCTGGCCCTTAGTGGTTTAAAAAAGAAGAAGGGAAGAAACCCCCGGGAAAAGGGAAACTTCCCACCTAAAAAGTCTTAAGGGAAAAGGGGTTTCCCCCTTTTTAAACACAAAACACTCTCTCTCCCCCCCTCCCTTCCCATAAATCTTTTAACCAGATTTCAATAAAAGAAAAGTGCCCTTTTAAGTGTGCATATTTTTTTTTCAGTTTGTGGTTTAAAATTAACTTTTTAAATGGGGTTTAAAAAAAAAATTTTTTTTTTCATTTTTTTTGGGTGTTTTGCAGGGGTTAATTTTATTTCCATTATTTTTTTATGGGGGGGGAAATTTTTCTTTAAAATTTCCCGATTTTTTCGCTTTAACAATTCCCCCCTTTTGCACGGATTAAAATGTTTTTTGCGGGGGCCCACTGTTTTGGGAAGAAAAAGGGAAGGAGAAAGGAAATTTGAGTTGTTATAAAGGAAATCGGTAGAGGGGGGAAAAGGCCCAGGGAATGAGATTAGTGCGAAGAGAGTTATTTTGGCAAAAAATTTAAGCTTTATGTTTTAAGGGTTTGGGAGGAATTTTTTGAGATTAAAAAGGACTAAAAAATGTGGGGAAAGGAAAAAGGGACAAAAGAGTTCCCAGGAAGTAGAGGGGGGTTTGGGGGAGAAAAAAATTTTTTTTTGGGCAGGGGAAAGAGGGCAGAGTCTTGAAATGGGAAGGGTAACCAAGATCCCAAAAAAAAAATTTTTGAAGAGTGGAAATTTCTGCGGGAAAGGGAAACTGAGGATCACGATGCGGGCAGGAAAAAGAAAGAGGGAGAAAAGAACACTTTTTTGACGGGGGAAAGCATGATAGGAAAAGTAGTAAATTTTTACTTTGCCACTGTGCATGGGGTTTGCAGTAAAGGGAAAAAGGGAAACCTGTATTGACGGGGGGGACATGGAATAAAGGGAAATTAGTTCCCATTCGCTTTAAACCTAATGGAAGAGGCAAGTTTTTATTAAGAGCTTCAAAAAAAAGGTTGGAAGAGATGGAGTCTTTGAGGCACGGGAGCAAAGATGTCACCCACGTAGGGGAAGCCAGAGTAAAGGGGCCCCACATCAATGGTGGAAAAAAAGAACATTTCCAAGTTTTTCCATGTAAAGATTACAAGGACAGGAGGGAGGGGGAAAAACCCATATTTGACCCCAAAGGGTTTTGGAAAATTTAATTTTTCCCTAGGAAGGAAAAGGAATTAGATTTCCACACAGAGGTGGTTAACATAAAGAAAACTTAATGGGTTTAAAAGGAAAATTGAAAAAAACCCTTCAGGGGCCCTTTTCTAAGAAAATCAAGGACCTGGGCCAAGAGGGAATTGGCGAAGAGGGTTAAACGTAAGAAAAGCTTTCTTTCAGGTCGGGTGAGGGCAAAACCTATTCAATGAAGTTTGAGGGTGACGGAGGTGGGCGGGAAAAAAAAAGCACAAGGGAGTGGGGGTTTTTTGGCCATCAAAAAGAAAGAGAAAAAAGAGACGGGGAACCTTTTGGGGGGAAATGATAAAAACATAGGGGAAATATCGGGGTTTATGAGTTTTGGGGAGGCCATGAAATGGGAAAAGAAAAAGGACAAATGACAAAAAACCTTTTGAAAAAAAGGTAAAATTTAGGAAGAAAGAGGTCGGAGAGAGTCCTTATTTTTCTTTTTGAAAGTTCTTTTGATGCGATAAAGGGGGGTTTTGGAAATGGGAGGAGGGTAGGTATTTGAGTCGGAGAGCAAGAATTACCTTTACAGAGGTAATCCTCTTGTTCTAGGATAACTACCGAATTACCTTTGTCAAAAGATAATATGAAAAATTTTTGTGTTGGATTTAAAGAAAAAAAGGGATTTGGGTTTAATGGACGGGAAGGCGGTGGGTTCTTAAAAACCAGGCTAAAAAGAGCGGGGATGGAGAGCCCCATGAAAAGTGGAAAAGTAAGGAAGATTACGGGAGCGGGGACCTGACAAAAACAATCAAGGGTTAATCAGTTCAAAAACCAACCCGCCGGGGCGGTGGAAGTGGAAAAAAGGAAAAAAAAACCCCCAAGAATTTAAGCTCTTTTTGAGGAGTGGAAAAAGGGAAGGTTATTTCCCACAGTAAGGGGAGGGAGAATTTAGCCCAAGGGTTGCTGGGGATGAGATGTTAAAGTTTGTTTTTGTAGTTTAAAAAGAAGAATTTTGTGTTCAGGTGGGGGTTTTGTAAAAAGGAAAAGGGTAGGAGAAGGCTCCAGAGATCTTGTGGTTTAGAGCTACAAAAAGAGCCGGGTTAAAGCTGAGGGAAAGAAAATGAAGGCATCTTAAACCCCCCCCCCCTTAAAGTTTTTACTTTGGTTTTCTTTTTCTTGGATGGAAAGGTTCTCACTACATTTTTAAATTTTGGGGGTAGCTTTTATTTTTGGGGCCTTATTTGTCTGGGGGTTTTAAAAATTCTTTCTTGGTGCATTTTGAGGGGTCTCTGATCCCCTTTCCCCAGCCCCTTAAAAGGTTATGTAAATACTACTAAAAAAAATTTTAACTGTATTCTAAATTGTTATGAAACAGAATAACAATCACAGCCTTTTTTTTCAAAAAAAAATCTACAAACTCCATCCCTGTGCTCCATTTGGGGGTTTTCCCAAACCACTTTTCCTTCTCTCCCTTGCCCATAACTCGGGGGCTAACCGTTTTTTTGAAAACACTTTGGGCCCACCCGGGGTTTATGGGGGCCAAAACTTAAATTAAAAAAACTCCCCTGGAGCAAACATGATGCCCCAAAAGTTGGGAAAAGGGGCCCCCGAGATCCTCCCGGTTAAAGGGTCACCCACAGAGAGGGGGAGGTCAGTCAGGGGGAGGGAAAAGAAGCTATTTGGCTCCTCCACCAAAAAAAAAGTTGTTGCCAAGCAAAAAAAAATTCCCCAATTACCCCCAATTTCCCTACCCCCTCTTAATTTTATTTTACAAAAAAAAATTACAACTTTATAAATACTTTTTCCCAAAATTGGTGTTTATGTGTCTTTTGTTTAACCTATTAAAATGAGAAAAATGGGTTTTGACCCAGTTTGCCCCTCATTTAAAAATTTGGATCAGTCCTTCTGAAATTTAGGAAAAGGGCCCCCATAAATTTCATAAAATTTGGTATTCCAGGTAACTTTACTTACAAATTTACATTTTGGGTCCTTACCCCCATAAAAATGAAAACTTAGTAAAAAGTTTAAGGGTTGTTGAAGTAGGAGACGGGAAATGATAGGAAAGGGGTGAAAGGGGGTTTGGGTTTCAGGAAATGGGAGAAGGAAGGGGGGGCAGAATTTGTTCGAAAGGACAGTCAGGGTAGGAAGTAAAAGCTAAATTTTACGTTTCCCGGGTAGCAAAAAGGCGGGGCCTCATAAGATCAAAAAGAGGGTTTTAAAAGAGGGAAAAAAAACCAATTTCAAAAGTTGGAAAAAAAAAATATGTTCCCAAAACGGGGGGGAAAGGGAATAAAAAAAAAAAAGGAAAACAATACGTGACGGGAAAACGATACAAAAATTTTCCCGACATAGAAGAAAGGGGGGCCTTTTGCCCATGTTTTGGCCCGTTTTGGGGGACCTTTTACAAAGCACACTAACGAAAAAGTAGAGCAGGAGGGGTTTAATTTTTGGCGGGAAAAAAGTAGGGGGTGGAGGTAGTATAGTAGTAGTAGTAGTAGTAGTAGTATTTGTAGTTGTAGTAGAGTAGAAATGGTAGTATTTGTATTTGGCAGAGATGGAAGAAAGAAGAAAATGGGGAAGAAAAGGGAGAAACCCATTTAAAATTTTCAAAAAAAGGGGGCACTGCATGGGGGGCTAGGTCCCCACGAGGGGGGAGCAAAAACCCCAGAGGAGGGGGGGGGGGAAAAAAATAATGAAATAAAAAAATAAAGGAAACAAAACCCACAAGAAAAAAAGGGAAACCCAAAAGAAAAAAAAGGAAGGGAAAGGGGAAGAGGGAGAAAAAGAAAAGGGGGGAATCAGGTAAGTCACGAGGGGTTCTAAATTTGGGGGTTTTTTTTCCCAAATGTAGGGGGGAGGGGAAAGGGAACAAAAGGGAATAAAAGCCAGGACTAAGACCCCTTTAAAAGGGAAAATTTTGTGTTTTAGGGAGGATTCACCAAGACGACGACTGTTTAAATTTTGGGGAAAGTGGGGAAAGAAATTTTGCAGAGGACCAGTCAATTGGGGGCGGTGACCCTCTGACTTGACAAAAAAGGGGGCATTTTTTTGTGTGGGCAAGCCTAACACTTTTTTTGTGCCCCCTTTGGGGCCTGTAAAAAGAGATCGGCCGGGTTTTTCCCCCAAAAGTATTAAAAGGGAAGGAGGAGAAAAGAAATAGAGAAAGATATCAGGAACTTTCTGTAGAGGGAGGAGGGTATGAACGGATTAGTGTGAAAGAGAGTTAGTCTGGAAGAAAGAAAGCTTGATGTCTAAGGGAGGAGAGAATTTTGAGATTAAAAAGAGGGAAAATGTGGGGGAAGGCAGTGGACAGAAGGGGGTTTCCCGGGTAGAGATTTTTTTTTTGGGAGAGAAAAAAATTATTTAGCCGTGGAGGGCAGGTCTATGAAATGGGAAGGGTAAAAAAGAGGGGAAAAAAGGGAATTATGAAGGTAAAAAATTTTCTGCGGGGGGGGAATGGGGGTCACAGTTGTGGAGGGCTTGGGGGAAAAAGAGGGAGATGCTTATTTTGTCTGTTAGTTTTGTTGTCTTCTTTTATTGCCTGGGGTGTGTGTGTCTTTCCTTTTGGGCCTGTCGGGTTCGGGGCGGCTGGAAAAAATTTGTTGGTTTGTGGTGTATGTCCTGCTCCCTGATTACTGAGAAAGGGTGACCGGGGTATTATTTGTGTCATGTTTTTTTATGTTTTATTTTCAAACACTGTATAAAAAATTGGGCCCTTTAAATTTTTGGGTTATCCATGATAGTTTACATTATGTATTGATGAGTAATGTGAGAGACAGGATATAGACGAGCCCATAGACGAGATAGGGAAAGGGGACAGACTATATAGACAGAGATAGGGGATAGACAGTTATATGGGCAGAGTTATAAAAAGGGTTTATATAGGGGTTAAAATGGAATAAAAGACAGAGTTATAGATAGAAAATTATAGACAGGATATAGACAGATATACAGAGTTATAGACAGGAAATAGACGTTTAAAAAGGGAGAAAAAGCATCTGACCTAGTAGCACAAGCTAGCCCAGGTTCAACTCAAAACCCACCCCACCCATCATTTTTTTTTTTTAAAACCTTTTTTTGCTTTCCTTTAAAAATTGTATTATGGCAGACATCGTGAATCATGGTTTTTTTTAAACCAAAGTATTTGTTTCTGGGTTGGTGCTCATTTGGGAAACTTTTTTGTTACCACAAGATACTAATTTTAAGTCCCCTTTTTTTCTTAGTGGGCTGTGGTGCACAGCCCTTCTTTAAATTTTAAATGTATGTAAAAGGGCCCCAAAAATTGGAACACCCTACCTGAAAACTCTAAAACTGCAAAAACACATTAAACCACCTTAAAAAATACATTAGAAAACACCCTTCCCTCCCTGTTTACACCCCATCAACAAATTACAGAATCCCCCGGGTGGTTCACCTTACATTCCTCACCCTTTTGGCCCCATAAAAGAAATTTAAATTTTTCAATCTTAAAAAAATAAATCCAACTAGTCATAATTTGGGCCCTTGTGATACCCCAATCTAAAAACTATGTATTGTGCCAAAACAAAAGCATTCCCATTCTAAACTCACAAAACTATTTTTTAGTCACTTAGCCCAAAATCCCAACTTACCCAAAAATTTGTAATATTTTAAATTTTTAAAAATTTTAATCAAAGTTTGCCCAAATGCCTAGCCATGCAGGTTTTTTAAGGGGAAACCCCTCTGTAATTATTTTTTATTTCATTTTAAACCACACAAAACCCAAATTCTGAAAAATCGAATTGTAATCCTTATAGAGAATAAACTTTGAATTTGAATTTAAATTTATTCGGGAACCCCAAATTTTAAAAGGAATGAAAATTTAAAATTTTTGGATTTTTTTTTTAAAAAGGGGTGCACGCACTTTGAAAGTACATTTGTGGGAAAATTTTTTAAAACCCCCTTCAGGGTTCGTTGTACTTGTAATTTTTCACCCCCGGGTTTACTGATGTACTATTTTTTTTTTTCCTCCATTTCTAGGGGTCTTCAAATCAAGCGAGAAAAAAACATGCCCCTTGTCTAAATAAAAAACAAGCTGGGAAGATATCCTAAAAACAGGGATCTGAACATTTTCCTTCAAAAATTTGAATTTTTTTGGGGTTTTCTTGGGGTTTGCTAAAAGGACACATTCCATTAAGAAGAGAAAGGGGAAGATGAAAAATAGAAAAAAGTTTTTTCCCCTATACAGACAAAGGTGAAGAGTCCCAAGAGCTGGGTGGGGTCAATTTTTCCAAAAATATGAAGGGAGGACTAGTCAATGAAATTGCAAATATTGAATTTAAATTTTAAACGATTCTTATAGGAACAAGAAACGGGGAAAGAATATTATTCTAACTCAACGGGGACTTGAAGAGGCAATTAAGGGACAGGGCCCTGCACTCTGCCCCGGGGCCCGGGCTCGGGAATCCATGTTAATCAAGTTTTTGCAAAAAACCCCCTAGGGGTTTGCCTTCAAAAATTTTGTGGGGGGGGCTTTGGGAAAAGGGTTTCGTCCCACACACACTATAAAAACAGCTTACCCCCCAACTCCCCCAAAGGTGGCAGTAATGAAATTTTTGAAAAGAATTACAAAACCCTATATTATAAAATCCCCATATCAAAAAAATTTCTTTGAGGGGGGTTTCTAAGAAGGGGGTAGAAAACCACCTAGATACCAAAAATTTTTACAACCCAGGGCAACACAGGTTTAGAGCGGGGTAAATTTCCTGCCTCCCCCAGTACGGGAAACCACTAGGGACAAGGTCCTGGATGTTTGTAGGGATAAATTTTTAAATGTAGTTTTCATGGACTTTACAAAAGCTTTAAAAAGGGGGACCTGGGGTAAAAGCACAAAAAATGTGGGAAAAAGGGAATAAGGGGGAAAAAATTTTGGGAAAGATGGATGTACAACTTCCTGACAAAAAAAAACACGAAGAGAAAAGCCCCAGGCACCCATGGTAAAAAGCTCTTTTCCCAAAAGGGGAAACAGTCTCACTCCCATTCTTTTTCCTCATTTTAAATTTCGGCTTTAGAGATGTAACCCAAAAGCCGTGATTCTTTGTAGACGACCCCCCGGATCACCATGGCAGTGCCGGGCCCATCAAAGGGACACTGCGAGACCCCAAGTGCATCAAAAAATCTTCTTTTTGGCCCCAACTCGAAAAAATATGAAGTTCAACGAGGAAAAATTTCAACTACTCGGTTTGGGAAAAAATTGAGGAAATTAAAAATGTGTGGGGTTTTTCCCCCACGAATTAAACCCTTTAAAAATAGAGTAAAAAAAGGTAAGGGAAAGGACCTGGGAGTGATAAGGGTCAGGGGGATCTCGCCTTCAAATCCACAAAAATGTTTTCAAACCTCGTTCGCAAAGAAAATGATGGTTGAAAAGGGTGAACCTTCAAATAGGGTTTGCCAACCCCAAGGGATTCTCCTCAATTTGCTTATGCTTTTGGGTGGAAAATTTTTGGTACCCCAAGGGCCCCCTTAAGGCTGGTGACACTGCAGCCCGGGGAGGTGTACAAAGAATTTCTTGGCCCCACTTAGTACGAAAAGGCCCAAAATTTAAAATTGGGAATGGTTGAACATCCTTTACCTGAATTCCTCAAACACAGGTGAGAGGTACGGGATACTATACATTTGGGAAGGCCCTGGGGGGATTGGTCCCAAACTTGCACAAAAAAATCACTCCATATGAAAGCAAAAACTCGGCAGGAGATGAAAACATTTCCCCTGATAAAAAGCGGAGCACCACGAGTTCACTGAGAGACAACATAAAAAATGTCCGGGGGAAAAGACTGTTCAATTTCCTCCCCGCCCTACATAAAGGGGGATTTTCCCAAAAGATTTCCCGGCAAATGTCTTCCCTTTAAAGGGAATGGAAGATCCCAAGTCAGTACCTGATAACTGTGCTGTGGTTTGTATATCGTTGCATGCGGGCCCGCAGTAAAGGCCCGGTTTATTTAGACCCTGATCTTCCCTGTGGCGTTTTCTCAGCTGGGCACAGGGGGTTGACCCCCGAAACACTCTCCTTGTAAATTCCAGGGGAAAAAACCCCATTGCATTGTGCGGTGGTATTACAGTGCGCCTTTGTCCCCAAGCCAAGGGGGTAAGGAATACTTCACTCTCTGGCCGTTGGGTGGTGGGGAAAGGCAGTAATGGGGAGAGGAGGCAGTTTGGGCCCGGGTTTGGTAGGGAAAAAGTGTATGTTTTTTGTAACAACAGGAAATTTTTTTTCCCTTTTCTGTCTGTCTCTCTGTTTCTGTCTGTCTGTCTGGGCTGTCTGTCTGTCTGTCTGCCTCTCTCTCTCTTCTTCTTCTCTCTCTCTATCTCTCTCTCTCTTTTCTCTCTCTTTTCTCTCTCCCTTTCTCTGCGTGCAGGGTGCAGCCCCAGCAAAACCGCAACAAAAGGCCCCGCTCCTTATTTTGCCCCCTTTCCCCCCGGGGCCCATGAACTCCAGTGATGGCCAAAATTTTCCAAAATACTGCTGCAAAACTTTAAGTAAAAATATAGTTGACTTAAAAAAAGACGGTGACGACAAAAAATTTGGGCTAAAAATGACAGAAGGAAAGGGGCCCGGCCCTTAATACCAGAAACCCGTGCCCCGACGTGAACCAGGCCGAGACGTTTTTTCCCCTACAAAGAAATTTTTCTGACCTAAAAATTTTAAAAAGCCCGTGTTTTAAGGGGAAGTCAAAATGGCGAAAACCGGTTTAAAATAAATCCCAAGGAAATTTAAGGTCTTTTTGGACTTTTTTTTTCAAGGGACCAAAAAAAAAAAGGGGGGAAAAAAATTGAGCCTTTTTAAAATGGTGCCCCGGGTTCCCCCCAGCAGCAAATGCCGGGCTACAACTAGCGAAGTGAAAAATTTTATCTTTGCTGCCCTTCATCTGTTGCGTAGCATCATATCTGTACCCCCATCATATCACCTGTTCCCGGCTTTAAAGAGAGGGGGAAAAAAAGGAGGGAAACGTCAAATCAACAGGGACAAAACTCCCAAAGGGTTTTTGGTTTGGATTTTTCCCCCAGTGCCCGTGGGGGGAAAAAAGGGGGAATTGTTAAAAAAATTTCAAGGGTTTTGTTTTTTAGTAGCGGCCTATATTCAGTGACCCGTTTTACAGTGAGAGAAAAAAAAGCAGGGGAAAAAGCCCCAAAAATATCTTTAAAATCAAGGGGAAAATCGGTTTTTAGGTGGCGTTACTCCCTCAGCGTTTTAAAAATGGGCCCGGTAGCAGGGCCAGGTAAGGGGGACAACAACACGACACAACCCCCGGGTATAAAAGGGTTTTGGGGGGTTTTTGGGAAAGGAAAAAAACCCTTGATTAAACCTTTTTGGTTACCCCGAATGGAAAAGGGGTTAGAAGTTAATTGGTTGGGAAACCCGGCTGTGAGGGAGGTGGGTAGGGGAGTGTGTTTAAAAGGGGTTTTTTTGTAAGGGTTTTGTGAAGTTAAGGGAAAAATGAGCAGTGAAGGGGTTTTGAAGAGGTTAACTGTAAGGGATTTGTGAAGTTAAAGGAAAAAATGGCAGTGAAGAGGGGGTTTTGGAAAGAGGAAATTTTACGAGTAAATTTAGTGAAATTAAAAACAGTACTAAGTTTTACTAGGGACTGGAAAAAAGAAATAAATATTATTTTATATGAGTTAAAAGGGGCGAAGATGAAAATGGCAGGCATTAGAGGGGTTTAAAAGGGTTTCCATAATTATATTTATATTTTTCTTCAATTCCCATGGAAAAAAGAAAACAGTTTTTGGGGGGGGGAATAAAAGGGGAATGGAAGTAACAGTGCCCTGGACAGTTTAAAAAAACCCAAAAGTTTCCATGTACCCGAAAAATAAACCCCACTTTTTCGCCCCCAAGGGATGGAAAAACCACATACCCCAAAAAAAAAAAAAGTGGACACGTTTTAATTTTAGTTTCTCTTAAATGGGGATATCCAAAATTTAAACCCGGACCTCAAACTATTGTGCAGAGGGGAAAAACAGATAAAAAGGCGGCGATAATGACGGTCTTTGTTGCTTGGGGGGAAAACCCTAATCCATATGTAATGCATACATGGTCAAGGGGAGGGCAATTTCAGCCCTTTTTTATCTCCCAAACCCCTACGAAAAGGTGGGATACACTGTACTTTAAAATAGCATGGGAAAAAAAAGAAAAAGGGACCTTTTGTAAAAAAGTGTAAGGGGTGGGTGCATGATGGTGTATGTACAAATTTTAAAACAACGGGGGCCAGAATTCTTTTTTTAACAAATGCACTTTTGGGAAGTTACCCTTTAGCAGTGTGGGCATTGATTTACCTTTAAATTTTTTACAAATGACCCATTGCCATTATTGATGATTTTGTTTTTTTATGAAAACGGCCTTCACTTTTTTGTCAAAGGGAAGGGTAAATTCTTCCTAAATTGGCAGAGATTAGGATTTTTAGCTAACAATATTGGGCGGGGGTTTTTAAACCCCTCTGAATCTTGGTTGGGGTGTTCCGGGGGACTGAGACAAGGGCAAAATAGAAAGGGGTTTCAATTTTAAAATGCTTAGATTCAAAAAAGAAAGGGGGGTGGAGTTTGTGCCCACATTAGGGAAAAGACTTAGCTTACAACCCAAGACCTGATTTAAATACAATAACTGGAGATTCAAAGGTTTTAAAATGCTTTTTCCAAGACCAAAACCCTTTTTAGTAGGAACTTGTTCCGGCCCCTACCCCGGACAGTTTTAGAAGACTTTTCCAGAGTTTTTTGTCCCGGGGGTTTAAAAAAAATTGCGAGGGCAATAATTTCGGGCGACTTCAATTCTGTTTTCAGCAGCAAAATAAGGGGTAGGGAAAAGGTATAAAAAAATTTTTGGATTTAAAAAGTTCACCCAACTAATTAATACCCCCTAACCCGGTTAAAGTTTTTCAAACCACCCTTAAATTTACCACATCTTTGTAAACCCCGCCCGAGAACATTTTGTAAGTCAGGGGTCATTAACCCCGGTTTTTAGTGATCATTTCCTTATTTACTGCACCAGGAAAATCATAGGGATGGAATTTGGGGGGGCCCACCCCAGGACAATTAAAAAAAGAGGTCAACTAGAAATAAAGTAAAAAAACACGGGGAAATAGGGAAAACAATTGTGACTGGACCGAGATACAAGTTGCAAGGACGTAAACGTTTTTTGGGAAAAAAATTCAAAACAATGTTTCCCCATACCATTCTTAATTTAAAATTTTTACCAGTTAAAGACGTTGGGGTTAAACGAAGAACTGAACCCCGGATGATATGAGATATTAGATAATTTTGAAATTAAAAGCCAGCTGCTAAAAAAGGGTTTAAAGGGAAACAGACAGGATTTGCCCGCACAAATTTAATTAAAGGGGGGGGGAAAAAGGTACAGAGGTTATTTAAAAAAAAGCAAAGGGAAAGGGACTTTCTGCTCAAAAATTTTAAGAGATAAACATGACCCCCGGGAAAACTCTGGGAAAAACCCAAAACAGTTGGGGTATAGCCATAAGCAGTAGATAGGTCTAAATAGGGACTCTCTATCGATAAAGGGTTTTGCCACGAAAACAAACAAAGGGGGCAATTGCCTTTTTAAATTTCCCAATTTCACTCTGTTGATTAACATAGTAAGTAAAAAAAACCCGGTGCTCAAATACCTTTTAAAACGACTCTGATAAGTTTCCCAAAAAAAATATTCCAAAAAAGGGGTAAAACCCCCAAAAAGTTGTCAAACCTTTTGTAAATGTATTCATGACTTCATTCAAAAAGAACTAAAACAGGTTTTAAAACCCCCCTTAAAAGGGGCAGGCCCCGATAACATCCCGTTAAGTTCCTAAAAGGGTTGGGGCTTTTGAAATGTCAAACCCATTTTCTCCCCCAAAATAAATCTATCAATTTACCAAATAATCCCTTTCCCCGGGGGTTTAAGGAGGCCGAGTTACTCCTTTCTTCAAGAAAATTTAAAAGGTTGTTTTAAGCAACTATAGACCCGTTTGTATAATCAGTTAATATCTAAAAAATTTTGGAGGGGGGGTGTTTTTCTCCCAAATTTGTTAAGTACCCCTTTAAAGAAAAAGCTTCTCCCTTGTATCAATCGGGTTTAGGGAAAATCCTACTCAAAACCCATACCTCCCTTTTTTAATCTGATGGGGTTACCTGGGGAACTGGGAAAAGTCCCAAAAAAGGAAAAACCATAGGTTTTTGGGAACCTTTTGACCCGCAAAAGGCCTTCGATACTGTCAAAAACAATATATTATGTAAGAAATTCAAGCTATCGGTTTTAGGTTTGTGACTGGTTTAAGTCCCACCTTGAAACAGGAGGGAAAAAAATTTAAAAACAACAAACAGGGTTTAGAACCCCCCCCGATTTTCTTTTGGAGTTCCCCCAAAGGGAGTTTCTGGGTCCCCTTTTTATTTTGTTTTGTCCAAAGATATGCCTTTCAGTGTTTGTGAAAAATCCTACGGGATGCAGATGCCCGTGCTTGTTTTGTGACAGGGGAAAGGGCCCCCAAGATATTCTAAATTTTTTTAAAAACCCGGAAATGGAGTCCTGCAGGGAAATGGTTTTTTTGAAAAACAAACTTTCATTACACCTTGGGGAAAAAATGAAGCCTTTCCCCTTTTTGGGAAAGAAACATAAATGAGGGGGGTAAATTTAAATTTTTTTTTTCGGTGTAATGGGGAGTCCCCTCACTTTGGGTTTCATCAGTAAAATATCTGGGGGAAAACCCCTTTTACCCCTGCATGTAAAGGGGAAAATTTAAAAGGGAACCCGGTTTTATAAAAAAAAAGCGAAGCCAGATGAAGTTCCTGTTGACAAAAAACGGTGTCTACCCACTGAGGCTCGCAGGGGCCTAGGGGCTAGCCCCTTTTCAATGCCTATGGGGTTTTTCGCCCTTTCTCTTTTATGGTTTCTCTGCTTGACAAAAAAAAATGAAAGATAGAAATGCAAATCACCCAGAACCCAAAATTTATAAGTTCATCCTGGGGCGGGGACAAAGAAAAATGGGGCCCGGGTGAATTACAGCCCGTTGGATTGGCTGAATTTTTGAAGAGAGTAAAACAAATGAAAATAAATCATTTTTTATTAAAAATTTTCACGAACCGTGTCCCGAATATCTTGCTGTCAATTTTGTCAAGGTTGGGGGCAAAGCAATTTATTGTTAGGGGGGAGAGCACAAATTTGTAGTACCCACAGTTTAGTGGCCAGGCTTCAAAAACCTTTTTTTTACAGCAAAAAAAAGGAAAGGAAAAAGATACCCGCACATGTCAAAGCCCGTCTTTGCATGGGCCCGTTCAAAAAAGGCCCGCCCAAAAGTGTTTGAGATTTGAAGCTACAGAAAGGGGGGGAAAGATTTTTTAATTTTTTTTGCTAAAATACGGGGTTTAAAAATTTTTCCTTTTTTCTAGTAATGACCCCGTTTGGGAGAAAAGTCTTTAAAGACCCCCGTTTTGGAGTGTTTTTTTTAGTATGATAAATTTGATGTTATTTTTCAATGTAGGGAAAAATAAGAAAATATTTTAAAATTTTTATTATATAAAGGGAAAGGCCCCCCTGGAAAAGTCACTCTTTTTGAATTTTTTGGGGGTTTTCCCAGGTTCCCCCTTTCAATTTTGCTGCTTGTATGATAATTCTATGTAACTGTATTTGTGTATACCTGAATAAATTTTTTACTTACTTACTTTTCTTTACACAGTTTTAAAAATTTCCTGTGTAACCAAAAAAAAACCGACTGGCAAAAAAATAAGTAAAAGGGAAATTTGAGGGGATGCAGTGGACTAAATGATGTGTGTAATTTAATTTTTGGTTCACTAGTTGGTCTCTCTGAGACAGAGGGGAGACCCGGAGGGGAAGGAGACAGGGAAAAAAAGGCAAGCAGATGCCGACGAAAAAAGGCAGACAGACAGCAGAAAAAAAGCCAAAACAGGGCAAAAAAAAAAAAGGCCCAAACAGTAGATAGGGCGGACAGAAAAAAAAGCAAGTTTGCGATAAGGGCCCGGGAAAAAAAAGAGACAAAAGACAGACAGCGGGAAAAAAAGACAAAAAGGGAAAATAGACAGACATGTTTATGTTAAGGTGAAAACAAATGAAAGGGAAAAATCAGTGTTTCCCCATAAAATTTTCCCACTGTTTTTTAGTGGAGATATAAGATGGGGGACACTTTATTTTTTTTTTTTTTATTTTTTATTTTTTTGTCTTTTCAAGGTACAAAAAGGGGGTTTTGTATTTTCCCAAAAGTGGGTTTCAGTACAAAAGATAGCCCCCTTTTTTATGCCCAGGCATTATGGGCCAAATTAACATTATTGGCTTACAGTCTTCTTTAAAATTAAAGGGTTATATTTTAGTTGTAACCCAAAATGATAGTAATTATTTTTAAGTTTTTTTACAGTAGAATATTAATTATAAAAGAATAAAAATTTGTAAATACAAAGACATATTTATATTTAAATGTTTTTGGAAATGATTCAATTATATTCCTTGTTTTTCCCAAAGGATAAAAAAGGGTTTTAATTTTGAAATGGTTTTAAATTTTGAAGGGGAGTACATAAAGGGGAGTGTTTTCCCGGTATTTAGCGTTTAGTCCGGGTGGTTTGTTTGGTTTGAGAGGAGTCTTTTTTATTGATTTACAGACTGGGTTACTTTTTAAATCTTCTGGGGAATTTTAAATTCCCTATTTTGGGGCCCTTTATGTGCATAGAGTTTTACCGTGTGATTTGGACACAAGGTTTATAAAAAAGGGGTCTGTGTTTGTGTTGTGGTTTTGGGGGTCTGTTAAGGTTGGTGGGAGAAGTTTGGGGTGGAGGGTTTTTATTTGTGTGTATTGTTTTTGTGTATGTAGTGGCCCCATGAATTTTGTATGGATGTTTTAACCCTTTTAAAAGGTCCAAACGATATATAAGTTTTATTTTTCATTTTTCAAAAATTTGCGCAATGGGCCTGAAAATCGCCTGAAGAGAGAATGGGTGTTTTGCAAATCGTTTTGCGCAGTATACAAAAAAAACCCGGGGACTCCGGGGTTTCCAAAATGGTAAAGGGCCAGTTACATTCCCGTCCTTTTTTGGGTCAACACCCTGGACACCTTTGTGATTCACCAAGCCCCGTTGTTTTAACACTCTATATTCAAAGGAAAAATGATAGAAAAATCGTTTAGTTTGTGGTATGACACCAATTGGGGCCCGTAATTTTCAAGGAAAATTTGTGAAAAATTTTTCAAAACCCAGATGCCCCCAGCCCATCACCTCGGGGTTAAACAACAAACCCGTCCCCAGGGCCAAGTACCCCTGGGGGGAGCCAGTGTGGCCAAAATTAGGACCCCGGCCAAACACCCTTTTGGGGGTGGCCAGGGGTGGCCCCAGGGAAAAACCCCGGGGCCCAAAAACCTCTGGAGTGGAGTGTTACCCCATGGTTTATGTTGCTACAGGATGAGGAAAAACCCTTCCTCGGCAAGGGCCCCTAATTGTCACCAAAACAACGGTTTTACAAGCCCCTTTTTGCTTGATTTCCTACGTTTGGAAAAAAATTTATATTTGTTGGGGGGAAAAAAGTGGAAGGGGGTTTGGAAAAAAATATGCCAAGGTTCAATGGAGGGAGTGGTTTTAAAGGGGAAGGCAAGCGTTTTATGCAATGACATCATGGCCTGCGTTTGGGATGACAAATGAGAGTGCATTGCTATCAAAACCTTTACAGGGAAACGAGATGGTCAAACCCCCAAAAAGGGCTGGAAGTTTAAAACAAACCTTTTGTGAAACTTCTTTATTTTAAAAAAAATTCACTATTGCAATGTCCCCCGGAGTATTTTGGGGTAATTTAAATTATACTTTTTTCCTTTGAATTGCATTTTATCATTCTTTTGGAAAACTAAACCATTTTCGATTCCTTTAATTCTCGTTCAACACAAAATTACCCCCACTTGAACCTTCCCTAAAGGGACTTCACCAAACTGTCCCAAAAGCCAGTGGAACCCCAGCGTTCTTTTTTTCTCCTCCCTTTTGGCCAAACCACTCCATTAAAACCAAAAAATTTTTTTCCCCCACCAAAAAGGCCCTTTAGGGAAAAAAATTCCTTTTCCAATTTTTTTTGGGAACATTTTCTAATCTCATTTGTTCAAACAAAACCATTAATACTTAATTGTATTTTTCTAGCCTTTTCCAAAATCACTTAGGGGAAAGTTTTAGCCTTATTAAATTGTTTAATTTTGTTTAACAAAAATTGGCAACAAACCCTTACAAAACAAATTATCATATCATGAAAACCAAGAAAATTAAAAAAAGAATGGAAGAACGGTAAATATGTTAAATTTGTGCAAGCAGCAGTGCTCCATGTTGCCGTCGGTGATCGCCAAGTGCCAACTTCGCGGCCTCATACCTCGGTAAAGTATGACCCTATTTTTTTTTATACTAAAACATTTTAAAAAAATGTGCTCTTTTTTTCTATATAATTTTTTTTTTTTTCAAAATATTCGGGGCGCTGCGCGAAGTGAACGTATTATATTGTTTTGACCATTTAAGGGTTTTAAAGGTGAGCAGATTCAGACTTTTGAAAATTGGTTTGAGTATGGGGCGGGGGTGGGAATTTGTTATCATTCTTACTGCTGCCTTTTGCTGGGTTATTGGGGTTTTAGGTGATTGGATGTTGTTGATCCCCATGCACAAAAATTTCCCTATGTAAGATAAGGGTATATGAGTGAATGGAACAGTGCCAGGAGAGCTGATCCCGGAATGTAGTACCTTATCTTTGATTAGTATACTAAAGTCTTGGGATTTTCTTAGTGATTTGTTGTTTGTGTGTCCAGAACTTAAGGCTACTGTTTGGAATTTTCACTTTGTAAATCTTGTGACTAATGATCCATTTAGCATTATGTTAATTGGATCATTTGCAGCTTTGTTTCCAATCTGAATGAAATAGGTTTTATCAGTGTTCAGGGTAAGTTTGTTAGTCATCATCCAGGTAGATATTTTCTGTAATTCAGCATTGACTGTGTTTGCTAGTATGACTGTGTTTGGGTGGGAAAAGACATATGTGGTGTCATCTGCAAATAATATGGGTTTGAGTAGCTGTGATACATTCGGTAGATCATTGATGTAGATGAGAAAGAGGAGTGGTCCAAGGGTGCTTCCTTGTGGGACTCCTACTGTGATTGGTTGGGTGGAAGAGCTTGTATCATTTGCATATAGATATTGAGTTCTGTTACTAAGGTATGACTTTAGGTAGTTGAGGGAGTGGCCTCTGATACCATAGTGCATTAATTTGGAGTACAGCAGTTCATGATCGACTGTATCGAAAGCTTTACATAAATCAATGAAAATGCCCAGCTGGACTTCTTTCTTTCAAGTGCTGTATACATTAGATCTAGCTTTTTTAGAAATTATTTATACATTCATTCATATCTGTATATTTTTTTGAGCTCATTTTGCTAATCGATGTTATTCATAGCTGCTATAAAGTTGTTAACTACTGTCTCGTTATGTAGTCTGAAGGTTAATTAGTAATGTCTTGTGGCAGTTTGCCCAGATTAGTTATGACAAAGGTTGGGTTAGTGGTCTGCAGTTTTGTCTGTGATTATGCCTGATTTTAAAGGGATATGGTGTTTGCCCAGATGTGGTCTATTAAGGAGATGCTTGTCTTGGAGATTCTTGTAGGTTTAGATATTGTTGGTAGCAACAGGCAGTTACTTATTGTGTTCGTGAATGCGGTTACTTGTGGGTCCCGGTCATGTAGTTGTTTATGTTGAAATCAATTTCATTGAAGATTCTGTGAGTGTGTATGAAGCAGATGATCGAAGCGGCAGCAGCAGCAGCGACTTCCAAGCTCCGTACTTTTCTCCAACTACCAGAGCTACCAATGCTCCTATGATGACCTAGTTACAAGCAAAACTGCACTACCCAACGTAGCACCCAGAATGACCAGATTACCAACAGTGAAACCTACAAATCGAAAAAATAGAGATCAAAGGAAGACTGCAAACAAACCGAAAGCAACACCCCGCTGCCAGCCGAACAACGTAACCCTAAGCTTTGTATACTACAACTTCTTCTTAACTACAACAATTCCTGTAGTATTATGAGGCACAATCTAAGAGGAAACAGCACCAAGGCCAGCAAGAAAACACCGAAAAATCAACTATTCAACAAGTGTAGTCAGGAGGAGCCAGCCCAGCAACCACCCCACTCTCCACCACTCAAGGCGACACACAACAATAACAACAAACAGGCTGCCACCAGTCCATCCTCCCTCTTTCCCGGATTTTACTCCAAGTAGTTCTCAGGTATGACAAGAT
>NC_069475.1:25700876-25720737 GCF_026875155.1 Cherax quadricarinatus | reverse complement strand
AAGCGAAAAGGCTAGGAAGTTGCATGAGGATTTAATTAAAAAAATGCCTGCAACTAGTGCTGATGTGAGTGAATTTAAGGCCAGCAAAGGTTGGTTTGAGAGATTTAAGAAGCGTAGTGGCATACATAGTGTGATAAGGCATGGTGAGGCTGCCAGTTCGGACCACAAAGCGGCTGAAAAATATGTGCATGAATTAAAGGAGTACATAGACAGTGAAGGACTAAAAACCTGAACAAGTGTTTAATTGTGATGAAACAGGCCTGTTTGGAAGAAAATGCCAAGCAGGACCTACATTACCCCAGGAGAAAAGGAAACTCCCAGGACATAAGTCTATAAAAGACAGGCTTACTTTGTTGATGGTTCCAATGCTAGTGGTGATTGCAAAGTTAAGCTTTTATTATTTATCACTCTGAAACTCCCAGAGCTTTTCAGGCAAAAGAATGTCCTCAAGGATAATTTGTGTGTGCTGTGGAGGGAAAAACAGTAAGGCATGGTCACTAGGGACTTTTTCTATAACTGGTTACACCATGCATTTGCCCCCAATGTGAAACGATTACCTAACTGAAAAGAAATTAGAACTTAAGGTGCCTCCTGGTGTTAGACAATGCCCCTGGTCATCCTACAGACGGGGGCAGAGCGACTTTATGGGGACATGAGCTTCATTAAGGTGAAGTTTTTCCCTCCTAATACCACTCCTCTCCGCAGCCCATGGACCAGCAGGTTATTGCAAACTTCAAAAAACTGTAAAACAAAAGCTCTGTTTGAAAGGGGGCTTTGTAGTGACCTCAGAAACTCAACTGACTCTAAGAGAGTTTTGGAGAGAGCACTTTAATATCCTCAATTGTGTAAACCTTATAGGTAAGGCTTGGGAGGGAGTGACTAAGAAGACCTTGAACTCTGCTTGGAAGAAACGGGTGGCCCAGAATGTGTAGACAAAAGGGTTTTTGAAGGGTTTGAGGCTAACCCTGAGAGGATTATGCCAGTTGAGAATCCATTGTGGCATTGGGAAAGTCCTTGGGGTTGGAGATTAGTGGGGAGGATGTGGAAGAGTTGGGGGGAGGAGGACAATGAAGAACAAAACCACTGATGAGCTGATAGATCAACTTCAAGAGCAAGGGGCCCAGACCTGAGAAAACTGTTCAGGGGAGGGGAGAGAGAAATTGAAGAAGTTGTCTACTACAAAGATTAAGGAAATCGTGCAATGTGGCTGAAAGTGCAAACCTTTATGGATGAAAATCACCCTCACACAGCTATTGCAAGCCGTGCTGGTGTTTTATTACACTGCCCAATGTTGTGAAACACTTTAGGAAGTCATAAAGGAACAAGAGGTACGGGCCACTATGGACAGATATGTTGTGGCGAAAGAAGTCCAGTGACTCTGAAGCTGGTCCAAGTGCTTTAAAAGAAGAAGGGAAGTAACCCCAGAAAAGGACTCGACACCTCAAGTTTTAATGGAAGGGTTTCCCCTTCTAAACACTAACCCCCTTCCTCTCTCCCCTCCTCCCATCCCATCAATCATCACCAGATCTTCAATAAAAGTAAGTGTCATGTAAGTGTGCATGCCTTTTCAGTTTGTGTGTATTAAAATTAACATTTCATGTGGAAAAAAAAAAAAATTTTTTTCATATTTTTGGGGTGCCCTTGCATGGATTAATTTTATTTCCATTATTTCTTAGGGGGAAAATTCATTCACATACCGATTATTTCGCATAACAATTACCCTCTTGCACGGATTAAAATGGGTTATGCGGGGGTCCACTGTATGTTAGTAAATATCACTCCCTTCAACTGCTGTCTCACCCACTGCCTCACCCACTGCCTCAACCACTGCCTCACCCACTGCCTCAACCGCTGCCTCAACCACTGCCTCACCCACTGCCTAACCCACTGCCTCACCCACTGCCTCAACTGCTGCCTCACCCATTGCCTCACCCACTGCCTCTACCACTGCCTCAACCACTCCACTCGCATTCAATCTACAAAGCACCAAACACAATGAATTATTGTGAAGTGTTTGGAAGAGCACTGAGATTAATGCTCACTCCGCCATAAACAAAGCCACACTGACAATGTGTCAACCACTCCCTCCACTTCAAGCCTGGTATTTTTGTTCAATTTCCTTCTTCAATTCTATCGTATTTTTATTATTATTATTATTATTATTATTATAAATTTATTTTTGTTATTATTATTATTATTATTATTATTATTATTAAATTATTATTAGCAGTAGCAGAAATCTTTGATTCTTTAAATAACAAAAAAAAAGGCACAATACCGTGACGGAACGATACACAAATAACCCGCACATAAAAGAGAGAAGCTTACGACGACGTTTCGGTCCAACTTGGACCATTGACCATGTCACACTAACCAGAAGTGGAGCAGGATGGCTATATATAGGCGGGAAGAGGTGGTGGTAGTAGTAGTAGTAGTAGTACAAGAATGGTATATAATACCGACAAGATGAAATTAAGACACATGCGAAACCCACCCGGGCATCCCTATCGTAGACGTTTTCACCATCCAGCCAGCCACTGGATGGTGAAACATCCACAAAAAAAGACAACCGACGCCGCAAAAGTGTTTTAAATTTTCATCAGTAGTTGTAGTAGTAAAGTAGTAGAAAAAGGTAGTAGCAGTGGTAGTGGTAGAAGTGGGAAATAAGGAGGATGAGCCAGTCAAATACAAAGGAAGGGGAGCACTGCAAGAGAGCTAGGTGCCCACTGAGGGAGAGCAAGCGCACAGAGGTAGGTAAAAGGGGGAAGTGGGAAATAAATGAAGAAGAAACAGAAACACGAGACAGAAGAACGACAACCCAGGGGAGAAAAGGAAAGGGGAAAAGGGGGAAGAGGGAGAAGAAGAAAACAAAAGAAAAAGAAAAAATGAGGAGTCAGGTTAAGTCACGGGTGTTCTGAAGTTTGGAGCATTTTACAATGTATGTGAGAGGAAGGCATCTACAGAGACGAAGCCAGGGTAAGGTTCATACAAGGAAAGTTTGTGTATTAGAGAGGATTCAACTAGATGGCGACTGTTCGACTTGGAAGTAGGGAAGACAGTTTTAGCAGAAGACCAGTCAATAGGATGGCTATGATCTCTGACTTGAGAGAAAAGAGCATTTTTTAGTGTCGGCAAGCCTAACACTATTTTTGTGCTCTTAAAGTCTGTCAGAAAGAGATCGACCATTTTCTCCCCGAAGAAATTGAAAAGGACAGGAGGAGCAGAAATAGAGTAGACACCAGAACATCTTTGAGGGAGGAGAGGTATGAATGAGATTAGTGCGAAGAGTTTTTAGTCTGGCGGAAGGTAAGCTTGATGTCAAAGGGGATGGAGAGAAATTATTGAGATTAGAAAGACCGGAAATGTAGGGAAGGCAGAGGATAGAAGAGTTTCCCAAGGAGTAGAGAGTTTGGGAGAGAAGAAATTGCGTTTAGAAACGTGAGAGGGCAAGAGCCCTATGAAAGGGGAAGGGGTAGCCAAGACGGGAAAACGAATTATGAAGATGGAAATTTCTGCTGGAAGGAACTGAGGATCACAGATGCGGAGGGCACGGAGAAAGAGGAGATAAGAACACTTTTCTTTGACAGGGGAAGCATGATAGGAAAAGTAGCGAATGAAATTTGGGCCACTGGAAAAGGTTTTTGGTTAACGGAAAAGGAAAAACCTGTATCTGAGCGGGGGACATGACATCAAGGAAAGGAAGCAAGGAATTAGATTCCCATTCAGCTTTAAACTTAATGGAAGGGGCAAGATTATTAAGAGCTTGATTCTTTGCGTGTTTCAAGAGAAAACACATGATGTAACCTTCCAATACCTGTCCCGAATGGGCCATTCCAATATGCAGTCATGAATAGGTTTACAGTATTTATACTGTAGTTTAATAGCAAATAATGAACAAACAAAACACTCACCACAAAAGGTGGGGGGAGGGCTGGCTGCCCAGTTGAGGGGGTCGGAGGGAGGGTAGTAGGGACAACGTGGGTGGCGGTAAACTTAAATATGAATGGCTGCTGGAATTTGGCATTTGGGGAATTCGTGAATGAGTGAAGCCCGCGAAAGTTGAAAATGCGAATGTTGAGGGAAACCTGTATATCATGTTTCTATTTATTAATATTATTTATTATCCTTATTAAAATAAATTGTGATAGATAAATAAGCTGTAGATTGATATTAGTGTCATATTGAAGTACTATGTCAAGCCCCTGACAGCAGGAACAGATTAGTTGGTTTCCCCCATTATTTCTTATGGGGAAATTAAATTTGGCTAACAAAATCAGTTAAGGGACAAACTCTCTGGAAGGGATTAAAATCATCCCCCGAGGGTCCACTGTACATTGTTAAGTGAGAAAAGGCTGTATTAATATTGTACTCCAAGAAATAAAATAAAAAATTGTTTGTGTTGAAGTCATATTGTTTACTCTATTAGTAACCTGGAGTTTACCTGGGAGATTTCCCGGGGGTCAATGCCCCCGCGGCCCGGTCTTTGACCAGGCTCCTGGGGGATCAGAGCCAGATCAACCGGGCTGTTACTGCTGGCTGCACGCAAACCAAATGTACGAGCCACAGCCTGGCTGGTCAGGAACCGACTTCATGTGCTTGTCCAGTGCCAGCTTGAAGACTGCCAGGGGTCTGTTGGTAATCCCCCTTATGTATGCTGGGAGGCAGTTGAACAGTCTTGGGCCTCTGACACTTATTGTATGGTCTCTTAACATGCTAATGAAACACCCTGCTTTCATTGGGGATGTTGCATCGTCGCCAAGTCTTTTGCTTTCGTAGTGAGTGATTTTCGTGGGGCAAGTTCGGTACTAGTCCCTCTAGGATTTTCCAGGTGTTATAATCATGTATCCTCCAGCCTGCATTCCAGGGAATACAGGTTTAGGAACCTCAAGCGCTCCCAGTAATTGAGGTGTTTTAATCTCCGTTATGCGCGCCGTGAAGGTTCCCCTTGTAAAATTTTCTAGTCAGCAATTTCACCTGCCTTGAAAGGTGCTGTTAGTGTGCAGCAATATTCCAGCCTAGATAGAACAAGGGACCTGAAGAGTGTCATCAGGGGCTTTGGCCTCCCTAGTTTTGAAGGTTCTAAATTATCCATCCTGTCATTTTTCTAGCAGATGCGATTGAGCAATGTATGGTCCTTGAAGGTGGAGATCCTCCACATGATCACTCCCAGGTCTTTGACGTTGGGGGTTGTGGCCAGAATTTGTTTTGTACTCTGATCAAGATTTAATTTTTAATACACAACCTGTGATTTATCTTGAAGATTTTTTTCGGGTAAACATTTAAAAGTGACAATTTTATTTAGTGAAAAATGTGACAATAGATAAAAAAATCTTTTCTATTCTGTGTGTTTTTTTGGTAATTGTGGAATATTGTACTATACTGACTCATGTTTCTATTGCAGAAGTATTTTGTAAAGAGTACCAGGTTTTGTCTTGCCAGACACTATATCTTCAGTAACTTCAAGAAGCCCCAGTGTAAGACTACCAGGTTGTGTCTTGCCAGACACTATACTTCAGAAACTTCAAGAAGCACCAGTGTAAGTGTCTTGAGCAACAACTGATATTGCAGAAGTATTTTGTGGAAGACTACCAGGTTATGTCTTGCCGACACTATATCTTCAGTACTTCAAGAAGCACCAGTGTAAGACTACCAGGTTGTGTCTTGCCAACACTATATCTTCAGTATACTTCAAGAAGCACCATTAAGACTACCAGGTTGTGTCTTGCCAGACACTATATCTTCAGTACTTCAAGAAGCACCAGTGTAAGACTACAAGGTTGTGTCTTGCCAGACACTATATCTTCAATCTTCAAAAAAACCAGTGTAAGACTACCAGGTTGTGTCTTGCCAGACACATATCTTCAGTATTCAAGAAGCACCAGTGTAAAAACTACCAGGTTGTGTCTTGCCAAAACACTATATCTTCGGGTACTTCAAGAAGCCCAGTGTAAGACTACCAGGTTGTGTCTTGCCCAGACACTATATCTTCAGTACTTCAAGAAGCACCAGTGTAAGACTACCAGGTTGTGTCTTGCCAGACACTATATCTTCAGTACTTCAAAAAGCACCAGTGTAAGACTACCAGGTTGTATCTTGCCAGACACTATATATTCAGTACTTAAAGAAGCACCAGTGTAAGTGTCTGAACAACAACTGCAGGTTGTGTCTTGCCAGACACTATATCTTCAGTACTTCAAGAAAGGCAACACCTTTTATTCTTGTGAATTTGTAACTTGCCAGGTATTGCTAATTAAAAAATTTTTGTTTTTAAATTGGGAATTCAAACTAAATATCCATGCAGTTAAAAACAACAATACAAGTTACTAAAACTGTAATTAATAATTTTCAAAAAATCTATTTTAATAAACACAAGAGAAAATAATAATACAAGTGTTTTGAGTGTATCTGCAGTGTTCTAGTACATATATTAATCTTTTAACACAAAATAAAAATTATGATAGTCTTTTAAAAACACAATATAAATTTTATTGTTGCTCATAAGTAAGAAAAGTTTTGCCTGAATATATCTTAACATGGGACTATGTTTAAAAGAAAAACTGTGTTCAGTGTCCAAATAATTAAAAAATTCTTGAAATAGACATGTGAGTACATAAGGAAGGTTAACTATAAACCCCTGTTGTATGACTAAAATAATTTAAATGAAATATCTTCATTTAAAAATATGGAGAAACTTGAACATAAACCATGTCAATGTTCAGAGTGTCTGAAATGTGTTAGTCTGAAAGAGTTTTTGTGAGACATATGAGAGTACATACAGAAGGTAAACCATATCAATGTTCAGAGTGTCTGAAGTGTTTTAGTCTAAATAGTCTTGTGAGACATATGAGAGTACATACAGGAGATAAACCATATCAATGTTCAGAGTGTCTGAAATCTTTTAGCCAAAAAAACCATCTAGTGTCACATATGAGAGTACATACAGGAGATAAACCATATCAGTGCTCAGAGTGCCTGAAATGTTTTAGTAAAAAAAACAATCTTGTGATACATATGAGAGTACATACAGGAGTTAAACCATATCAATGTTCAGAGTGTCTGAAATCTTTTAGCCAAAAAAGCCATCTAGTGTCACATATGAGAGTACATACAGGAGATAAACCATATCAGTGCTCAGAGGGCCTGAATGTTTTAGTAAAAACACAGTCTTGTGAAACATACGAGAGTACATACAAGAGATAAACCATATCAATGCTCAGAGTGCCTGAAATGTTTTAGTAGAAAATACCATCTTGTGACACATATGAGAGTACATACAGGAGATAAACCATATCAATGTTCAGAGTGTCTGAAATCTTTTAGCCAAAAAAACCATCTAGTGTCACATATAGAGTACTACTGGAGATAAACCATATCAGTGTTTTGAGTGTCTGAAATGTTTTCCTGAAAAAAGAAGTCTTGTAATACATATGAGAGTACATACAGGAGATAACCATAAACAATGCTCAGAGTGCCGAAATGTTTTAGTAGAAAATACAATCTTGTGACACATATGAGAGTACATAAGGAGATAAACCATATCAGTGTTCTGAGTGTCTGAAATGTTTCCTGAAAAAAGAATCTTGTAATACATATGAGAGTACATACAGGAAAAACCATATCAATGCTCGGAGTGCCTGAAATGTTTTAGTGGAAAATACAATCTTGTGACACATATGAGAGTACATACAGGAGATAAACCATATCAATGTTCAGAGTGTCTGAAATCTTTTAGCCAAAAAAAACATCTAGTGTTACATATGAGAGTACATACTGGAGATAAACCATATGAATGTTCAGAGTGTCTGAAATCTTTTAGCCAAAAAGCCATCTAGTGTCACATATGAGAGTAAATACAGGAGATAAACCATATCAGTGTTCTGAGTGTCTGAAATGTTTTCCTGAAAAAAGAAGTCTTGTAATACATATGAGAGTACATACAGGAGATAAACCATATCAGTGTTCTGAGTGTCTGAAATGTTTTGCTGATAAAAGAATTCTTGTGAAGCATGTGAGAGTACATACAGGAGATAAACCATATCAATGTTCAGAGTGTCTGAAATGTTTTAGTGCAAAAGGGAATCTTGTGACACATAAAGAGAGTACATACAGGAGATAAACCATATCAATGTTCAGAGTTCCCGAAATGTTTTACTAAAAAAAACAATCCGTGATACATAAAGAGGGGTACATACAGGAGTTAAACCATATCAATGTTCAGAGTGTCTGAAATTTTTAGTTTAAAAGGGAATCTTGTGACACATGTGAGAGTACATGCACTAGATAAAACCATATCAATGTTCAGAGTGTCTGAAATGTTTTAGTTTAAAAGGCAATCTTGTGACACATGGTACAGGAGATAACCATATCAATGTTAAGAGTGCCTGAAATGTTTTTGTGAAAAGGCAGTCTTGTGACACATGTGAGAAACATACAGGAAATGATAAACCCCATCATGATGTAAGTGTCTGAAATGCTTTAGTCAAAAAAGCTGTCTTGTGAAACATACATGAGTACATTCAGGAGAAAAAAACATGTAGGGTTTACATTTCAGGAACACTTTAGTTTTAAACTCATCAGAATATATAAAAGGGATATGCCATGACAGTGTTGAGAGTGAAATATGTTTATAAAATATTAGTCATGTAAATCATATGTATCAGCTCATCGAGGAGATAAGTTGTATTAATGTTCAGAATATCTTACATATTTTATAAAAAAAATCAGTCTTGTGTACTCAGTTATTTAATATGTTTATTATGCACCCCATACCCATCCTGTGGGCGGTAGTCAAAAGATCAGAGGTACATAATTGGTCCAGGGGCCCGGACTCCAAAGTTTTGATAGCTGAGCAAGTTACAGAGGTAATGAACTCACAATTTACAAAGGTAATGAACTCACAATTTACAAAGGTAATGAACTCACAATTTACAAAGGTAATGAACTCCAGGTAAGTCGATCACAATCATGACAAGTTACAAAGGTATTTACAGATTAACAGAGGTAGTAATTTGGGGCCAGGGACGGCCCCCTAAGTTTTGATAGCTGAACTAGGTACAAAGGTAATGAGCTCACAAGTTTTCAAAGGTAATGAATTCTGTAGAATGGTTACTTACGTTTTTACTTTGGCTACAATCATGAACAAATTATAGAGTAATGAGCAATTCACACTTCCACACCCGGTCACAACTGTAATGATTATTGGTGCAAATATTGATTGTTGAGTCACTCACACCACACACACACACACACACACACACACCACACACACACACACACACACACACACACACACACACACCACACACAACCACACACACACACACACACTTTAGTTTATATCTTTTTTGCACCCCATACCCATCCTGTGGGCGGTAGTCCCAAAAAATTACAAAGGTACTTTAAGGGTCCAGTGACTGGACCCCAAGTTATGATAGCTGAACTAGTTACAAAGTAATGAACTCCAGGGAGATCCCGGTCACAATCATGGGAAGTTTCAGAGGTAATGAATCAGCTTCACTCCTATACATGGTTACAGTCATGAACAAATTACAAAGTAATGAGCCACTGATACGTCCCCACCTGGGCACAATTGTAATGAGTTATAAATACAAAAATTAAGTGGATCGTACACCCACACTAGCGCGCGCGCGCACATACACACACGAGGGCGCACACACGGACATGTGCACACAACGTTACAAATATATGCATACGCACAAGGACGCACACCCACACACACACACCCACACACACACACACCAACACCCACACCCCACACACCCCTCAACACACGCACACCCCACCCTCACACACACCCACACACACACACCCACACACACACCACACCACACACACACACCACAACACCACAACGCACACACACCCCACACGCACACAAAACACCCACACTCACACACACACACACACCCCCCACACACCCTCACACACACCCGCACACACACCCCCACACACACCCACACACACGCGCACAACACACACCACACAAAACACACAAAAAACACAACACACACACACAAAAACACACACACACACACACACACACACACACACACACCCTCACACACCCACACACACACACACACCCACACACACACACACACACAACACACACACACACACACACACACACACCACACACACCACACACACACACACATGCACACCCTGTGGTAAAGCTTTAATTTACAGCTAGCAAAGTCAGGGTATTTCTCCAGAATGGTCTGCAATATACCACTGTGGATAAAATACTTAGCCATTTCTTGAACACTTCTGATGAGTTGTATCTAAATTCATTAATTTGATCACACTCCAGTACATAATGACGCAATGTGTGACAATAGTCCATCTGGCAAAGTTTACATTTCGTTTGGTCTACATCTGGTGGTGGTGAAATTTTAAACCCGCCAAAGATACTTGTAACCCAGCCGGAGCCGGGCAGTAGTGACATCCAAGAGTCTGCTTATCTTGTTGGATGCACCATAGACATGTGGCTCCTCCTGCATGATGGGAAAGATGATAGATGGACTGACTTGTTTTCAATCTCCCTAAGTCTTAAGTCAATAAAAGTTCATTTGAAGTTCTTTTCGTATTATTGTTCTCAAACTGCTAAATGACAACCCAAGATTGTAATCTACCCCCTCTTTGAGAGCATACAGCTTAGCCAATTTATCAGTTCTATCATGCATCTGAAGACCAATGTGAGATGGAATCCACAGCATGTGCACTCTGACTCCACTGTCCACAATCTTACCATATCTATGTCTGGCTTCTGACAAAAGCATGCCACAATTTAAAACTTAATGAGTTGAGAGCATTTATGGGTGACAGAGAATCAGTTACAATTAAAGTGTCAACCTTAGATACATGGACACATTTGAGTGCAAGGAGTATGGCAAACAGTTCTGTTTGAAGGGTAGAGGCCCAGTTATTGATGCGTGCTCCAATTTCTTTATGAGAGCCATCACTCTGTGTGACAACAGCAGCACTACCAGCTGCACCAGTGGGCTGGTGAACAAACCATCGACGTAAATAATTTTTTGAAAGATTTGTTCTGTGTGACTAAGTTATCAATACAGCTTAAGGCATCATGTTTGGCTTCAAGACGAAGCTTTTGGGTTTTGATTTAAGAAGAGTTTTGGGGGAAAAGGAGGGAAAGGTAGTTTGGAATGGGTAATATCCCATGGAGCAGGGGAAAAGTCTCTGTTGTCCAACTTGATATAGATCATGTAGCTGGTTCATGCGGAGGTCGGTTTCCCGTTTTTTCGATCCCTCTGGAAGGATGTTCACCAGTGCTGAGGAAAGTTTGGAGGGCTTCTGTGCAGGGGTTTGAATGGGCTAGCCCAAGCATATTGACCCCAATAAGGATATTTCTTTCAGTAACACGACTCTAATGCTTGGAATATTAAGTTCTTTCCGCATATTTAAAATTTTGGCAGTACGAGGGCATCCTAGGATGATCCTCATTGCTTTGTTTTGCAGTTTTTCCAGCCTCCAAGTTCCAGTCAGCCCACGAGTGCAAGTAGTGGCGCTGCATAATCAACCAATGATCTAAATATAAGCAAGATAATTATTTTCACGATTTTAAATTAGCACCATACCGGGGATGAAAACCTGCCACAACTCTAAGTGTCTCAGCCTTTCTTTGTATTGGCGACCTCTTCAAGGGGGGCCCTTGGCGTGGTGAAGAGGCCTTGGTCTGAGGAATTTAGACTATCGGTCTTCTTCCTCAGACCGAACCTAATTACCCCCAATCTCCCCTCCCCTATCCATCCTCCCATCCTCCCCTTTTTCCTTTCCTCCTCCTCCTCCCCACTCCTCCCTTTTCCCCTTCCTCTTTTTGTCCTTTGGGATTTCCCCCACAGGCACGCTAGTTCCTAGGTAGAGGAAAGGACACCGGGGTCGATCCCATTCCGTTGAGGTTTCTTGGGGGGTGGGGTAGTTTGCCGTGGGAATCTGGATTGCCTAGGGATGTCCCGATCCCTCCCCGGTATCCCGGAGTAGCTTTGGGTGTCTTTGGGCGCGGGTGTATCTCTGGAAGCCACCTTTCGGATTCCGGGGGTGGGGGCTGAAGGAGGTATGCTTTGTGGCGGATATCCGGCCGCCCTCTCTTTTGTCCCCCGAGGTAGCTCGGCAGATGTGAGGTTGCTATCCAGATTGCTGGTTTACTGGCATGAAGGGTAGGGTATGGCACGGGTTCCATGCTGCATCTGCGCTTACTAGGGGTGTCGAGTCCTCCTTGGGCGCGGAGGGAGATTTCTGGCCCTTTCATTCCTCCTAGGAACTATCCCCCCCGGTCCCCCTTTTTTTTTCTTTTTTTTATTTTTATTTTTTTTTTCTTCTTTCTTTTTTTTTTCTTAAAAAAAAAGAAAGAAGAAACCCTAACCATGGCAGCCTAGTCCATTGAACCTGGTACCCCGGGCCCCTTCTTGATACCGCCCCCCGTTCTGACCCCGCCTGTCTTTGGACCACTCTTCAGACATTCCTCATGCCTCTGTACCTATTGCCGGTGCTGTTTCCTCACCTGCTTCAGGTACTGAGGCCTCGACTGACTCTTCGATTTATTCAGCCCTTTCGCTCTCCTCTGACTATGCTTCCGGCCTTCCCTCTACGGTGCGGCAATTTTCAAATCGCCGACCCGTTCCACGTGGGGACCAACTCTGGTTTCCCACGCCTAAACGTCAACGACAATTCCCTGCTGATGATACTTCTCCACCTTCACCTTCTCGTTCTTCTCAGAAAAGACGACCCGTCCTTCACTACCTTTCCACGCTCAGTTTCAGACTGAACAGTGGACTAAATTCTTCACTTTACGACCAACTTCCTCTACTGCCTATCTTTCTGACCATAGTATTGGCAAGGCACTCCTACGCCATGTTGGTAAAGATATTTCTTTTCATGCTCTTAAGAGCGGTACGCGCATCATTACCGTACAGAATGCTACCCAGGCTCGTGAGCTCTTCGTCTTTCCCTTTATAGATACTGTTCCTGTCACCCTTGAAAAACATCATTCCCTAAATTTCTTGTAGTGGTCCCGTTATTCTGCCCCATACCATAGTTCAACAAAATTTCCAGACATGTGGCACCGACATTTAGAACAGCTGGAACTCAAGATCTCCCAATCCTAAAGGTAGACACTTACGTTTTTTCCTGCCCGTGGGCGGAGACGATCCCCTAGCAATGTGGCTCGTTTAATTTTTGACAGCCGAGAACTCCCATCCTCAGTTTATATAGCAGGACATCGGTTACAAGTTCGAAAGGTGATCCCTAACCACAACAGTGTAGAAATTGCTGGCGATTTGGCCATCCAGCGAAATATTGCAGATCTATCGCCGAATGCCCAGTCTGTGGTCCCGATGACCATTCTAATAGTCTTGCAATCGATCTCCCTCTTGCCTTAACTGTCATGAGGCTCACCCTTCGTACTCTCGCCGTTGTGGGGTCTTTTTAAAAACGAGCGGGAAATCCGTTACCTCAAAGAGACGAAGGTCCCCCTTTAGGGCCATGGCAGTTTTCATCTCTGCCTCCAAGGGAGACTCCCACGTGTTTCTTATTCCCGTGTTTCAAAACGTCCCCCCACTTCTGGTATCCCATCTTCTACACCCCACCTCTGTGGTTACCCTCTCCATAATCACTCCTGTATCTAATCCTTTTGCTGTCTCGGCTCAGACGTCCCTACTTCAACGCCTCAGTCTAATCTCGCTTCTTCGAGTTCTCTCTTACAACCCTCAGTATCGACGAGACTCGTACGACACCTCTTCCCAATCGTCCCTCTACTTCTCAAAAGTAAAAAAAAGGTCCGGTAACACCTCCTACCCATCTTCCACCTCTCATTTTACCCTCCCTGTCTCTGTCCCTAGTTCTTCCCCTCTCACTGGCTCAGTACAAGTGCAGAGGTTCACCCTCCTCCTCGTAATGTACCTTCCTCCCCTGTTCCCTCCCAAGTTTCTTCTCTTCTCCCACCTCCCAGGTTCCTGTCTCTTCTGTCCCCTGCCACGCTTCTCCAGTTCCCTCCACCCTTTCGCCCCCCCTACCTTGGTACAGTCCAATACAGTTCCAACTTTACTCACCCTCCCCTACCATTCCCAATATTGTCCCCCATACGACATCTCTGAATTCTGAAACACTTGAAGCAATCTCTAAATTTATTGCAGAGACCAAACCATCAATGGACACTGATCCACCTTCCGCTCTTTCTCTCTCCTCTGCTCCATCTGCGCAACTCCTTTTCTTCACAGCGCACCGTTCCTTCGCTGCTTGAACATTTTCCACTGCCCCCGCATGTGGACTTTTCTAACCTCCTAGTCCGTAGGAACCCTTACCTGCGGATTTCAGTATCTTTATCATTGCCATTCATGGCCTTTTTACAGTGGAATATACGTGGCCTCAGGGGTAATCGGGGTGAGCTTCAGATGTTACTCTCCAGTTTGCCCCTGTTGGTGTTTGCTTACAGGAACCAAAATTACACTCTGCTGTTATTTCTCACATCTCAGGCTATAATTTATTGTTTCTTCAGATTCCTTTTTCCTGATGGGACCTTTAATGAAAGTGCCCTTCTTCTCCGCACTGATATTCCGTACCATCAGCTATTTGTTTATACTTCGCTGCATTACACAGCACCCCGTATCCACTTACATAGGTGGTTACGCTCTGTTCTTTATATCTCTCTCCTTCTGGGCATTATCTATTCCGGATTTTGCCTTCCTTGTTTCGTCATTACCGCCACCAATTCTGTTACTTGGTGATTTTATGCCCACCATTTCCTCTGGGGAGGGTCCACTGTGATTTCCCGTGGAATTCAGTTAGAGGTTTTTCTTTGCCACCCCCCCCCTCCATGTTTTAAATACAGGTACTCACCCCCATTTTGATCCTCGGACTCATACTCTCTCTTGCATCGATCTCTCAGTTTGCTCTTCCTCCGCCGCATTAGACTTTACTTGGTCTGTTCCCCCGGACTTACATGACAGTGTCATTTCCCAATCATTTTTTATTTCCCCCTTCATATTCGCCACCTCTTCGCACCCCACGCTGGCAATTTAATCGGGCAAATTGGAACCTTTACTCACACCTGACTTTTTTTTAAAGAGGTTCCTTCTTCGTCCTCCATCGATGGCTTTTACACCTCTTCTCATCCTCCGTTTTCAAACCGCAGCTTTATTCTATACCCCAAACTTCGAGCAGGCATTCTCAGAAATGCGTGCCTTGGTGGTCTCCTGCTTGTGCTCGTGCAGTACGTTTTTTAAACGCGGGTGCATGGGGCAGGTACCGGTACAATAGAACCACAGAGCGACTCCTTGATTTTAAACAGAAGCGTGCGATCCTCGCCGTGTCATCCGTGACGCTAAACGCACTTGCTGGCGAGATTAGTCCCCCACCATCACCTCTGCTTCCTCTATGAGTGCAGTTTTGGAAAAAAGTACGAAAAATGAGTGGTAAATTTTTCTCCTGACCCGGCTCCTGTTCTGCGGGTTGCGGTGTTGATATAGCAAACCCACTAGATGTTGCCAATGAAAAATTTGGGAATCATCTGGTCCGTATTTCTCAGGGACTCCATCTATGCCCCTCATTTTTTTCCTCAAAGTCTGCCAGGAGTTAGCACCCTTGGACTTTTCTTCTCTCAGAAGGAAACAGTATAATGTGCCTTTTACACTTTAAGAACTGGAGGCAACACTCTCAGCTTGTCGATCATCGGCAGTGGGCCCGCGACATTCATATTTGTATGCTACAACATTTACATCAGTCAGCCCTTTCAGTCCTTTTTACGCCTTTACAATCTTATTTGGTCACAGGAGTTCTTCCACAGCTGTGGAAATCCGCCATTGTTCTCCCTTTCCGCAAACCAGGCACTACGGGACATGGAAAACCCCCCACTATCGTCCCCTTGCTCTTACCAGTGCAGTTTGCAAAGTAATGGAACGTTAGTAAATAGACGTTTAGTGTGGTATTTAGAGACACACAACAGTCTCTCCCCTCGTCAATATGGCTTTCGTAAGGGGCGTTCTACCATAGACCCCCTTTCTGCGCTTGGATACGTATGTTCGTAATGCCTTTGCGAATAACCACTCAGTTATTGCCATATTTTTTGATCTTGAGAAGGCATATGACACAACTTGGAGGTATAATATTTTAGGCCCAAGCCCACTCCTTAGGCCTTCGAGGCAATCTACCATCCTTCCCTTAAGAACTTTTTAACTGACAGGGCATTTCCGTGTTCGGGGTTTAAAAATGTGCTCTCCCCGGACTTTATCCAAGCTGAAGGTGTCCCCCAGGGGGTGTGTTCTGAGCACAACACTTTTTCTCCTTGCTATTAATGATTGGCCTCTAGTCTTCCATCAAATATTTGGTCATCACTCTATGTTGATGACTTCGCTATTGCCTGTGCAGGCGCTGACTGTCACCTCCTTACAGTTTCTCTCCAGCATGCAGTCGGAACCGGGGTTTCCAATTGGGCCACCACACATGGGTTTAAATTTTCAGCACTTAAAACCACCAAATCACTTTCATTAGACGCTCTGTCATCTCTGATCATCCTTTTGTACCTCTATGGCTCACGTATCCTGAAAGTGATACAGTCAAGTTTTGGGCCTCCTCTTTGATCGTTTGGTTATCCTGGAAACCTCACATTACCTCTCTGAAGGCAACTTGTCACAGCCCGGGTGAACCTTCTTAAAAACCCTTGCTCATCTTTCGTGGGGAGCTGATCGTCGAACCCTCCTTCACCTACATTCCACCTATTTTTTATCGAAACTTGATTATGGTGACCAGATCTATTCAGCGGCATCTCCTGCTACTCTCTCTAGCCTTAACCCCATTCATCACCAAGGATTACGTTTATGCCTTGGTGCTTTTCGCTCTTCCCCTGTCGAAAGCCTCTATGCAGAAGCGAACGTTCCATCCTTATCCGATCGCCGTGATGCCCATTGCCTGCGCTACTATGTACGCTTCATGATCTCCGCAATCCTTCCATTTATAGAATGGTCACTGATAATTAGTAGACATTCTTTATTTGTTCGCCGCCCCTGCTTACTCCGTCCCTTCTCTCTTTTGCCTTCATTCGCTCTTGTCTTCTCTTAACTACCACCTTTCTATGTACATGTAGCATCACACTTTCCCTACCCCCCTGGGAAGTTCCAGCTGTTCGAGTCTGTTCTTTCTCCCTCCCTTGCTCGAAAGCCCAACTGTCTACGGTCGCTTCCCCCTCTCTTTTTCTTGACCACTTTCACTCTCATTCTCTGCCATTGCTGTGTACACAGATGGCTCCTAAGTTTCTGACGGCGTAGATTCGCCCGCAGTGTTTCCGGACAGCGTCGTACAAGGGCATTTACTATCTTCAGCTAGTATTTTTACTGCTGAATTATATGCCATCTTACAGCACTTATCCGTATTGCATCTATGCCTGTGTCATTTATTTGTGGTTGTCTCAGATCCCTTAGTGCTTTACAGGCTATACAAAATTTGATACACCTCACCCCTTAGTCCTCCGTATCCCCAAATTTGGCTACGCCGCATCTTTACTAAGCATAAAGATATTTTTTTTTGTTGGGTCCCTGGTCATGTTGACGTACAGGGCAATGAACAGGGCAGACACTGCTGGGGCGGTCAGCAGTACTGACCTACCAGTTTCTTTTAGAGGTATTCCATGTACGGACTATTTTGCTGTAATATCTTCCCCCCTCACACCCGTTGGCAACAAAAGTTGGTCTACTATGCTCGGCAACAAACTTCAGTCTATTAAACGAGTATAGGTTACTGGCCGTCTTCTTATCACCAGTGTCGAGGTTGGGAGACTACTCTCTCCCGTCTTCGCATTGGCCATACTCGTCTTACTCATGGATATCTCATGGAGAGGCGTCTTGCTCCTCTCTGTGAGAATTGCCAAGCTCCATTATCAGTCAGCCACATTCTGTTGGACTGCCCACTTTATCAACGAGCACGCAGAATTTACCTCTGTCGTCGTCTTCGCCCCGCTGCTCTCTCTTTACCTTCCCTTCTCGCTGATGGACCCACCTTTCATCCGGACTCTCTCATTGACTTTTTGACAACGACTGACTTACTCCACAAATTTTGATACTTTCAGCCCTTTCTACTTGTATCTCTTGCTACCCTCTACCCCCGTACTATCCCCTGCCCCGCTGTTTTCTGTAACCTGCTGATCATCCCCCCTCCCTTCTGCCATCCAATTCCCTTGCTTCCTTCCCTACCCTGCAGCGCTGTATGGCCCTTGTGGCTTAGCGCTTCTTTTTGATTATAATAATAATAATTTGTATTGGCGACAAAGTCTCGTTACAACAGGTCCAAGTAGTGGAACCTCAAAGCCTAGATACCTGTATCTGCTTACATATTCTAGAAGAGACCCATCATGCAACTGGATCTGACGAACTGTGCCTCTCTGCCGAGGAGGACGCCTGTTGAGTATCTTTGTTTTATCCCCTGAGATTATTAACCCCAGGTCCTGACACGAGGCTAAAACATGATTAAGAATGTTTTGGGTGTTGGAGAATCCGGTAGTGTGAATCATTATGTCATCAGCAAAACTAACCATATAATGATGGGGCTGGCTAGGCATGGCATTAAGTAAGGCATTAATCAAAATGTTGAAAAGGGTGGGACTAAGCACACCTCCCTGTGGGGTTCCTAATTCAAAATCTTTAGTTACACTTCTATGTCCCTGGAACAACACAGACGACTTTCTGTTGGACAGGTAACCTTTAATCCAGCGGAGAAGCCATCCTCCAACATCCATTCTGGCAAGTTCACTAATGATTACATGTCTGTTGGCTACATCAAAAGCGGATTTAAGGTCAAGGAACGTAGTGTATGAGCTGTCAGTGTGCAGAGTGAGAAAGGTGGTAATGCAATGATGCACACTCCTTCCATGCATGAAGCCATGCAACCGGGGTGACAAGAATTCCTTAATTCTGTGCATAAGACGATTAAGAATCATCCTTTCAAATGTTTTACACAAGCAGCTAGTAAGGGATATTGGGCGAAATGAGTTTTGTTGATTGGGCTTTGGAATGGGAATAATGAGGCTATTGGTCCATGATTTAGGGAGCTCCCCAGTGACATAACTCATGTTATATAATTCAAGTAAAGGATTACCTGGTACTCGACACAGCAATCTGAGTATGTTGTAATACCATCCTCACCAGGCGACGTGGAGTTGCCCTTAGTTAGTGCTGCATCAAGTTCATAATTAGTGAAAGGAATGTTGCAGTCATCTGCCTTGCTGAGCATAAAGCAAACAAGTCTCTCCCTTGCATCATATTTGTCCATTAATTTCGCATGTGTGGTACTGGGAAGACTGTCATAGCTAGATGTAGCAGCCCAAGCACTGACTAACTCATTCGCCCTATGCAAGGGATGAGGGTGCGCGATCTGCCCAGTTCTGTTACCCTTAATTCTATTTATGTCCCTCCATGCCCGGCTAAGTGGGGTGTGAGCATTGAGACCATTGACAAATTGTTCCCAGTGTGTTTGCCGCAGCTCTGTCATATGCTCTCTGGCAGCAGCAAGGGCAGTTTTTGGAAGAGGCTCAGCATTTCAGGGGTACGATGGTTTCTATAGGCTAGGCCTAGTCTGCGAGCAGTACGTTTCAATGTTCGAAGTTTAGAATCATTGTAATTGGTATGATTTTTATAAGACTTATGATTATTATGGAAGTCATTTGGATTTAGAGTAGTAGGAGGTTTCAGAGGCGGCTCTAAGAAGTTCTGAATACTGCTCACAAGGTCATTGTTAAAAGTCTCGACAGAGGTACACTCATAGGAATTATACCAGTCAGTCACATGTGCAACAAAGTCATCATGTTGAATCAGGGGAACATTAAGACGTTTCCGTTTGA
>NC_069475.1:25664276-25700376 GCF_026875155.1 Cherax quadricarinatus | reverse complement strand
CAATTGTTCTCCTTTCCGCAAACCAGGCACTACGGGACATGAAACCTCCCACTATGTCCCATTGCTCTTACCAGTGCAGTTTGCAAAGTAATGGAACGCCTAGTAAATAGACGTTTAGTGTGGTATTTAGAGACACACAACAGTTCTCTCCATCTCGCAATATGGCTTTCGTAAGGGACGTTCTACCATAGACCCCTTACTACGCTTGGATACGTTTGTTCGTAATGCCTTGCGAATAACCACTCAGTTATTGCCATATTTTTTGACCTTGAGAAGGCATATGACACAACTTGGAGGTATAATATTTTAGCCCAAGCCCACTCCTTAGGCCTTCGAGGCAATCTACCATCCTTCCTTAAGAACTTTTTAACTGATAGGCATTTCCGTGTTCGGGTTTATAATGTGCTCTCCCCGGACTTTATCCAAGCTGAAGGTGTCCCCCAGGGATGTGTTCTGAGCACAACACTTTTTCTCCTTGCTATTAATGATTTGGCGTCTAGTCTTCCATCAAATATTTGGTCATCACTCTATGTTGATGACTTCGCTATTGCCTGTGCAGGGGCTGACTGTCACCTCCTTACAGTTTCTCTTCAACATGCAGTCGACCGTGTTTCCAATTGGGCCACCACACGTGGGTTTAAATTTTCCAGCACTAAAACCCACCAAATCACTTTCACTAGACGCTCTGTCATCTCCGATCATCCTTTGTACCTCTATGGCTCCCGTATCCCTGAACGTGATACAGTCAAGTTTCTGGGCCTCCTCTTTGATCGTAGGTTATCCTGGAAAACCTCACATTACCTCTCTGAAGGCAACTTGTCACAGCTGGCTGAACCTTCTTAAGACCCTTGCTCATCTTTCGTGGGAGCTGATCGTCGAACCCTCCTTCGCCTACCATTCCACCCTTATTTTATCGAAACTTGATTATGGTGACCAGATCTATTCAGCGGCATCTCCTGCTACTCTCTCTAGCCTTAACCCCATTCATCACCAAGGATTACGTTTATGCCTTGGTGCTTTTTCGCTCTTCCCCTGTCGAGAGCCTCTATGCAGAAGCGAACGTTCCATCCTTATCCGATCGCCGTGATGCCATTGCCTGCGCTACTATGTACGCTCTCATGATCTCCGCAATCCTTCCATTTATAGAATGGTCACTGATATTAGTAGACATTCTTTATTTGTTCGCCGCCCCTGTTTACTCCATCCCTTCTCTCTTCGCCTTCATTCCCTCTTGTCTTCTCTTCAACTACCACCTTTCTATGTACATGTAGCATCTCACTTTTCCCTACCCCCCCTGGGAAGTTCCAGCTGTTCGAGTCTGTTCTTTCTCCCTCCCTTGCTCGAAAGCCCAACTGTCTACGGTCGCTTCCCGCTCTCTTTTTCTTGACCACTTTCACTCTCATTCTCATGCCATTGCTGTGTACACAGATGGCTCTAAGTCTTCTGACGGCGTAGGATTCGCAGCAGTGTTTCCGGACAGCGTCGTACAAGGGCATTTACTATCTTCGGCTAGTATTTTTACTGCTGAATTGTATGCCATTCTTGCAGCACTTATTCGTATTGCATCTACGCCTGTGTCATCATTTGTGGTAGTCTCAGACTCCCTTAGTGCTCTACAGGCTATACAAAAATTTGATACATCTCACCCCCTAGTTCTCCGTATCCAACTTTGGCTACGCCGTATCTCTACGAAGCATAAAGATATTATTTTTTGTTGGGTCCCTGGTCATGTCAACATACAGGGCAATGAACAGGCAGACACTGCTGCAGGGTCAGCAGTACATGACCTACCAATTTCCTATAGAGGTGTTCCATTTCTGGACTATTTTGCTGCAATAGCTACCCACCTTCACGCCCGTTGGCAACAACGTTGGTCAACTCTGCTTGGTAACAAACTTCATTCTATTAAACCGAGCATAGGTTACTGGCCATCTTGTCATCAGTGCCAAAGGGTTTGGGGAGACCACTCTCTCCCGATTTTTCGCATTGGCCACACTGTCTTACGGGAAATCTCATGGGGGGCCCCCTGTCCCTCTTTGTAAAGCGGTTAAGTTCCGGGATCGATTAGCCACATTCTGTTAGATTTCCCCTTTCTATCAGCGAGAAAGCAGAGTTTAACCCCCAAAAGGGCCGTTTTATTTTTCAAACACTCTCTCTTTACCTTTTTTTTTCTTGTTTTGGCCTTCCCCTTTAAATTTCCCTAAATCATTAAACTTTTTGAAAATTTGGACTGATTTACTCCAAAAAAATCGGTTTAAAATACCTTTGCATTCCCCTCTCCCCCTTTCCCCCTTTTTCAGTCTCTTCTTTGCCCTTTTCCCCTTTTAAAAACCTTTCCACTCCCTCCACTGTTACCCAAACCCTTTTTTACCCCATTAAAACCCCCCTTTTTTGGCCCCCCTGTTTGCCCCGTTTCCCTTTTTCCCTGCAGCGCTGAAACCCCCCTTTTGTGGCTTAGCACTTCTTTTTGATTATAAAAATAAAAATTTTTTTATATCTTTTTTCCCCTTCTCGGGCTTTAAATCTTTTCCCGGGAATATTCCCTTTTGGTTGTTTTTTTAAATTTACCCCCCCCCGTTTCTTTTGTTGGTTTTTTAAAATCCCCATCATTTTTTTTGGGGGGGCGTCTAAACTCTGTTTTCCCCCGGCCATTCATTTAAGGGGTTTTTTCCCTTGCTCCCCCCCCCCCAAATTTTTAAAAATAAAAGGTATTCACCCCCCTTTTTAAACCCTGGGGCTCACACCCACTCTTGCATCAACTTTTCTCTGCTTTTCCTCCCGCCGCATTAAAACTTCACTGGTTTGTTCTCCCGGATTTCCCAGGGACAGTGATCATTTCCCAATCTTCCCTTATTTCCCCTTTTCATTTTCCCACCCCTCTTCTTTTCCCCCATGCTGGCAATTTGATCAGGAAAAATTGGGAACCTTTTACTCACAACAAAACTTTTTTTTGTGGGCCCCTTTGGTCCTCCATTGATGACTTTTACCCCTTTTATCACCTCCTTTTTAAAACCGCAGCTTCTTTTCCCAAACCCCATCCCTTTTGGGCAGGCATTCCAAAATGCATGGTTGGTTTTTTCTTCTGCTTGTGCTCATCCCAAGACTTTAAAAACGCACTCCCATGGGGAAAGGAAGGGGGGCGGGTTTACCTTTTGCAATAAAACCCAACGAAGATTTTTTTGTTTTTAAGCAGTAGCGTGCGACGCTCGCCGTGTCATATGTGACGAAAAAAACGACCTGGTCGAAAATTATGTCTCCACCTTTCATTCTGTTCCTCTATGATCCCCGGTCTGGAAAATACGAAAACTGAGGGGAAAATTTTTCTTCTGACCCGGTCCTTTTTCGGGGCCCGGGTTCCCGGTTTTTAAAATAAAAAAACCCACAAGATGTTCCCAAAATAAAATTTGGCAATCATTTGGTCCAAATTTCTAAGGGGCCCATTTTTGGGTCCCTCGTTTTTTTCCCTAAAAAGTCTCCCAGGGGATTTTACACCCTTGGATTTTTTCTTCTCTCAGAAAAGGGGAACTAAAAAATTTTTGCTGTATTTTGGAAATGTTTTTTTGCCCCCCTTTTTTAATTTTTTGATAGAAAAGGTTCTCACTACATGTTCAAGTGGGGGTAGTTTTTTTACAAAATTTCCCTTATCTGTTTTGGGGGTTTAATACATCTTGACTGATCATTCAGTGTCTCTATCCTTTTTTCCCCACCCCTCTTCAAAAGTTTTTTTTAAACTACTACTATAAAAATATGACTGTTTTCAAAAATATATATGTACAAAAATATACAAAAAACAGCTTAAACTTTATTCAAAACAAAAAATCCCCACCCCCTTTTAGTGTTCTCCCCAAATTGGTGCACTCAGCAATTTTGGGCCCTTCTCTCTTCAGGGCCCAAAATCTCGGGGCTAACCGTGTTTTGCCCATTTTAAATCCCCCTGGGTTTTTGTGGCCCCAAAAATTTAATTTTAAAAAAACCTAAAAACCCCCCCATGGAGAAAACCCCCATAATGCCCCAAAAAATAGAAAAAAAAGGACCCAGAGTTTCCGGAAAGGTTAAAAGGCCCAAGAAACAGGGGAGAGAGAGAGGGGGGAGGGGGAGCCTACCCTAAGCTCCCCCAAAACCAAAAAAAAAGACTTTTTTCCAACCCCAAAATTTCCCCTCGTTACCACCCTTTTTCCACACCTTAATTTTATTTTTAACAAAAAAAAATTTAAAACTTTTTTAAACTACTTATTTTTTTTGGTTTTTGGGGTTTTGGATAAAGTACAGTGGCCCCCCGGGTTTAAAAACAAATTTTTTTTCTTTTCCAGTATATTTTTCAGGTCCCCCAGTATTTCCCAAATTTTTTTCCCAAAAAGGAAAATTGTGAAGTAGATTAGCCCATTTAAACCCCCCAAAACATCCCACTTTCCAAATCCCACTTACATAAATACACTTACATTTTTTGGGGTGGGCCATTTGGAGGTGATGTTAAGGGGGGGGGTCCACTTTTAAAACCCCTATTATTTTTGAAAAAAAATGGGGACTTGACCCAGCGGGCCTCTCGTCACAAGGGTGATTTTCCCTTATGACATTTAGAGTTTTGGGCTCCATCAATTAAATTTATAATTAGGTTTCACGAAAACTGTTACTTAAAAAATACTTTTTTGGGCCCTATACCCCCTTAAACACCCCCACCTCCAAAATGAAGTCTCCAAAAGCTACCCTTTTTCCCTCAGGAAAACGGCTAGTAATAAAAAAAAAAAAATTGATTTAAGAAATAAAGGTTGGTAACCCAAGCTACCAGAAATTTTTTAACATTTTTTTTCCAGCCCCAATAACTACTTTTTTCACTTTACGGGTTATTTAAAAACAGTTTGGGCAGAATTTTTTTTTAAAAAAAAGCTTTTTAAAACTATACCCATATCCCTAAAGGGGGGTTTAACTATTTAAAAATTTTTAAGGTTTTTAAAAACAATACACATTACATTGAAAAAAATTGCACACAATGCCCACTGTGAAAGCCGGCCCCAACCACCCCCCTGTGCCTTTTCCCCACGGCTAACCCGGGAAAAGAAAATTTGGTTTTCAAAAAGGGTGGCATCTTCCGATGGAAAACGAGAGTACAGCCAAAACCCAGAGCATTCGGGGTGTAACCAGGCAGGAAACTTCAAAAAAACATGTCAAGGTGTCTCTCACTTGGGGGGCCCAAACCCCAAAAACAGTGAGATTCCAGTCAACACTCACAACCCTTAAAAACTTTGTCAGGCACTCAACCCATTTTCCGGGGTTCCCACTCCACACAGATCCTCCAAACTTATAAAGGGAGGAGGTGACATAGAACATGGGGGGGTCCAAGGGACCATTTAAAGGAAAACTTTTGGGGCCGTTTCGCTTTATAAAAGCCACCAAACAAAAACATATCACATACCTTCCTAAACTTTCTCATGTTCCCAAAAAGGTTGTCAACCACTGCCTCAAATTCTTTTGCTATACACTGACCCTTGTCCCCCCTTTTTGGCCCCCAGACTCGACTCCTTCACGTAATAGCGGGTAGAGAGTACTCGGCCCTCGCTAAAGATTTTTCACCATGCAAAAAAAACAATGTTAGACTAAAAAAAACCCCTATTATAAAGTCGCACCATGAATTACTTTGAAACATCTAGAGAGGCATCACCAAACCACATTCTCTGACCCTTTTTTTATTTTTAAAACCTTCCAAATTAAAAGGGTTAGGAAAAAAGGGGCCCATCTTAAAGTCTTTGTGGTTTCTCTTTTTTTGGGCAAAAACCTCAGGGGTTTAAATGGTCCCCATACACTATTACGGGAAATTGGGGGGAAAAGCACTGATATAAACTTCAAATATCTGCACGGGCCAAACACCAAAGCCAAAGCCTCCTCTACAGTTCCCAAAACCAAAACGTTGTTGTTTTTTTTTAAAATTTTGGGGCTAAATGGAAAAACGGGCTCCTCTTAAAGTGGGGCCCTTTGGCTTGGTGAAAGAGGCTTTTGGTCAGAGGAATTGGGCCCTGTCGGTCTTCTTTCCCCAGCCCCAAAACCAAATTCCCCCCCAAATCTCCCCCTCCCCTACCCCCACCCCCCCCCCTTTTTTCCTTTCCCCTCCTCCCCCTCCCCCCACCCTCCCTTTTGCCCTTCCCTTTTTGGCCTTTGGGTTTTTTCCCACAGGTGCGCTAGTTCCTAGGTAGGGGAAAGGGAAACCCGGGGGCCCCTTTCCCCTTTCCCGTTGGGGGTTCCCTTGGTGGGGGGGTTTAGTTTGCCGGGGGGAATCTGGATGGGCCTCGGATGCCCCGTTTTCCTCTCGGGTATCCCAGAGTAGCTTTGGGGTGTTTTTAAAAGGCGAGGGGTTTGTATTTTGGAAGGGCCAAACCTTTCGGATTCCGGGGGGGGGTTTGGCCGAAGGAGGTATGCTTTGTGGCAGTACCCGGGCCCCCCTCTTTTTTGTCCCCCCGAGGAAAGCCGGCAAATGGAGGTTGTTTTCCCGGGTTTGGGCGGGTTTTTTACGGGGAAATGGGGGGGTAGGGTGTGGAAAGGGGTTCCATGCTGCATCGGGCGCTATTTAAACAGTCCCTGAGGTTCTCTTGGGTGCCAGAGGGAGTTTTTCCGGCCCTTTAATTCCCCCTGGGAACTATTCCTCCCCGCCCCCCCAAATTTTTTTTATTTTTTTTTTTTAAATTTTTATTTTCATTTCTTTCTTTTTTTTTTTTAAAAACAAAAAGAAAAGGGAAAGAAAACCTAACCATGGAGAACCCAACCCATGAACCCACAAAACCCCCCCAGGCCCCTTTTGTTTTCCCGACACCCCCATTCTGACCCTCCCTTTTATTTTAAAACCATTTTTTGGGGGGAACTCCTGATGCCCTTGTACCTCTTGCGGTGCTTTTTCCCCCTCCCCCCTTTTAAAGGTACCAAGGCTTGGGACTGACTCCTTCGATTTGTTGAACCCCGCTCTCCTTTGCACATGTTTTTCCCCGCTTCCCATCTAGGGAAGGGGAAAATTTTTCAAATTTCGCCCGCCCTTTTTCACCCCCCCCAGCCCAAAAACCCCCGGTCCTACCCCCAAAAATGAAAAACTTTCAATCTCCTGTGAAAACCCCCTTGTTACCTTCCCTTTTCCTATTTCAAAAAAAGACCGCCCACTCATGCTTCCCTCTCTACCCCCCCTCGGGTTTCAAAACCACACAATGGCCCAAAAATTCTTTACTTTAAGACCGAATTCTTTTTTCTCCCTTTACCTTTCGGGAACCATATTTTGGGGGAAAAAAGCGCTCCTGTGTCAGGGCGGTAGGATATTTCTTTTCGGGCCCCTAAAGATGGTACGCGCTTTCATCTTTGTCCAGAATGAACCCAAGGTCTGTTTTCTTTCTCTTTTTTTTGCATTTTTGATACTACTCCTATCCAAATTGAAAAACCCCTCTAAATTTCTTATAGTGGTACTGTCATTCTCCCCCCCTACCTTTAGCCAACAAAATTTTTTCCATTTCATGTGGCAATGACATTCTTGAAAAAACCCCATCCCCTGGCCGGGATTGGGGACATTTTTGAACGCTGGAACCCCCAAAATCCCCCAAAATCCTCAAAGTAACACTTATGCCCTTCCTCCCCGTGGGGGGGAGACGTTCCCCTTGAAATGATTAGCTCGTCTAATTTTTGGGCCCACCCGAAAAACCCCCCTCCTCTGTATATGCGGGGGACATCTTTTAAAAAGTTCGAAAGGGATACCCCCACTGGCCAAACCAAAAGTTTTTGAAATTGCGGGCCCGTTTTGGTCACCCGCAAAATATTGAGATTAGGGCCCCGAAGGGCCAGCCCTGGGGGGCCAAACGCCCATTCTAATAAAAACTTGCAGTCAACCTCCATCTTCCCTTTAATTGTAATAAGCTACCCTTGTACCCCCATCGTTCCCAAAGGCCCTATTTAAAAATAAACGGAAATTCGTTGCCTCAAAGAGGCAGGTCCCCCCTTAAACCCTATGGCAGTTATCATCCTGCCCCAAGGGGGAGACTCCAACCGGGTTTTTTCTTTTTCTCGTGTTTAAAAAACTTCCCCCCCACTTTTTGGGGTCCCTTTCTTCTGCGCCCCCTTTTGTTACCCTGCCCAGGGGCCACTCCGGAAAACCCTCCCCCTTTTTCCCCTATCCTTGGCCCCTGCCCCCACAACTCCCCTCGGTTTTTTTTCCTCCATTTTCGGGGTCCTTCCTCACAAGCCCCAGTATAAACCCAAAAACCTCGAAAGGACCCCTAAAAACCAATCCCCATAGCCCCTTGTGGCTTAGCGTTTTCTTTTTTGATTATAATAATAATAATCTACTTCTCAGAATTTCCCAAAAAAACCACATTGCTCAAATCTTTTTTGGGCCCCTTTCCCCTCCCTTCTCCCACCTCCACACTTTCCCTTTTTTTTTTCCCAGTCTCTGTGCCTAGTTTTCCCCTCTCTCGGGCTCTATTACAAGTGTGGAATTCCCCCCCTCCTCCTCGTACAAACCCTTTCCACCCCCTTTCCCCTCCCAATTTTTCCTCCCTCTTTTTCCACCTTCCAGGTTTCTCCCTCTTCGTCCCCCCCCACATTTCATCTCAGCCCCTTTTACCTTTTTCCCTCCCCCTCATTTTGGGTTTTAAAAGTCCATTATGTCCCAATCTTTACTAAACCCTCCCCCTTATCTCCAATATGGTCCCTATACATCTTTGAATTCAAAAAAAATTTGGGAAGCCTTTTAAAAATATATTGCAGAGACTAAACCTTCAAGGGGCAGGGATTCATTTTCCTTTTCCTTCTCTTCCCTTCCCCATCTTCACCCCCCATTTTCACAACGTTTTTTCCTTCGTGTTTTGAACTTTTCCCAATTCCACCACACTTGGGAATTTTTAACCCATCTAGTCCGTAGGTCCTTTTCCCCCTACGGATTCCGGGTTTTTTTCTTAAATTCCCCAATCAGGGCCCCAAATTTACAGTGGAATTTTCCGTGGCCCTAGGGGAAATTTGGGGGGTGAGCTTCGGGATTTTGGGCTTTCCAGGTTTTCCCCTTTTGGGCTTGTTTTACAAAAACCCAAAAAATTACACTCGGCTGTTTCCAACCTTTTCTCAGGCTAAAATTTATTGTATTTTTGGGATCCTTTCTCAGATGGGCCCCTTTAAAAAAAGTGCCCTTCTACAAAATGATATTCCTTACTGTCAATATTTTGCCCAAAACCTCGCTGCTTTTACACTCCCACCCGTATCCACTTGAATAAGGGGTTTTACAATAGGGTTTTTTAAAAGTTTCCCTTCCTTCCTCGAGCATTTTCTACCCCAGATTTTTACCCCCCTTCTTTCACCCCTTAAAAACCACCACTTCGGGTTATTTGGGTGATTTTAAAGCCCACAAATTTTTCTGGGGGGGGTTCATTGTGACCCCACGGGGCATCCATTTGGGAAAAGGCTTTTCCCCCGCCCTCACCCCCCTCCATTTTTTAAAAACTTTTTCCCCCCCACCCATTTTGACCCTCGTACTCATACTCTCTCTTGCTCACTCTATCGCCCTCTCTTCCCCATGCACGACTTCACCTGGTCGTTCTACCGGACTTACATGCCCAGCGATCTTTTTTCCAATCATTTTACTTCTCCTTCCTATTCCCACCTTTCCGTAGCCCTCGCTGGAAATTTGATGGGGAAAATTGGGGGACCTTTACTCCCCAACTCGCTGCTTAGTGGGGTTTCCCCCTTTTTTAATCCTCTTTTGATGAGCTCCTACACCTCTTTCGACGTCATTTTTAAACCACAGTTTCATTCTATTCCCCCCAAACCCCAGGCAGGCTTCTCAAAAAAGGTGCGTCCCCTTGGGTTTTCCTGCTTTTTGCTCGTGCGAAACGTTTGAAACGCGCTGCATGGGCCAGGTACGGTACAATAGAACTGTGAAAGCCCTTCTTGTTTTTTAAGCAGAAGAAATGCGATCCCCTCCCCGTTTTCATCCGTGAAGCTAAACGCACTTCCCGGCGGGGGGGACTATGTTTCCACCATTTTAACTCCCGCTTCTTCTATGAGTGCAGTCTGGAAAAAAGTTTAGGGAAAATTTAATTTGGGAAAAACTTCCTGACCCGGCCCCCGGGTTTTTAGGGCGCTGGGTTGATTAGCAAAAAAATTTTCGACTTTTTCATTGAACTTGGCAACGTCTGGCCCCTATTTTTCCCCGGGGGGGGCCTCTTTGCCCCCCGTTTCTTTCCTCAAATCTGGGCCCAAAAAGTTAGGGACCCCCTTTTTAAATTTTCTTCTCCCCAGAGAAGAACAGCATAATGTGCCTTTTTTTTCCCCTTTAAAAAACTGGGGGGCAAAGCTCTCACCCTTTCGAATCATTGGCAGCCCGGGGGCCCGATGACATTTTATATTTTTTATGTTTCAACATTTACATCGGTCAGCCCCTTTTAGTCCTCTTACCCCCTCTTCAATCTTTTTTTGGGCCAAGGAGGTTTTTTCCCCACTGTGGGTATCTGCCATTGTTCCCCCCTTTTCCCCAAAAAACCGGGAAATACAACAAAGATTTCCTTCCACATCATCCCCTGCTCTTTTTATGCAGTTAGCCCAAAGTGATGGAAAGGGCCCGGTTTAAATCGATGTTTTTATATGGGATTTGAAAAACAAAAAGTCTCTCGGGTAGGGCCAAATTTTGGGTTTCGTAAGGGGCCCGTTCTACCCCTAGACCCCCCTTTCTACGCTGCTTGGAAAAATATGTTCGGGAATGCCTTTTTCGAATAATCAATCCCGTTTTTGCCAAAATTTTTTGACCTTGAGAAGGCATAAGGGCACAACTTGGGGGTAAAAATTTTTAGCCCCCCGGGCCCCCCTCCCTTTTGGGCCCCCGAGGCCAAACAACCATCCTTCCTTAAGAACTTTTTAATGACAGAAAATTTTTATTGTTTTTGAGTCAATAAAGTTCTTTTTCCCCCGGGCTTCGTCCAATGAAGGTTTTTTCCCTCAGGGTAAAATTTTTTAAGCACAAAAACTTTTTTCCTTTTCTATAAATTTATTTGAACCTTTTGTTCTTCCACCAAATATTTGGCATCATCCCAAAGTTTTTGGGCTTTTGCTATTGCCTGTGCAAGGGGCTTGACTGTAAACTCATTGCAGTTTTCCCCCTCCCCAAAGTGGCGACCAAAGTTTTTCCAAAAAGGGGCCCCCACACATTGGTTTTAAAAAATTTTAAGTACCAAAACTCCCCCAAATTTTCTTTTTTATAGACGCTCTGTTTTCTCCCATCATCCTTTGTATCTCTAAAAGGGGTCCCCCCCATTCCCCGAACATGATACGTCAGGTTTCTAGGCCTTTTCTTTGGAAAAGTAAAGGTTTAACCCGGAAACCTCACATTACCTCCCCTGAAGGCAACTTTTTCCAGGGCCCAAACTTTTTTAAAAAAACCCTTTCTCATCTTTACTGTGGGGGGCTGAACGTTCCCAATCGCATCGTTTTTACATTCAGCCCTCGTTTTTTAAACGAAACTTGTTTTTGGTGACCAGATTTATTTCCCGCGGCCCCTCCTTTCTACTCTCTCTAGTTCCCTTTAACCCCCTCCCTCACCCAAAGGGTTACGTTTTTTCCTTTTGGGGCTTTTTCGGGTCTTCCCCCCGTTGAGAGCCTCTAGCCCGGAAAAAGAATTGTGAAAAAATTTTTGTGGGCTGCCTCCAAGTGAGTCCCCTACCCGGGGAAACTTTTGTTGGGCAACCCAGCTCTGAGGTGGGTACCTCAGCCTTTACAAGTGGCTTTAGGGCAGATTTTTACAAATATTGATGTTTTCAAGCCTCCGGGTTTATTTCACGTTTTAAAAGGTAACTTTATGTTTGGGAGGGATATATCCTGAACTTCAGCTTCCCTAAGCTTAGCCTTAGCCCCCTTTTGGGCTTCCCCTCAGGTAGCCTTAATTCCCACAATTTAAATGTTATTGTGACTTGCCTTTCACCTCAAAAAAAACCTATATCCAAGAGAGATGTATTCCCCCTTTTTAAAAATATGCAGACACAAAACACTAGTTCCCAGAAAATGCCAAGAGACCCCTGGTACTTAAAGGGGCATGCACTGCCAGCTGCAAAAAGGTCCAAAAAAAAAAAAACCCCAAAAAACCCAATTTTCCCCCCCGACACGGCCAGAAATCTACGATATAAAAATTAGGTCTTGTTTACGTATGGGCCGACAGAGGCCAAAAACGGTACATCGAGGGGCCTCTACCCCCGATTTTTCCCCCGGTCTCGAATGTGAAGACAGTGGGGGGGGCGCCCCTCTGCTGATCAGGTAAAGTCTTTTTCCCCTTGGGGGTCCCGTCTTAAAAAGAACGAAACAGGGCTCTCTTCCAACCCCCGTCTCTTCGTCAAACTAAAGGGTAAATTACCTTTGTGTTTTCCCCAAAAATTTTCGGGCCCATTATAAACCCATGTTAAAAGGGCCTTTGGTCTACATTATTATTTTTTTACAGTTTGGGCCCTTAAATAAACCTAATATTAATATCTAAAAAGTTTAAAACTAACCCACTCCCCCCCTTTAAGGGGAAATCTTTAAAAAAAATAAGCTTACCAACAAACCAATTTTCCAACTCGGAAAAAATGCTTTTTTTTTGGGGGAAATTTTAAGGGCCACCCAGCTCACCCCTTCCCCTTACCCGGCCCGCCCGGGTCTGTCCTGTGGAACTTTAGGGACCAAAAAAAATTTTTCCCCATCCCCCCGCCCGGCGAAGGTTTTGGCTCTAATCTAAAAAACAAATTTTACCTTCCCCCGAGGCCCCCCCGGAACCGACCCCCGGGCAGAGGCCCTCCGGCCCAAATCTCGTCAGCAGATCCCGTTAACTTCAACCATCCAGTTTTTTCCCCTTTCGTGGACCCTTTGGGGGGTGTAAAATTGGGTTGGGCCCCGGGGGTTTAGCACCCTTTTCTTTAATTTTAACGGGCTTTTTTGTATGTCCCAACCTTGATGAGGTTTGGGTCTGTACTTTCCCACCCCGTGGCCCCCACCCTTGGTTAAAACCTTTTCCCCCCCACCGTTTCGGGGGTTTCCCGGGTTTAAAGGGGAATCTATCTCCCTTTTATGTACCCTAAAAGTGTTTTCCAAAGGGGGCCGGTGTTTGTCCTACCTAAACCCGGTTTTAGCCCTTCCCCGGTGTTCTCGTGTATATGGGGAATTTATTATCACTACTCCCCCAGTATCATGGGGACAGCTTTTCCCTAACTCGCGTGGCAGGGGAAATTTAGGTGGAATTCCCCCGCCTGTGTTATCCTTTTGGGATTGTATAAACCAATTTCCCTTTCCCTTAAAAAGTCCGCGTGTAGACAAGAAATCAACTATATGATTGGGTCCCACCAGGATACCTACATTTTTTGACTGGGGTCAGTGGTAAATTCCCGGTCTTTCCCGCTTTTGCTTTTGCTGCGCAAACAAGACCTCTCGCTGTTTAAATTTCCCCGGGGATTTCCACCACCAAGGCTGTTAAAAGTTCTCTTCCAAAGTTTCCCCCTAATTTGACTTTTGACCCTCCCACAATCCTAAGATTTGGGTGGGAAAACCCGACTTATAGCCCCTCCCAGCTGATAATTTCCCCGGGGTTTTTCGCTTCCCCCCTTTATTATTAAAAATAATAATTTTGCCCCTCCCCCAAAATTTTAATAGTAACTTTCCTTGTGGCCCAACTTTAATTTTTTCCACCCAAATTTTTTGTTATCAAGGGATAAATTTTTTGGCCCCGGGTTTAAAGGGAAAAATCGGGGTTTTTTCGGGCCTTTTGCCCAATTTTACAACCTTTGCCATGGAAATGTAGGTAGGGCAGCACCTCCGTTATTTTTTACTCGGAATTTTGAGACTTCACTCCCCCCAATTTTCCCCTGGCTAACCCTTTTTAGGTCAGACTCACTTTCTATCTCTACCTGAGAGGTATCCCTATTAGGCCGGGGGGTTTCCCCTTTAAATTTTGGGGGAAAAAGGCCTTTCCAAAAAGTTTTCTCGGCCCAAATTTTCCCCCAAAAAAAAAAAAAATTTTTTTTTAAAAAAAATTTTGTTGTTTTTCCCAAAAATTATGGTTTTAAAAAAAAAAAATTTACCCTTTTGCCCTTCGGAGAAAAGCATAATTTGCAGGGAAAATGCCCTTGGAAAGGCCCTTGAAGGTTTTTTACCCTTTAAACCTTTTTTTACCGTATTTAATTTGTTTGGTTTTTTTCACTATTTAATTTTTCACAAAATTTTCCCGGGGTTTTTAAGGGGCAATTGGGGGCTTTTAAATCTTTTCAAAACAAAACCCTAATTTTTCCAAATTTGAAAAACGGTTTCCCCCTCAAAAAATTTTTTTTATTTTTATTTTCCATAATTTTAATTTAACCAAAACGGGATGAACCCTTTTCCTTTGTTTTACCTTGGGGGGAAGGGCCCCCTCTGAAACATTTCAACACAAAATTTTTTAAAAATTTTTTTTCAATCTTTTCAAAAACGGCTTCTTTAACCGGCTTTACTCGTCCAAGGCCCCTTTAAATAAAAAGTTTTAAAAAATAAATTTCCCTTTTTTTCCCCAAGTTCCAAAAATGCTTTAATTGGCTTTTGGATGTTTGGTTAAAAGGTGCCAGTTTTGTGGGGCCCAGGCAAGGCTTTTTTGACGGGACCCGAAACAACTTTAATTTAAGGCAAAATTAAAACGGAAAATGGGTTTAAAAAGATCCCCGGAAAGTGTTACCCCCCCTTTTTTCCCTCTTTTTTTTCCCCAAACCCCCTATAAAATTTCCCCTTTTTTCCCTTCCCCGGTTTTCCACCCCCTTTCTCCTTTTTTTCTTTTCCTTTTTTCCCCCCTTTTTCCCCCTTCTCCTCCCCTTCCAATTCTCCCCCCCCTAAACTTCCCCCGGGGGAAATTCCCTTTTTTCCTCCTTCCCCTTTTTTCCCCTTCCCCAATTTTTTTTTCCTTGGGTTCCCCTTTCCCTTTCCCCTTCCCCTTCCTTTTCTTTCCCCTATTCCCCTTTCTCCGTCCCTGGCAAGGAGCCGGGACCTGTTTTGCTTTCTTTTCGGTGGCCCTTGGGGGGATGCCGCTTCCCCCCCTTCTTTAATTTTTGTTCCCTAATTTTAATTTCTTCTAACCCTCCCATTCCATTTTACCAAGTTTAAAGGGATTTACATAATTTAACCCCCAAGCCAAACCCCCCCAAGGGGATAACCCGAAAATGTTAGGGAAAAATGAACAGTTTGGGGTCCTAACAAAGCTTAAACAACCCCTTTTTAAGACCTAACCGAAAAAATGTTAAGTTTACCCAAATAACAAAAAGGGGGGTTTTTCTTTTTGGAACGCTTAACCCCCAATTTCCCTTCAAACGAACACTTAAAAAGATTTTTTCCCCCCGTTCTTCAGGGGGACAAATTTTTTAAAAAACATTTTTTAAATTAATTTTTAAAAAATGAATTTTTTTACCAAATTTTTTAAAAAGTAGTATTTTTAAAAATTTGTTTTTTAAAAAAAAAATTAAAATTTTGAGAAAAAAGGAAAAAAAATTTTTTTTTCCCCCCCTTGCCCCCCTACCCCTTCCCCCTATTTTTTCCTAAACCCCAAAAATTTTGCCCCTTTTTTTCTTCCTTTCCCCTTAAAAAACCTTTTCCCCCTTTCCCCTCCCCTTCCCCTTTTTAAATTTTCCGCCTCCTCCCCCTTTCCATCCAAAAACCCTTGTTTTTCCCCCTTCCCCCCTCCTCCTTTTCTTGGGTGTTAAATTTATTCCCCAAAAAACAATTCTTATCTTTAAAATTCAACTTGGCTGGTTTTGGGGGTAATTTTTCTTTTGGGTTTGGGTTCAACTTAAACCCCCCAACCGGGGGGAAACTGGGGGGGTTCTGGGCCTACTTTTTAAAATTTGGGCCTTTGTTTCCAAAAAATCACAGTTTGAAAAACCACTTTTTGTAAATTTTTTGAACTGCCTTCCCAAAAGTGCCTTTCCCCTTTAAACTCTTTACCCCCAGGTTGGGAAAAGGTACCTTAGGGTTCCCCAAATGGGACCCCCTGGGGGTTTTCCCAGAATTTTTTTTTGGGGCAACCCCCCCTTCCCCTCTGGCCAGCCTTTTCCCGGGGGATAGGCCGTAAAGGTTTTGCGTCTGATCGGCAAAAAAAACCCCACGCCCCCTGATCAGGAACGAAAAATTTAAAAGGGTTTTATTTGGGGAAATGGAGGGTTTTTTTAACCCCCTTATTTTGGGTGGGGGCCCCGTTTTCAAAGTTTTTCCCCCTCACTTAAAGATGGGCTTTTAAACCCTTTTTCTTGGTTTCCCCCTGCTTTTCTATTGGGGGGGTTTGGTGCATGTTCCGCCTTTGCTTTTGAAAAGTAATTTTTTGGCAAGTTCTGGGGTTTCCCTTAGGATTTTCCAAAAAGGTTTAAAAGTACCTCCCCCCCGGGAGGGAAAAAGGTTTTTAAAATTCCCCAAAGTCTTTAGAAATTTTGGGTTTTTATTTCCATTTTGGGTTGGGGAAATTTTTCTTACATTTTCTAAAAAGGCAATTTCAAACCCCTTAAAATTTTTTTTAAGGTTTTAAACTATTTCCGCCCGATAAAAGTACCCAAGATGTATCAGAGCCCTTTTTTCCCTGGTTTTGGGGAATTCTAAAATCCCATCCTGCAAATTTTTTTACAAATTTTTCAAATATAATTTAAAAGGTTTTCCCTTTTAAGGTTTTGGGGAACCCCCCGACAAAAACCATAAAAATTTAGAGTTTTTCCCTTTAATTTTTTTGGGCCCAAAAAAAATTTCTTTGGGGCTTTGGGTGATTAATTTTTCATTTTACCAAAATCCTGATCTTAAGGGGGAAAATTTTTTCAAAAATTTTAACCTTACAAATTTTTTTTCCCTCAAACTGGGTTTTTTGATGGGGCCTTTTAAACCTTTTGGGGGTTTTGCAAAAGGGAAATTTCAATTGGGGGGCCCTGGGAACTAGCAAGGGGGTGTGGCTGTTTTGGGGGCCCCTGTTTGGAAAATTGGAAACAAGAAAGGGACTTTTAAAATTTCCCTTTGGAAAAACTTTTACCCTTTCTCCCTTGGAATTTAACCTGTTTAAGACTACCCCTGGGTTCTTTTAATTGAGGAAATTTAAGTCCATCTTTCCCCCTTTTTCCCCCCCAAAACCTTTTGCGCGCAAAAATTTTTGGGGCGTTTACGCCTTTTGGGAACTTTTGAAGGGCGTTTTTTCCCAAAAAACCCCTTTTATTCCTTGATTTTTTTTTAATTTTGGGGAACATTTTAGGACCTTTTCCTATTTCCATTTTGAAAAAGAAAGGGGGGACCTTTTTTCTAAACCCCAAAGTTTTCCCGGGTTGGTAAAGAAAGGGTTTCAAGGGTTTCTCCCTAACAACCCCTTTTGTTTTATTTACCTTTTTGGGGGTTTAATGTACCTGTTTGCTTCTTCAAAAACCCCCAAATTTTTGTGGAAAATTGGGGGGCCCTTTCCCGTTTGAGTAAATTAGGGACAAACCCCCGGTCCAAACCCCCCCATTTTAAAAGGAAAAAGACCTTTAAAATTCCCTTTGCAGTTCTTAAAACCAAAAAAAAAATTCCCAAAAATTTCCCCCGGGGCAGAAATTTAAAATTTTTGGGCAAGCTTTATGCCTGTTTAAGTATTTGGGAAGGTAAATCCATACCCCCCTTGTGGGGTTTTAATTAAATTTTGTTGGCCCCCTTTCAAAAAAATTTTCCTTTGGATTTTTGTAAATTATTGGTTTGCCCGGCTTTCAAAAAACTGAGTAATTAAACCAAATTCTCACCAACCTTTTCCCTTTACCCAACTTTTAACCCCCTTTGGGTTTAAGTAGGGGCCCCAAAACTGGACGGGTTTTTTCTTCCAATTTTTTATTTGGCATTGGGAAAAAATACTTTGGGTTTCCCTTTTTCGAACCAATTTTTGGCTTTTGTTTTATCCCCGGTTTCCCCACCCTAAAATTTTTTTTAAACCTTTGGTTGGGGGGGTTTTCCTCACCAAATTTTCTTCCCGGATTTCCAGAATTTGGGGAACCCCCAGGGCCGGTCTGGAATTCCCTTTTTTTTCGCCTGTAAAAGGGGCGTTTCTCTTTCCAAACCAAAAACAACCCCCCCCCTAAATTTTTAGGAAGAATTTTAAACCCTTTTCCCTACAAGGGGGTGCCACCGGTTTAAACCCCTTTTTTCCTTAAAAGGGATTTTTAAATTTGGGGCCCCCGTTTTGTTAGGTTTTTAAATCTTCCCCGCTTTTATTGGGGGGATTTGGTTTACCTTTTTCCCCTTTATTTTTTTTTTGAAGTTTTGGTAATGTCCCTCGGACCAGGGGTTATTTTGTCCTTTCCCGGGTTCCCCGGGGGGTTTCCCGGGTTTGAAAAACCTTTAATTATTTGGGGAATTTTGGGGTAAATTTGTTTTTTAGGTGGGGGAATTTTCCCCTTAAATCAGGGGTCACATTTTAGGTGGAAAAAAGGCTAAAGGATTTTCCCTCTAGTTGGCCCCCCTTTATTTTTGGGGTTTAAATTGAATTTTTTCAGAGATTTAAAAGCTCGTGTGAGTGTGAGTTTTCATCAGAGCTGCCTCCTGGTGTTATTACTGCAAAAATTATTATTTGCTATATTCCTCCTTTTTTAGGTGCCTTAAGTTGAAATCCCCCGGGAGCAAGATGTTGGGTGAAAGGAGCTGGAAGATTTTCTAGACAGTGGTAAATTTTTTTAACAGCTGTTCCTGGAATTGCTGGGATGTTGCATCCGGAGGCTTGTAGACTACCACAATGACTAGGTTTGGTTTCTCGACCTTTACTGCTAAAACTTCCACTAGGGTCATTTGAGGCATTAAGCAGTTCTGTGCAAACAAGTGACTCTGCAATGTACAGGCCAACCCCCCCCCCTTTTGCCTTTTCACTTTTGTCACATCTGTGTAGGTTGAAACCGGGGCCTTTGGAAAGCCGCGAACATTGCCTTTGCCTCGCAAGCAGTCCACGGATGAAAGGTATTTTTTTTGTTTGTTGCTGGCTTGGGCCCCCTGTATATTTGCAAAGAAGAATGTTTTCGACTGGTGGTATTGTTGGTACTGGGGGGGGATTTTTTTCCGGCATTAGTATCTGTATCTGTTGGTTTGGAGTGGAGGCCATCGACTGTGGTTCCACTCCAGGAATGACTGGTTTGGTGTACGATTTCTGCCATTTCCTCCCATTTTTTTTTTCCTTCCTGGCACTAAAAAAACCTCTCCCTCTGAGGGGCTGTGGCTACCCGGGGTTTTCCATGGCCTGGATGTTTTGTATCTTTTTGTCCCCTTTAGAGGGTATGCCTGGCAATTTAAGTTATAGCACAGTCTTTCCTGTACTGAAGAGGTAACATTTCAGGGTGAAAAAGCTTACAGGAAGGGAGTTTGCTTTTTCCTGTTGTCATATGGGCATGGCTTTTTCTAGGGTGGTCATAGTTGCATGTCCCATCTGTTTTTCCAGATTTCCCATGCCAGCAGATACCAAGTGCATAGTATGTGCACAGGCTTGGTTTCCGCTTGCCTTGGGTTTCTGTGACTGTATTCCCTGTTGGTGCATGTTTCCCTGTCTTACTTCTATCCTCCCTAGCCCCAAACAATGGAGCTCCCACCAGTTGTTTTTGGTAATTTATCCTCACTATTGCTATTGGGAGTCCTCTTGTTTGCTATTTCCTGCGGTATTTCTAGTTGCAATATTGGTTTTATCTTATCTTTGACTACACTTGTTTCCCTACTATGGCTCCTGTCCCCTATGAGGTCATTTATATGTATTCCTTCCTGCGTATAATTCCCGACTACCTGGACAAAACTCCCAGCTTCACATTACTGTCTCCCAGGACAGTATCTCCAGCTTAAACCATTTCTGTCTCCCAGGACAGCACCTCCAGCTTCACCATTACTGTCTCCCAGGACAGCACCTCAGCTTCACCATTACTGTCTCCCAGGACAGCACCTCCAGCTTCACCATTACTGTCTCTCAGGACAGCACTATCAGCCCCACATTTACTGACTACCAGGACATCACCTCCAGCCTTACAGTTTGTGACTACATGGCCAGTATCAAGGGCAGTACCATTCAGGGCCCCGACTTTTTATGTTCCCATCTGTTGTAGAAAGCTTCCAGGTTTTTATGAAAGCAGCTTTGATGTTGTCCTCTTTTAATTTCCCTTGTGATTTTAGTCCACAGATTTTCCTCATTTGGGCATACCCAAAAACACTTCTCTGTTTTAATACTGCTTGTAGCTAGTTCTGGGAAACTGCACATGGGCGTGAAAACCAATTTCCACAAAAATGACAAATTTTTCCATGTGGAAGCCCGTTTGTTTGACTGACCACAGACTACACACAGCTTCATAATGATTTGAAAAGGTTGATTTTCTGCAATTCTACTAGCAACCTCTTGAATATATATTAAATAACCTTTTAAAAGAAGCTCTAGCTATTTGTATTTCTGTTTCTAACTCTTTTGTATATTGGACAACTTACGTCACGTTCCCGATTTTTAATGTTTTGTGTTTATAAGGGCGCCTACAACCCCATCCGTTTACAGTCTGCTTTATTGTCCAACGAAACTGTTTGAAACCAGGGCCCGGGTTCGGACCAGTCAACGGGTTCGGACCAGTCAAGGGGGTTCCGGACCAGTCGATTTGCTCTGATCAGTGGGTCACTTATTTTAAAACATACTGGTCGGTGATTTGAGCTAACACATGAAGGATCTACTGGAAATTATCTACCCGAGTAATATGTGATTTTTACTGATACAAAAGTATAACTTGCGTGTTGAAGAGCCCGGTGGGTATCTGGCAGCTCCTACAATGACGAACGGTCGACCTCCTGTTTTATCAATCGCTGTATTCTGGCTTTTTTTTTTTTTTTTTTCCGTCTCCACCACAATAAATGCTATATTATCACTATAGTGGGCTGGTGCAAATTTTGGAGGAAGGGCGCTTTTTCTGTTTGTAATAATTGCTTCTTGTTGTGTATAATTGCAACCGCTGGTAACTACAGGTTATATGAAATTCACAGTAACGTCTCGTATTTCAAGAAAAAGAAACTAATGAAAGTCACTCCACTCCACTAAGTACCATTATAATACTGGTTAGTTGCTACTACAACACTGTATTCTGCTATTCACTGGTATCACTAGATTATATGCGAGTACACTAGCAGGCCAGGAAGATTTAAAAACAGCTGACCTGTGGTAAGTTTCTGGCGGACTTCTGGCAACCTGCCTCTATAGGCTTATCACTTCATTTACAAATTCACCTGTTTTCAAATGACAAATTAGCCTTTATCATCATTATACTAGGGAGCCACTGTATATACATATACACTATGTATACTCCATGTTATCAGGGAGACTTTCTTTCCTCTGACACGAAAAGTTCAATTATTATTATTTTTTTCCACACGGAACACAGGCCTATGATTCCCCTCTGGCAGTAAACTCTGCTAGGTAGTGCACACTAATTCTCCTTTTTTGACTCAGTATATAATGTTTTCCGCCCAAGATTGGTTCCAGGCGCTAGAGGGATGTATCGTATAGGATTGATGACACAAATTAAAGTTCTAGCACGTAAGAGCGACCGTGAAAACACGAGATAACCCGGAGCACAACGAGGCACGCTGACACGCTGACACGTATAGGACAGTTTTTCATAAATGATTGATGTTGCAAGAAACTCGCCTGCATGCACGTATAAAGGACTAACTTACTTGGTGTTGCATCATATATCCTGATCTTCAACTTCCCTAAGCTTAGCCTTAGCCCCTTTGGACTTCCCCTCAGAAACCACGTGCAACCGGGAGCCTTAATTCCTGCAATATTCAATCGTTATTAGTGACCTGCCTGCACCTCAGAAATTCTTATATCCAAGAGGGTATGTATCCCCTAGTATAACTATGCAGACACGGACACTAGCTTCCAGACTGCGAAGAGACACTGGTACTTACTGGGCATGCACTGCCAGCTGCAACACAGGCCCACAGATCTAACTCACTCACAATTCTCCCCAGACACTGGCCAGAAATCTACGAGATAAAGTGGAAGTCTTGTCTTACTGTATGGGCCTGACGGAGGTCATCTACGGTACATCGAGGTGCCTCTACCAGATTTCCCCAGGTCTCGAATGTGAAGACATGTGGGGGGCGCCGTCTGCTGATCACGGCACATCTTGTCCAGTTGGTGTCTGTCTTAAGAAGAACGAGCTGGTCTCTCTTCCAGACCCTTGTCACTTCGTTCAAACTAGGGCTGCCAGTTCTCCCTATCTAACTTATCCTAGTGTTTGCCTACATTATCGGCCTATTACTACCTATGTTAAGGTCTTAGGTCAACATTATTATTATCTACAGTTGCCTTAGTAAACCTAATATTAATATACTAACAGTAAAACTACCTACTCCTTCCCTGTAGGGTAAATCAATAAATAAAAAAGCTTACCTACAATCCATGCCAACTCGAGAGACTGCTTTGTTTGGGTGAGTTTAAGGGCCACCCAGCTCAGCCGTTCCATTACGGCCATGCCGGATCTGTCCTGTGGAACTTTAGGGACCAAATAAATCTCCACACGAATGTTCCATCCTTGTCTGATCGCCGTGATGCCCATTGCCTTCGCTACTATGTACGCTCTCACGATCTCCACAATCCTTCCATTTTTAGAATGGTCACCGATATTAGTAGACATTCTCTATTCATTCGCCGCCCCTGTTTGCTCCGTCCCTTTTCTCTTCGCCTATTTTCACTCTTGTCTTCCCTTCAGTTACCACCTTTATATGTTCATGTAGCATCTCACTTTTCCCTACCCCCCCCTGGGAAGTTCCAGCTGTTCGGGTCTGTTCTTTCTCACTCCCGTGCTCGAAAGCTCAACTGCCTACGGTGGCTTCCCGCTCTCTTTTTCTTGATCACTTCCACTCCCATTCTCGTGCCATCACTGTGTACACAGATGGTTCTAAGTCTTCAGACTGTGTCGGATTCGCAGCAGTGTTTCCGGACAGCGTCATGCGGGGGAATTTACTATCTTCGGCTAGCATTTTTACTGCTGAATTGTATGCCATTCTTGCAGCACTTATTTGTATCACATCTGTGCCTGTGTCATCATTTGTGGTAGTCTCAGACTCCCTTAGTGCTCTACAGGCTATACGAAAATTTGATACATCTCATCCCCTAGTTCTCCGTATCCAACTTTGGCTATGCCGTATCTCTATGAAGCATAAAGATATTATTTTTTGTTGGGTCCCTGGTCATGTCGACGTACAGGGCAATGAACAGGCAGACACTGCTGCGTGGTCAGCAGTACATGACCTACCAATTTCCTATAGAGGTGTTCCATTTCTGGACTATTTTGCTGCAATAACTACCCACCCTCACACCCATTGGCAACAACGTTGATCAACTCTGCTTGGTAACAAACTTCATTCTATTAAACCGAGCATAGGTTACTGGCCGTCTTCTTGTCATCAGTGCCATGGTTAGGAGACCACTCTCTCCCGTCTTCGCATTGGCCACACTCGTCTTACTCACGAGTATCTCATGGAGAGGCACCCTTTACCTCTCTGTGAGCAGTGTCAAGTTTCAGTATCAATTAGCCACATTCTGTTAGACTGCCCTCTCTATCAAAGAGCACGCAGAATTTACCTCCAACACCGTCATCGTTCTACTACTCTCTCTTTACCTTCCCTTCTTGCTGATGGACCCTCCTTTAATCCTGACTCTCTCATTGACTTCTTGACTGATTTACTCCACAAACTCTGATGATGATACCTTACGCACTCCCCTCAGCCCTTTCTAGCTCAGTCGCTTGCTGCCCTTTACTCTTTCACCATCCACTGCTCCGCTGTTATCTGTAACCTATTACTCATCCACCTCCCTTTTACCATCTGATGCCCTCGCTCCCTTCCTGCCCTGCAGCCTGTATAGCCCTTGTGGCTTAGCACTTCTTTTTGATTATAATAATAATAATAACAAACTGGCTGAAGGCTACCTCTCTCATCACCCTGCAACAACACTGCACCTACCCCTACATCACTAGCATTCACTTGTAGAGAGAAGGGGCATTCAAACTCAGGACTTTTCAAGATAGGAGCATTCCCTAATAACATTTTCACATTTTCAGAAGCCCTGTCACACTTGCTGTCCCAGCTGAATTGAACTTTGGGACTGGTCAAAGTTGTCAGTGGTGACGTTACCTGGGAGAGGTTGGGGCAGAACCATCTGTAATAACCCACCATGCCCAGGAACCTCATCACTGCCTTCTGATTCTGTGGTCTAGGAAAATTTAAAATGGCCTCCACCTTAGCATTAATTGGGGCAACTTTTCCCTGACCAAGAATTGTACACTGGCTTGGCGAAACTCACTTTTGCTCAGATTGATGGTTAGTTTGGCTTGGGCTAGACGTTCAAACAACTTTTGTAATCTTACCGAGTTTCCCACTGGTTACTGAATACCACAATATCATCTAGATAGGCCTGTACACCATCCAACCCCCTTATGACAGTATTTATATGACGCTGGAAGGTGGCAGGAGCATTTTTTAACCCAAAAGGAAGAACATTATTTTGAAATAGCCCATCTGGAGTGACGAAGGCTGAAATTTCCTTGGCTTGCTTGAGGGGTATCTGATAATAACCTTCAAGTAAGTCCAGTTTGCTCACAAAACTTTGCCCCTCCCACAGCATCAGTCATATCATCCATACGTGGCAAAGGGTAACAGCCTTCGTTACTTCATTTACTCTGCGATAGTCAGTGCACATACGCATAGATCCATCAGGTTTGGGAACCATCATGCATGGAGATGCCCACTGACTCTCGCTAGGGCACTACAAACTGGTTTTGAAGGTAGAATTTCACTTCCTCCATGTGAAGTTGTTTTGTTGGGTTCATGTGGTAAGGAGCCTGCTTTATTGGACAGCTTCCCCGACATCCACATCATGGGAGGCAATTTACTTACTTTTGGTACATCCCCAAACAAATCTGGAAATTTTGGAGTAACTGAACCAAGTCACAGGCTCCCTGTACACTGAGTCCCTTCATGTGTGCCAAGGATTTTGCAAGATGGCTGAATTGCACAGCCTTCTGTTGTTACAGGAAGCTTTTCAGTATCATCACACTCAACTTGGATGGCGGCAACTCCCGCCCTACAGTGGTATTTAATCTGTTAATGTGCACAGTTCTTTCTGATTGCGACTGCCAGGCATCTTAATTACATAATTGGGACCAGACCTCCTGTGATGACAAAGGGTCCATCAAATCGTGCAGCCAAGGCATGTCCCGGAATCGGCTCCAAAGCTAACACTTCCTCTCAAACACTGAAGGAGCGAGGAGCTGCCTTTGGTCGTACCACTGTTTCATGAGGTTGTCTGCTGCCATCTGTCTCGCCTGGTCCAATCGTTTCCTGAAAAAGAGAACATTTTCCCGGCGGGAAGCCTCATTTTCACCGCCCAGCCAATGCTCCTTGAGAATAGTCAGTGGTCCCCTCACTGGATGACCATAGACAAGCTCAAAGGGGCTGAAACTGAGAGATTCTGGGTGCTTTCCCTCATGGCAAACAAGAGAAAGGGATGCCCTCATCCCAATCACTAGTGTTATTCATACATAAGCTCGCATCATTGTCTTAAGAGTTTGATGAAATCTCTCTACTACTCCCTGAGACTGAGGATGATAGGCATTTGAAGTTTTGGGCTGTACATCTAACCCCTTTAACACATTCCTGAATAATTTTGACGTAAAGTTAGACCCTTGATCTTGTTTGTACCTCCCGAGGAAGCCAGCATGGGAAAAGAACTTCATCAAAGCCCTTAAGACCACTCAAGCTGTTATCTGCATAGAGGGATTGCTTCTGGATACTTGGTAGTGGAACAAATTATCGTTGGTAAATAATTGTTTCCCATTCTGGTCCTTGGAAGTGGGTCAACAACATCCACTACCAGCTTGCTGAAGGGTTCACCTGGTGCGGAAATAAGGCTGAAGGGTAACAGTTTAATGCTTTTATTAGGTTTCCCTATAATTTGTTAGACATGACAGGTCTTTATATAATCTACCGTCTCCCATAGCCGAGGCCAGAAAAAGTGCCTGGAAACCCTGGATACTGTTTAAGCAATACCTAGGTGGCCACCTAAAGGTGTGTCATGCGCTAAGCTAAGAACATGGTTTCTATAAGGCTCAGGCACCACAACCTGGTGACAAAAACTTGGCACTCCTTCTACTGGTATTGTAACGCGAAGTGCCTTCTTCATTAGTATACCTTTCCTGAAATAAAAGCATTTAAACGTAAAATTTCCTCCTCAGTCCAGCTGAGGCTCTGATCGACTTAAGAGTGTCATCACACACCCCTGTGCAGCAATTAACTGCATCACAGTAGGCCCAATCTCCCTCACACTACTCCCTGATCTCTGCACGATTAGGCTCGACTTGGGTTGTGGTATCCTTTTCTTCAGTTGATTGCAGTTCAATATCAGAAAATAAAATTTCCAAACCTAAGTCCTCACCATCCTCATGAGAAATATAAGGATTACTCTTGGTAGCCTGATCATGAGACATACTTCTTGTGATGGCACCAACAGGGAAAAGGTCTGGCAGGGTCTCCCTAGCCTTCTTCTCCCAAACTTTGGGGTCTGGTTCCCCACATACTAGTGGTTCCTCACTGTCTAACAGACCCATAACGTTGTTTCCCAATAAGAGGTTAACCCCTTCGAAGGGAATTTCATTTGAAATACCTACAGGGTGATAGCCAACTTGGTATGCAGATTCTGCCCATAATTTGTGTACAGGTGTTCTTTTGGGTGAACCTGTAATACCCTTCAATAATATATCTAATCCAGTATAGGTATCCTTAGACACTGGCAGCACTCCAGCACATAGCAAGGAGTAGGTGCTACATCCATCTCTCAAGGACAGTATGTTCTCAACCCTACCCACATTCTTATGCAAAGCAACTGTGGACTTACTAGAAAATACCTGCATCCTGGGGTCTAGACCCAAAGGTACCTCCTCACCTTGCTTTGAAGACCAAATACAGGCAACTGGAAGTGTGTCTGCAGTTAGAGTCCTCTGGGGTGGTTCCTCCCTTTCTGATCTCGCCGCCTTGACCAGCAAAACTTTTGTGTGTCCAGTTTTGTTACAGTAGTAACAGGCATAACTCTTAAAGGTATTTTTATCATTTGGTGTAGGACTGGCACTGTTTACTCGAGGACCTGAAACATTATCTGATTGTCTAGGTAAACTTTGAGCTTCAGCTGACTTACCTTTTCTTTCTATTTTAGAGGATGCCTCAGCCTTCATTTGTCCCTGGAAATTCTTGTCCCACTTACCTTTATGACCATAGGACTTGGAGTAAGGTTTAGAACGAGTTGGGAAATTTTCAGAAGGAGCATGACTGTTTTTACTTACCAATTCCCTGCGAGCCAAGAATCGGTCACCTAGATCCAGTGCTTCTGAAAGATTATCTGGGTTTTTGTCCTCCAAATATTCTCTTAGGTCAACAGGGATTGTATTGTACAATTCCTCATGAGTCATCAGATCTACTAATTTGTCATAGTCTTTATTAACTCCTTTAGAACAAACCCATTTCTTAAAAAGGAACAGTTTCTCATTCCCAAACTCAGTTAAGGTCTGCCCATCCCGAAATGTTTTATTTCTGAACTTTTGTCTATATTTCTCAGGTATCATTTGGTAGGCAAGCAATACTTCCTCTTTAAACTTATCATAATCAGAAAAATTTTGCCCCTCCAGAGCAGCACTGTATAGCCCTTGTGGCTTAGCGCTTCTTTTTGATTATAATAATAATTGCCCCTCCAGAGTCTCTACTCTCTGGAATCCTTAACCCACAAGTTGTGTGCAAACTAGGGTAGCCCACTTCTGTTTGGGCCATCCTTGCTCCAGAGCAGTCTTCTTAAAAAAAGAAAAATATCTATCTGGGTCACTCTCTGTAAACTTAGGGACAAAATTTGCAGCTTTAGTTATGTTAAAGTACGCTCAGGCTCTGTTCTGAACCTCCTAACCTTTGATGCTCTTCCTCCTTAGCTTTCATTAATTTCATTTCAGCCTCTAGCACAGCTAATTTCAGTCTCATTCTCTCCATTTCCATATCACCTGGAGTAGGTGATCCCTCATGTTCACTGTTACCAGGCATGTTTACTGATGAATTATTACCTTCCTCCCTGAAGCCTAAAAAGTTTAAAGACTCATCTTCTGACATAGTTTTTATCTTTAAACACTTGCTTCCCTCTTAGAGTATCAGTGGACAAAGTTTTCCACAGGCACATAAAATAACACAAATTGAATGTAAACTATGCATATAGCAATTACCATAACCACAACAAAAATGTGTTACTCAACCTTTCTCCCACCTTAGGAGAAAAACAACCTGTAAACTAATATATGAAAACAACACTTCCACTGACACCACCTTGGTAAATCTTCTCCTACCAGGAACATGCAACTATTATTACCCCATACTAGCCCACAGGATGGGTATGGGGTGCATAATAAACATATTAAACTAACCCATACTAGCACATATAGTTCATAGAATGTTTTGAGTTATTTTAGCAGTCAAATAACTCTCCCGGTCAAGCTCCCATGTTATGTTGGTATGTTGTTATGTCCCTTATTACTTTGATAGTAAGGTTCTCACTGAATGTTCTAGTGTGGGGTAGCTTTTTACTTAATGGCCTTCTCTGTCTAGGGGTAATACATCATGACTGATCATCCTCAGTGTCTCTGATCCTTTCACCAGCCCTCTTCACAGGTTATTTAAACTACTACTATAAAAATATAACTGTATTCTAAATAGATATGTACAGAGTATAAAATAACATCCTCACATATTCAAAACAAAAATCTACACACTCCTTAGCTGTTCTCCCACATGGTGCATCTCAGCAACTTTGCCCTTCTCTCTTCATGACTAATCTCTGGGCTAAGCAGTGTTTTGACACACTTTAGTCACCCTGGGTATGGTGGCCACAACTTAAGTTATAAAAACTCACCCCTGGAGCACACATAATGCCGTCAAAAATAGAAGAAAGACCCAGAGATCCTGCCAGGTTGAAGGCCAGCAACAGAGAGAGGGAGAGGGAGGAGCCTAGCTAAGCTCCTCCCACCAAAACAAAAGACTGTTGCCAAGCACAATTCTCCAGTTACTACACTTCTACCACACCTTAATTTTACTTTTACAAAAAGAATTACAACTTTATAAACTACTTATTTAAATTGTGTGTTTGTGTGTCTATAGTATAACCTATTATATTGAGAAAAATAGGCTTGACCCAGCTGCCTCTCAGTCACAAGGGTGATCTGCCCTTATGACATTTAGAGCTGAGTCTCCATCAATTCAATATAATTAGGTATTCCAGAGTAACTGTTACTTATAAATACATGTTGGGTCCTATAGCCCCATAACATGTGCCTTTTACACTTCAAGAACTGGAGGCAACAATCTCAGCTTGCCGATCATCGGCAGCTGGGCCCGACGACATTAATATTCCTATGCTACAACATTTACATCAGTCAGCCCTTGCAGTCCTATTACGCCTTTCCAATCTTATTTGGTCACAAGGAGTTCTTCCACAGCCGTGGAAATCTGCCATTGTTCTCCCTTTCGCAAACCAGGCACTACGGGACATGTAGCCTCCCACTATCGTCCCATTGCTCTTACCAGTGCAGTTTGCAAAGTGATGGAACGCCTGGTAAATAGACTTTTAGTGTGGTATTTAGAGACACAACAGTCTCTCCACTCATCAATATGGCTTTCGTAAGGGACTTTCTACCATAGACCCCTTACTACACTGGATTCGTGTGTTCGTAATGCCTTTGCGAATAACCACTCAGTTATTGCCATATTTTTTGACCTTGAGAAGGCATATGACGCACTTGGAAGTATAATATTTTGGCCCAAGCCCACTCCTTGGGCCTCCGAAGCAATCTACCATCCTTCCTTAAGAACTTTTTAACTGACAGGCATTTCCGTGTTCGGGTTATAATGTGCTCTCCCAGGACTTTATCCAAGCTGAAGGTGTCCCCCAGGGACACCTATAAATGATTTGGCCTCTAGTCTTCCATCAAATATTTGGTCATCACTCTATGTTGATGGCTTCGCTATTGCCTGTGCAGGGGCTGACTGTCACCTTATTACAGTTTCTCTCCAACATGCGGTGGACCGTGTTTCCAATTGGGCCACCACACATGGGTTTAAATTTTCCAGTACCAAAACTCACCGAATTACTTTCACTAGACGTTCTGTCATCTCCAGTCATCCTTTGTACCTCCATGGCTCCCGTATCCTTACATGTGATGCAGTCAGGTTTCTGGGCCTCCTCTTTGACTGTAGGTTATCCTGGAAACCTCACATTACCTCTCTGAAGGCAACTTGTCACAGCCGGCTGAACCTTCTTAAAACCCTTGCTCATCTTTTATGGGGAGCTGATTGTTGAACTCTCCTTCGCCTACATTCCACCCTCATTTTATCGAAACTTGATTATGGTGACCAGATTTATTCAGCGGCCTCTCCTGCTACTCTCTCTAGCCTTGACCCCATTCACCACCAAGGATTACTTTTATCCCTTGGTGCTTTTCGCTCTTCCTCTGTTGAGAGCCTCTATGCAGAAGCGAACGTTCCATCCTTATCCGATCACCATGATGCCCATTGCCTTCGCTACTATGTACGCTCTCACGATCTCCACAATCCTTCCATTTATAGAATGGTCACTGATATCAGTAGACCTTATTTGTTCGCCGCCCCTGTTTACTCCATCCCTTCTCTCTTTGCCTACATTCACTCTTGTCTTCTCTTCAATTACCACCTTTCTATGTTCATGTAGCATCTCACTTTTCCCTACCCCTCTGGGAAGTTCCAGCTGTTCGAGTCTGTTCTTTCTCTCTCCCTTGCTCGAAAGCCCAACTGTCTATGGTCGCTTCCCACTCTCTTTTTCTTGACCACTTCCACTCTCATTCTCATGCCATTGCAGTGTACACAGATGGCTCTAAGTCTTCTGATGGCGTAGGATTCGCAGCAGTGTTTCTGGACAGCATCATATGAGGGCATTTACTATCTTCGGCTAGTATTTTTACTGTTGAATTGTATGCCATTCTTGCAGCACTTATCCGTATTGCATCTATGCCTGTGTCATCATTTATGGTTGTCTCAGACTCCCTTAGTGCTTTACAGGCTATACAGAAATTTGATACATCGCACTCCTTAGTCCTCCGTATCCAACTTTGGCTACGCCGCATCTTTACCAAGCTTGAAGATATTGTTTTTTGTTGGGTCCCTGGTCATGTTGACGTACAGGGCAATGAACAGGCAGACACTGCTGCGTGCTCAGCAGTACATGACCTACCAGTTTCATATAGAGGTATCCCATTTACAGACTATTTTGCTGCAATGGCTACCCACCTTCACACCCGTTGGCAACAACGTTGGTCTACTCTGCTCGGTAACAAACCTACTAATCATCCCCTCCCCCTTCTGCCACCGAATAAACCCCCGCTTCCTTCCCTTCCCTGCAGCGCTGTATAGCCCTGTGGCTTAGCTCTTCTTTTTGATTATAATAATATAATAATTTGTATAGTATTTATGGTTGTATTCTTGTTTTCTTGGTCTCATTTGATAGAATGGAAAACATATTATAGAAGTAGAGGTGATTTTGATTGGTTTTCCTATGAAAAGAACATTGAAATCGAGCTCAAAGTAAGGGAAATGTTTGATTTTTGCCGATGTTCAAAAGTAAACATATGATGTCATTGTCCAATAAATGTCCAATTAGCCATTTTAATATGCAGTAATGAATGGGTTGACATTATTTAAACAATTATTGCAATATTGCAGTAGTCTGCTTAACAGTAAATCTTCCATTTTTTGTTTGAATAAAAATTCAAAATAGAAAGCAAGAGTAATATCAGAGGAGCCTGGAGATGTGACAGATGAACAAAGAAAATGTTATTTTAGAGCCAGAAATGTCTGCTTTGTTCATTCTGGACCCTATTTTGAAATTGGCATATTTTTTAATTTGTGTGAAATTGGCCAAATTGCAAATTTCTGACCATGTTATTGGGTAGTTGAAATCGGTAAATGGGCAGTTTCTTGTGCTCAATCGATAGAAAACATAGAGTACTAAAGAAATAGTTATGAGTTTGGTCAACTGGAAGAATGGAATTAGCCGAAAATAGGGCTCAAAGTGGGTGAAATCAACGATTCATAAATATCACTGAGGTCGCTGACTTCGCAAGAGCGTAATTCTGTGTCATTACCATCGAGAAAAGATTCTCTATCATCTCATAAGAAAAAATAATTTTTTTTTTAAATTTTTACGACACCATTAGACACCTCAGGGTTTGGGGTTGCGACAATCAATCAATCAAGTTTATTCTCTATAAGGATTACAATGCGGGGTTTACAGATTTTGGTTATTGTGTTGTTTACATGTAATAAAATTCTAATTACAGAGGGGGCCACTAGGACACCTAGCATGGCTAGGCATTTCGGGCAAACTTAGATTAATTCTTAACCATAAATTATTACAAATTATGGAATAAGTTGACTAAATACTAAGTGACTAAATACTATTTTGTGAGTTTAGCAATGTGCATGCTTTTGTTTTGGCACAATACATAGTTTCTATATTGGAGTATCACAGGCAAACTTATGACTGGTTAGGAATCATTATTTTAAGATTATGATTCATATTTCTGTGCTTATAGTCAAATGGGTAAGCGAGTGAGTGTAAGTGTGAACCACCAGGTGGTTTTTATGTACAGTGGTGCCTCGATAATCATAGGGCTCGATAGTAGTAATTTTCGGAAATTGTAACGATATTTTCGTCAAAACATTGGCTCGCTAATCGTAGATTGACTCACGAATAGTCATTCGTCCAGGACGCGTACTCACACTCTGAGCCACCCCGGCCTCCCTTCCCAGCCAGTGTGGCATTGTTTACCAGTGAGCGATGGTCCCCTCACTTTCTCATATGAAATATTTCATAATATTCCACTCATTTTAGTGCTTGCAACTGCTAAATCAGCTACCATGGCTCCGAAGAAAGCTCCTAGTGCCAAGCCTTTGGTAAAGAAGGTGAGAAATACGATTGAATTTAACAAAAACATTGAACAATGTGAAAATGGCGTACATATGGCCGAACTGACCAGGATGTATAACAAACCCCATACAGCCATACCTTCCATCGTGGCCAAGAAAAAGGAAATCAAGGATTCTGTTGTTGCAAAGGGGGTAAATATGCTGACAAAAATGAGATCACCAGTACTCGAAGAGGTTGAGAAGTTATTATTGGTGTGGATAAACGAGAAACAATTAGCAGGAGATAGTCTTATGATGTCGATTATTTGTGAAAAGGCTAGGCAGTTTCATGACGATCTGGTAAAGAAATTGCCTGCAACTAGTGGTGATGTGAGTGAATTTAAGGCCAGCAAAAGTTGGTTTGAGAGATTTAAGAACCGTAGTGGCATACAGTGTGGTAAGGCATGGTGAGACTGCCAGTTTAGACCACAATGTGGCTGAAAAATATGTGCATGAATTCAAGGAGTACATAGAGGCTGAAGGACTGAAACCTGAACAAGTGTTCAATTGTGATGAAACAGGCCTCTTTTGGAAGAAAATGCCAAAGAGGACCTACATTACTCAGGAGGAAAAGGCTCTGCCAGGACACAAGCCTGTGAAAGACAGGCTGATGCTCATGTTCTGTACTAATGCTAGTGGGGATTTCAGAGTGAAGCCGTTACTAGTGTACCATTCTCTCCTCCAGCCCATGGACCAGCAGGTCATTGTAAAATTTAAAAAACTGTACACCAAAGCAATGTTTTGAAGGTGTTTGAATATGACCTCAGACACTCACTTGACCCTAAGAGATTTTTGGGGAGAACAGTTCAGCATCCTCCATTGCATAAGCCTTATAGGTAAGGCTTGGGAGAGAGTGACTACCAGGACTTTGAACTCTGCTTGGAGAAAATTGTGGCCAGATTGTGTCCACAAGAGGGATTTTGATGGTTTGGTGCTGACCCTGATGAGCCTAGGGTCAGTTGTTAAATCTATTGTGGCACGGGGGAGTTTCATGGGGTTGGAGTGAGTTTGGGGATGTGGAAGAGTTGGTGGAAGACCACAATGAAGAGCACACCACTGAGGAGCTGCAAGAGCTTCAGCAGGAAGAGCAACAGATTGCACCTCAGAATCTTGCTGCAGAGGAGGGGGAAGAGAGATGGAAAAAGATTCCCTTCTTCAGAAATTAGGGAGATTTTTGAAATGTGGGGTAAGAGGGAAAAAATTTATGGAGAAACATCACCCTGAAAAGGCTGTTGCAAGCCATGTTGGCAACATGTACAGTGACAAAGTCTTGACCATTTTAGGGAAGTGTTAAACTGACGCCAGAAACAAAGCTCTCTGGACAGTTTATTTGCGAGACAGGACTCCAGTGACTCTCAAGTTGGTCCCATGGCATTAAGAAATAGAGAAGAGAAGTAACCCCAGAAAAGCAATTGGTACTTGAGGTGTTGATGGAAGGGGATTCCCCTTCCAAACTGTAAATAATCCAATCTCTCTCCTACTCCAGTCTCCCATACACTAAGAAGAATCGCCAATTAAAAGGGAAGCGTTATGCTGTTAATGTTTCATTCATCATGTCCCATTGTATTGTTTATGTACAACATTATATTTCATGTAAAATTTTTTTTTGTTTTAATACTTCTGGGTGTCAGGAATGGATTACTTGTATTTACATTATTTCTTATGGGGAAAATTTTGTTCGAAAATTGCAGATTTTGTAATATGCCCCCCAGAATGGATTAACATGATAAAGGGGGGACCACTGCATGTATATTTTTTAAGTATATTTTTCTAGGTAAAAGATGGTAGACAGCAACGCCCAGGGGGGTACTCCCGTCCTGCCATGAGTGTAAAATGTAAGTGTAATTCTTTCATAAAGGTGGGATTGCTGATGCCATTTTCTTCTCATAAACAGCAAGGTTCGGGTATGTCTGCTATTTCACTTACGCTGGTCACACTACACATCAGTACAAGCATTATAACACCCCTCTGTGGTTTTCTTCTATTTTCTTTGTAGTTCTTGTTCTTGTTTTTTTCCTTTTTCCCATATAGGGAAGGGGAACAAATTCCCCTTTTAAAGCCATGCGTGTTGTAAGAGGCGACTAAAATGCCAGGAGAAAGGGGGTAGAAAACTCTTCTCCTGTATATATTACAAAATGAAAAAGGGAGAAATTTTTTGTTTTTTTTTTGGCCCACCCTGCCTCGGTGGGGTAGGCTGGGGTGTTAAAAAAAAAAAGAAAGATGTATACAGTTAAATTTTTTTAACAAACCGGGCCCTACCCACCGAGGCGGGGCCCAAAAAAAAAACAAAAATTTCTCCTGTTAAATTTTTTAGTATTATGTTATTTTTAGTATTCATTATATTATTATTATTATTTTATTTTTTAGTACAGTGGGGCCCTCACTAACGAATCGCATAACATAAATCCCGCCTAAAGAAGCATTTGGTTAAAATTTTTGCCTGCCTAACGAAAAAGCTCGCCCAATGTATTCCTCCCCGTTACCGCCCCCACTTTACTCCTTTATACAAAAATAAAAGGCCTGGGTTTTTAAAAAAAGTTCTGTAAAAAATACGCGAAACCCCTTTTTTACTAGTAGATAAACATTCGACTATTATTTTTATCGGGGGCAGAATGAATCAAAAGTCCTCATTGTTTAATGTATATTATATCTTTCCCCTGATTATTATAACTATAATATTATTTATATTTTTATTAGGAAGGTATTACAAAATTTTAACCACTACTTATACCAATTGGTGGGTTTAGAAATTTACGCACGCGTCGCCTTCGGCAAGCGAAATCTGACTATGAAGAGTTGAGTGAGTCAGTCACTCCTAGCTCTACTCGGTGGGGCTTCAAACCCCAAAATCCAGCTTAAACTAAAAATTTAACAAAATCTTCCTTTTCCATAGTCTGGGAATTTATGTCATTTTAAAAAAATAACTATTTGTTACCCCGACCTTTTTAAAAGAGAATTTTTAAATTTAAAAATTTTTTTATCATACCTGTTAATGAAATTTAAATTAAGATTGGTTTTCTTGCTGTATAGGTTCAATTTAAATTGCTTGTGGTTATTTTAAATTTACTAACCAAAAACCCCAAGAAGCTAATATTGGTTA
>NC_069475.1:25647827-25663776 GCF_026875155.1 Cherax quadricarinatus | reverse complement strand
AAGGGGCGAAAAAAACCACTACAAAAATTAGAAAAAAGATTTTTTTTCAATAGTGAAGTAATCGATATTCAAAAGGAGGAAAAATCATGAGCGGGGGTAGCATTTGGGACAGTGACAATGCGCGTCCCGCTCTTGAGAGCATGAAATGAAATATCTCTCCCAAACATGACCAGGAGCCTTTGAAAATACAGGTCAAAAAGGTAGGCGAAAAGAATTTTGTTTTAAAAAGTAAAAAATTTAGTCCATAGTGTGGTCCGAAACTGAGCGGGGAGAGGGAGTGCTTGAGGGGCCGGTTTTTCCGGTAGAAGGGGAAAGGTAACAAAGGAGCACACAGGAGATTGATTGGTTTAAAAGGGTAGGAGCGGAGGGGTCCGGCTGAAAGGGGCGGGCTTTCGAAAATTGCCGTCCCGTAAGGGAGAACCCGGAAGCATAGTAAAGGAGAGCGGAGTTCAGAAAAATCAAAGGAGTCCAGTCGAAGCCCCGGTCCCTGAAGGGGGTGAGGAAACACACCAGCAAAGGTACAGGGCATCAGGAGTGTCCGAAGATTTGGTCAAAAAACAAAAGGCGGGGGTCAGAATGGGGTGCGGTATAAAGAAGGGGCCGGGGGGGGGGGAAAGGGTTTCAGGACAGGGCTGCCATGGTTAGGTTACTCCTTTTTTTTTTTGTTTTTAAAAAAAAAAAAAAAGAAAGAAGAAAGAAAAAAAAAAAAAAAAAAGAAAAAAAAAGGGGGGAGGGGTGGGGAATAGTTCCCCAGGAGGAATGAAAGGGGGGAAATCTCCCTCCGGCCCAAAGGACCTCAACACCCTAGTACGCAGATGCGCGGGAAACCCGGGCCCATACCCTACCCTTCATCCATAAACCAGCAATCCGGGATAGAACCTCACACGCCGAGCTACCTCGGGGACAAAAGAGGGGGCGCCGGATATCCACCACAAAGCATACCCCCTTGGGCCACCACCCCCGGAATCCGAAATGGCTTCCAGAGATACACCCCGCCCAAAAGACCCCCAAAAGACTCCGGGTCCCGGGGAGAGGGTTTGGGGACACCCCCGGGCAATCCAGATCCACGGAAAAACTACGCCCCCCCGCCAAAAACCTCAACGGAATGGGATGGACCCGGTGTCCTTTTCCCCAAATAGGAACTGCGCGCCCTGTGGAGAAATCCCGAGGCCAAAAAGGGAGGGAAAAGGGGAGGGGGGGAGGGGGAGGAGGAATAAAAAAAGGGGAGAAGGGGAGGAGGGTTAGGGGAGGGGAGAAGGGGGGGGGTTAATTAGGTTGGGTCTGGGAAGAAGCCCGACAGGGCAAAATTCCTCAGCCCAAAGAGCCTCTTCACCACCCCAGGACCCCCCCTTTGAAGAGGTAGTAAGTGGATAGGGCTGCTGTGTAATGCACGAAGTATGAACAAATAGCGATGGTAAGGAATATCAGTGCGGGGAAAAGGGCCTTTCATTAAGGTCCCATCAGGGAAAAAGGGCGAAGAATCAATAAATTATAGCCTGAGATGTGAGAAATAACAGCGAGTGTAATTTTTGGTTTTTTGTAACAAACACCAACAGGGGGAAACTGGGAGAGTAACATCTGAAGCTCCCCCTTACCCCTGAGGCCGCTATATTCCCCCTTAAATAGGCCATGATGGCAAAGTAAAGATACTTGAAAACCGCAGGTAAGGGCCTCGGGGCTAGAAGGGTTTGAAAAGTCCACATGCGGAGGGAGTGGAAAACTTCAAGCAGCGAAGGAACGGGGCGCGTGAAGAAAGGGGTCGCGATGGGCAGAGGGAAAAGGGAAAAAGCAGAAGGTGGATCATGTCTATTTATGGTTTGGTCCTGCAATATATTTGAGATTGCTTTAAGTGTTTCGGAATTAGAGATTCTAGGGAGAAATATTTGGGAAAGGAGGGGGGTGAGTTAAAGATTGGAACTGTATTGGGCTGTACCAAGGTAGGGGGGGGGGGAAAGGGGGGAGGGAACTGGAGAAGTGTGGCAGGGGACAGAAGGGGGCCGGGAATCTGGGGGGTGGAAAAGAGGAAAGAAACTTGGGGGGGAACGGGGGGGGGGGGTACATTACGAGGAGGGGGGTGAACCTCTGCCCCTTTTTCCCTGAGCCATTTAGGGGGGGAAAACCCAAAGGGACAGAGACAGGGAGGGTAAAATGAGGGGTTTGGGAAGATGGGAAAGGAGGTTTTTAAGGGGACCTTTTTTTGATTTTTTGAGAAGTAGAGGGACGATTGGGAGGGGGTGTCGTACGAGGTCTGGGTCGATACTGAGGCTTGTGGAGAGAACTCGAAAAAAGCGAGATTAACTGGGGCGTTAAGTGGGGGACGTTTAAAGCCGGAAAGCAAAAAGTATTAGAAACGGGAGGATTAGGGGAGAGGAAACCCACAGGGGTTTGGGTGAAATTATTTTTTATAATAAAAAAAGAAGCACTAAGCCACAAGGCCTATACACCGCGGGCAGGGCAGGAAGGAAGCGAGGGAAAGGTGGCAAAAGGGAAAGAGGGAAATGAGTAATGGTTATGGTTTAACAGGGGGGGGCAGGGGGGATGGTGAAAGGGAAAAGGGCAAAAGGACTAAATAGAAAGGGTTTAGGGGAGTGCGAAAAGTATCATCAGGGGTTTGTGGAGTAAATCAGCCCGGTTGTCCAAGAAGTCAATTGGGGAGAAAAGGATTAAAGGGGGGTCCTCGCAAAAAAGGGAAAGGGTTTAAAGAAGTAGTAGAACGAAGAGACGTTGGAGGAAAAATTCTGCGGGGCTCGTTGATAGAGAGGGCAGTCTAACAGAATGGGGGCAAATCGAACGGGGAACTTGCACTGCTCACAGAGAGGAACGGGGGTGCCTCTCCATGAGATCCCCCTTTAGAAAACGAGTGTGACCAATGGGGAAGGCGGGAGAGGGGGTCTAAAAACTTCGGCACTGTTGACAAGAAAGGGCCAGTAACCTATGCTGGGTTTTTAATAGAAAAAAGTTTTATTACTGAGCAGATTGACCAACGTTTTTCCCAACGGGAGCGAAGTGGGTAGCTATTCCCAAAAAAAAATTTGGGTTCCAGAAATTTGGAACACCTCGATAAAAAATTTGGAAAGGTCTTTGTACTGAAAAAGCGCAGCAGGGGTTGCCTGTTCTTGCCCTGTACGTCTCAATGACCAGGGACCCAACAAAAAAAATATCTTTATTTTTGGTAAAAATTTCGGCTTACCCCAAAGTTGGTTTCGGAAAATAGGGGATGAGTTTGAAATAAAAATTTTCGTATAGCCTGTAGGCACAAAGGGAGTCTGAGACTACTACAAAAAGGGGCACGGGCATAGTTTGCGTTACGGTAAGTGTTTGAAAGAATGGCATATTTTTCCCGCAGTAAAAATGCTAGTTTGGAAGTAGTAAATCCCCCGACAAACGCTGCCCGGAAACATGCTGTGAATCCGACCCCGTAAAAAGGGGACTTAGAGCCATCTGTGTAAAAAAGCGGTGGATGAGAATGGGAGTAAAAGGATCAAAAAAAAGAGAGGGGGGAAGCCAGTGGGCCCATTGGGGCTTTCAAACAAGGGAGGGGAGAAAAAAACGGGACCCAAACACGGGAAATTTTCCCGGGGGGGTGGGGAAAAGGGGGAGATGCTACATGAAATATAAAGGTGGTAACTAAAGGGGGAAGGGAAAAGATTTAAATGTAGGCGAAGAAAAAAAGGGAACGGGGAAAAACAGGGGCGGCGAAACGAATAAAGAAGGGGTCTACTAATTCGGTGACCTTTCTAAAAAGGGAAGGTTTGTGTAGATGGGTGAGGCGTACATAGTAGCAAAGGGCAATGGGTAAACGGTGATCAGAAAAAGGATGGAACATTCGCTTCTCTTTTAAGGCCCCTAAACGGGGGAAGGGAGCAAAAACCCACCAAGGACAATCGTAATCCTTGGTGATGGAAAAGGAAAAAAGGCTGGGAGAGAGAAACAGGAGGGGCCCCGCGGAATAAATCTGGTCAAAAAATTTCGCGTTTCGTTTAAAACGGGGGCTAAAGGTAGGCAAAGCAGAGTTCGACATCAGCCCCCCGGAAAGATAAGAAAGGGGTTTTAAAAAAGGTTTGCAGGCTGTGACAATTTGGGGCCTTCAGAGAGGTTTTGTGGGGTTTTTCCAGGATAACCGACGGTCAAGAAAAGGGCCTAAAAAACCCCGGGGGCCCGGTATCACGTTCGGAGATGGGACCTTTGAGATACAAAGGATGTTTTGGAGTTAACAGAGCGTCTAGTAAAAATTTAATTTGGTGATTTTTGGGGTTTTTTAAAAAATTTAAAAACCCATGCGTGGGGGCCCCAAGTGGAAACAGGGTTCGACCGTTGCTGAAAAAAAAAAACGAAATTTAAAGATGACAGTCAGCGCCTCCCACAAGCAATAGCGAAGTCATCAACATAGAGTGATGCCCCAAAAAATTGGGGGGAAAGGGAACAGAGGCCAAATCTTTATGGGCAAGGAAAAAAATTTTTGTTGTGCTTAGAACACATCCCTGAGGGACTCCTTTTCCGTTTGGGACAAAGCCCCGGGGAAAAAACATTTTTGGACTCGAAAGGGAAATCTCTGTCAGTTAAAAAGTTCTTAAGGAAGGATGGTTTGATTGCCTCGGAAACCCCAAGGAATTTGGGCCCGGGCCAAAATATTATACCTCCCCAAATTTTTGGGGCTTAAAACCTTCTCAAGGTCAAAAATAAAGGCCCTAACTGAGTGATTATTCGCAAAAATCATTACGAAAAATACGTATCCAAGCGTAGTAAGGGGCTATGGTTTTGAACGAACCCCCTTTCGAAAACCATATTTACTACGGAGAGACTATTGTGTGGTCTCTAAATTTCCCCCATTAAACGTTTGATTTTTTGAGACTTCCATCACTTTGCAAACGGCACTTGTAAGTCGATGGGGGGATAGGGGAGGATAAGGGCCTGTAGTACCCCCGGGTTTTCGGAAAGGGAAAAAATTTGGGAGATTTTTTCCCCAGCTGGGGAAAAAACCCCCCTTGTGCCCAAATAAGATTGAAAGGTGTAAGAGGACTACAAGGGCGACCGATGTAAATGTTGGGAACATTCGAATTGAATGGCCGTCAGGCCCAGCTGGGCCCAAAGACGGCAAAACTGAGAGCTTTTCCTCCAGTTCTTGAAAGTATAAAAGGCAACCATTAAATGTTCTTCTCTGAGAGAAGAAAAATCCAAGGGGACTAACTTCCCCTGGGAGACTTTGAGAAAAAAAAAGGAGGGGCCCTAGATGGGGCCCCCCCGGGAAAAAAACGGAAACCCGATGGGTGCCAAGTTCAATGGCAACGTCGAGAGGGTTTGTACATCAACACCCCGCCCCAAGAACAACTGGGGCAAGAAAGTATTTACCACTCAATTTCCCCCTTTTTTCCAGACTGGGGACTCAAAAGAAGAAGCGAGGTGAGGTGGAAACATAGTCTCGGGCCAAAAAGTGCCCTTTGGCTTTTACGGGTACATGGCAACGATCGCAAAGCTTCTGCTTTAAAAACAAGAAGTCCCCTTTAGCGGTTCTATTGGGACCCGGACCTGCCCCAAAGCAGCCCCGTTTCAAAAAAGTACTGCCGGCAAAAGCGGGAAAACCCAAGGCACGCCCCTTCTGGAAAAGCCTGCCTGAGGTTTTGGGGGAAATGAGAAGCTGCGGTTTTTTAAACCCGAAAGTCGAGAAAATGGTAGGGCTCATCAATGGAGGATAAAAAGGAACCCACTAAAAGCAGTGAGGTGGAGTAAAGAAACCCCAAATTTTTCCCCCCATCAAATTGCCAGCGAGGGTACGGAAAAGGGGGTTTTAATAGGAAAGGGGAAGGGAAGAATGAAATTGGGAAAGGGGTCGCTTTTCATGTAAGTCTGGCAGAAAAAGACCAGTTGAAGTCTTGTGCAGTGGAGGAAGAGCAGACTGATAGTCGATGCAAAAAAAGGAAATATGAGTACGAGGATCAAAAAGGGTGGGGAAAACCCTTTTTTAAAAAAATGGAGGGGGTGGGGAGGCGAGAAAAGCCCCAACTGAATGCCACGTGAGTCACAAGAGAAACCCCCCCCCCCAAAGGAAAAGGTGGGCATTAAAATCACCAAAATAACAGAAGTGGTGGGGGTAAGGGTGAAACAAGAAAGGCAAAGTCTTTGGGGTAGAAATGCTCGAGAAGGGAGAGATATAAAGAAATATTGTTAAAAAACCCCTTATTCAAGGGATACGGGGTGCAGTGTTTTTGCAGCGAGGTATGGACAAATAGTTTGGGCGGTACGGAATAAACATTGCTAGAACAAGGGGACTTTCATTAAAAGGGCCCATCGAAAAGGAACCCAAGAAAACAATAAATTTTTAGCCTGAGTAGGTTTTGGAAAAACACCGAGTGTAATTTTGGTTTTTTGTAAGCAAGCAACCCCAAAAGGGGAAAAACCTGGAAAGAACATCTTTAAGCTCCCCCCGTTTCCCCAGGGGCCCCGGTTTTTCCACTGTAAATAGGCCCTGATTGGCGATGAAGAAAAAAATCAGGAATCTGTAGGGGAAAGGGGGGCCCCCGGGTAGAGGGGTTAGAAAAGTCAATGTGTGGGGGGGCCCTTGGGGGGGGGGGTTGTTCAAGTAGCGAAGGAACGGACATTTCGAAGAATGGGGGTTTTTTGAAGATGGGGAGGAAAGGGAAAAGAAGGAACCCGGGGAAATGAATCAGTGTCCATTGAAGGTTTAGTCCTGCCCAAATTTTCTGAAAAGGCTTCAAGTGTTTCTGGAAAATTTAAAGATGATGGGAGAAACCCTATTGGAGATAGGAGGAGGGGGGTGAGTAAAAAATTGGGACAGTAATGGACGACCAAAGTAGAGGGGGAGGGAAAAATGTTTAAGGGGTGGGGGAAGAATGTGGGGGGAAACCCGAAAAGGCAGAACCCCGGGGGGGGCAGAAGAGGGGGAAAAATTGGGTGGGGGGGCCCGGGGGGGAAGGCAAAAAAACGAGGAGGAGGGTGAATCCCACACTTGTAAAAGAGCCCGAGAGAGGGGAAAAACTAGGTTTCGAGACTGGAAAGGAAAGTGGGAGGTGGAAGAAAGGGGAAAGGGAAGGGGGAAAGAAGATTTGGGGCAATGTGGAATTTTTTTTTGGGAAATTTAGTAGAGGGGCGATTGGTATTAGGTGTCGTTAAAAGAGGTCTTGTCGATACGGGGGGTTGTGAGGAAGGACGCGAAGATGTGAGAAAAACTTTGGGTTTTTTTGTCGGGGGCGTCCCCGAGGGCCCAAGGGCAGCAAAAGTTTAGATGGCCCTGTGGCTATGGGGGGGGGTAACAACCCGAGGAGGTGCAGAAGATGGGTTTCCCCCGATGCCAGGGGAAACCCCTGCCAACCCTACCCTTCCCGCCAGTAAAAACCCGCAAACCGGGATGCAACCTCACATCTGCCGAGCTACCTCGGTGGACAAAAAAGAGGGGGCCGGATATCTGCCACAAAGCCCTACCTCCTTCGGCCCCCACCCCCGGAAAACCAAAGGTGGCTTCCCGGATAACCCCCTCGCCCAAAAAACAAACCCAAAACTACTCCCCGGGGTTCCGGAGAGGGATCGGGACGTCCCCAGGCAACCCGAAAACCCACGGCAAACTATGCCACCGCCAAAACCCCAAACGGAATGGGATGGACCCCGGTGTCCTTTCCCCTACCTAGGAACTAGCGCGCCTGGGGGGAGAAATCCCGAAGGCCAAAAGGGGAAAGGGAAAAAGGGAGGGGTGAGGAGGAGGAGGAGGAATAAAAAAAAGGGGAAAAAAGGGGGGAGGAGGGAAGGGGAGGGGAAATGGGGGGAAATTTAGGTTCGGTTGGGAAAAGCCCGACAGGGCTAATTCCTCGCCCAAAGACCCCTTTTTCACCACCCAAGGAGCCCCCCTTGAAGAGGTATGAAATGGAAAAGGGGCGCTGTGAAATGCGGGAATATGAAAAATAGCTGTGGAGGGAATATCAGTGCGGAGAAAAAGGGGCATTTTTCTTTAAAGGTCCCATCGGGAAAAAGGGATCAAAATACAAAAAATTAAACCCTGAATGTGAGAAATAACAGCGGGTTTAAATTTTGGTTTTCCTTAAGCAAACCCCAACGGGGCAAACGGGGAGAGTAACTCTAAACTCACGCCGATTACCCCTGGGGCCCCGTATTTCCACGAAAATAGGCCATGTTTGGGCAACGATAAAGATATTTAAAATCCGCAGGTAAGGGTTCCTAGACAGAAGGGTTAAAAAATCCAATGGGGAGGCAGTAAAACTTAAGCAGCGAAGGAACGGTGCGCTGTGAAAAAAAGGGTTGCGCAGAGGAGCAGAGGAAGAGAAAGAGAGAAGGGGGGATCAGTGTCTATTGAGGTTTGGTCTCTGCAATATATTCAGAGATTGCTTAAAGTGTTTCGGAATTCAGAGAGTGATGGGAGCATATTGGGAATGGAGGGGGGGATGATAAAGAGGGAAACTGTATTGGACGTACCAAGGTAGGGGGGGCAAAGGGTGGGGGGAACTGGAAAGTGTGGCGGGGGACAGAAGAGGCGGGAACCTGGGGGGGCAAAAGAGGAAGAAACTTGGGAGGGAACGGGGGAGGAAGGTACATTACAGGGGGGGTGAACCTGCCTTGTAACTGAGCCAGGGGAAGGGGAAAAGAACCGGGACAGAGACGGGGGGGTAAAATGAGGAGGGAAGAGGGTAGGGGTTTAACGGCCCCTTTTTTTGACTTTGAGAAGTAGGGGGAGTTTGGGGAGGAGGTGCGTACGAGGTCCGGAACGAGGCTTGTAGAGAGAACTCGAAGAAGCGAGATTAACTGAGCGTTGAAGTAGGGACATCGACCCGGGGCAGCAAAAGGATTAGACGGGATGTTTATGGGAGAGGAAACCCAAAAGGGGGGGTTGTAGAAGTGGGTACCAGAAGTGGGGGGACATTTTGAAACACGGGAAAAAAACACGTGGAGTCTCCTTGGGAGGCGGAGAGAAAACTGCCATGGAAAAGGGGAGCCCTTCCCTGTCTCTTTGTTATTATTTAATCAAAAGAAGCGCAAACCACAAGGACTTACGGGCTCGTCTTTTTGATTAAGGGATTTCCCGCTCGTTTAAATAGACCTACAAGGCGAGGTAGAAGGGTGAGCCTCATGACAGTTAAGGCAAGGGGAGATCGATTGCAAACGTATTAGAATGGCATCGGCCCACAGACTGGGCATTGGGCGATAGATTGAAATATTTTCGAGGAGGGCCCAAATCCCAGAAATTTTTCTACACTGTTTGGTGTGGGATCCCCTTTCTAACTTGAAACCCGATGCCCTGCATATAAACGAGGATGGGAGTTCTGGGCTGTCAAAATTTTTTAAATAGCCACTGCTAGGTTTCTCTTCGCCCAGGGCGGGAAGAACGTAAGTGTCTACCTGAGGTTTGGGGATTTGGGATTTCCCAGCTGTTCTGAATGTCAGTGCCACAGTCGGGAAAATTTTGTTAAACTATGGTATGGGGCAAATGAGGGTACCACACAAGAATTGGGGGAATGATTTTTTTTCAAAGTGACGGAACATATCGATTGGGAAAGACAAGAGACTCAGACCTGGGGAGCATTTTTGTACGGGAATATGCGCGTACGCTCTTTAAGAGCAAAAAAGAAATTTCTTTACCAAAAGGCTTTGGAGGCCTTGCAAAACTATGGTCAGAAAGATAGGCAGTAGAGGGAAATTGGTCGTAAAATGAAAATTTAGTCCACGTTCACCCCCAAACTAGCGTGGAAAGGGAGTGAAGGACATTCATCATTTCTGGAAAAAATGAGAATGTGGAGAAGTACATCAGCAGGTAATTGTTGTTGCTTTTGGCGTGGGGCCCCGGTTGGTCCGACGTGGGAAAAGGGTCGGGGGGGATTTTAAAATTGCCGCACCAAAAGGGGGGAGGCCGGAAGAAGTCGAGGAAGCGAAGGTCCATAAAACGAAGGAGTAGTCGAGGCCCCCGTACCTGAAGTGGGTGAGGAAAAAAGCACCGGGAATAGGTACAGAGGCATAGAATGTCGAAAGTGGTCCAAAACGGGTGGGGTCAAACGGGGGGCGGGATCAAGAAGGGGCCCGGGGGGACCGTTCTGGGTTGGGGTGCCTGGTTAGGTTCTTCTCTCTTTTTTTTTTTAAGAAAAAAAAAAAAGAAAATAAAAATAAAAAAAAGAAAAAAAAAGGGGGGGGCCGGGAGGGGTAGGGCCTAGGGGGAAGAAAAAGGGCCAAATCTCCCCCGTGCCCCAAAGGGCCCCAGCACCGCAAAGCGCAGATGCGCATGGAACCCCTGCCATACCCTACCCACATGCTAGTAAACTAACAATCCCGGGATAGCAACCTCACACTGCCGAGCTACCTCGGTGAACAAAAGAGGGGCGGCGGATATCCCCCACAAAGCTCCCCTTTGGCCACCACCCCCGGAATCCAAAGGTCTTCCAGAGATACCCCTGTCGCCCGAAAAAACACCCAAAGCTACTCCGGGGTACCGGAGGGACGGGCATCCCCGGGGATAGATTCCCCAGCAAACTACGCCCCCACAAGAAACCTCAACGGAATGGGATGGACCCCATATCCTTTTGCCTACCTAGGAAATACACCCTGTGGGGGAAATCCCCCAAAGGGCAAAAAGAGGAAGGGGAAAGGGAGGGGTGGGGAGGAGGAGGGGAAAGGAAAAGGGGAGGGTGGGGGATGGAAGGGGGGGGGTTATTGGGGGGGGAATTGGGGGCGTCTGAGGAAAAAGACCGATGGTCAATTTCCCCAGACCAAAGCCTTTCACCCCTGCCCAAAGGGGCCCCCCCTTTAAAGGAGTGTTTCTTGGGATTGGGAGATCCGGGGTTCCGCTGTTTAAGAATGTCATTGCCACCCTGATGGAAAATTTTGTTGGCTAGGTATGGGGAGAATGACAGTACCCTACAAAAATGAGAGAAAGATGTTTTTCAAAAGTGACAGGAGATATCATAGCGAAAGGAGAGAAAGATCATACTTGGGTAGCTTCTGGACAGTGCGATGCGCATACCGCCTTGAGGCATGAAAAAGAAATATCTCTAACAACATTAGCGGAGCGCTTTGCCAATCTATGGCAAAAGGTAGGGGGAAGAATCGGGCCCTTTAAATAAAGAATTTAGTCCTTGTGTGGCTGAAACTGACGTGGGGGGGAGTGCATGACAACGGGTTTTTCCAATGGAATCGGAAGGTAACGAAGGGTATCAAGGAGATTGAGTTGGGATTTAGGAGTAGGACCAGTTGGTCCCCGTGTGAAACGGGCCCGCGATTTTAAAATTGCCACGGGAGAGGGGGAGGCCCGAAGCATAGTCAAAGAGGCGGATTAGACAAATCGAAGGAGTCAGTCGAAGCCCCGGGACCTGAAGCAGGTGAGGAAAAAGCACCAGCAAGAGGTACAGGGGCATCAGGAGTGTCCGAAGAGTGGTCTAAAAACAAGGCAGGGACAGAATAAGGTGCGGTATCAAGAAGGGGCCCAGGGGTAGTGGGTTCATGGATTGGGTTCTCCATGGTTAGGTTACTCCTTTGCTTTTTGTTTTTTAAGAAAAAAAAAGAAAAGAAAATAAAAATAAAAAAAAATAAAAAAAGGGGGGAGCAGGGAGGAATAGTTCCCAGGAGGAATGAAAGGGCCAGAAATCTCCCTCCGCGCCCAAGAGGACCTCAGCACCGCTAGTAGTGCAGATGCAGCATGGAACCCGTGCCATACCCTACCCTTCATGCCAGTAAACCAGTAATCCGGGATAACAACCTCACATCTGCCGAGCTACCTTGGTGGACAAAAGAGAGGGCGGCCAGATATCTGCCACCAAGCATACCTCCTTCGGCCACCACCCCCGGAATCCAAAAGGTGGCTTCCAGAGATACACCCGTCGCCTGAAAGACACCCAAAGCTACTCCGGGATACTGGAGAGGGATCAGGATATCCCCAGGCGATCCAGATTCCACGGCAAGCTATGCCACCGCCAAGAACTTCAATGGAATGGGATGGACCCCGGTGTCCTTTCCCCTACCTAGGAACTAGCGCACCTGTGGGAGAAATCCCAAAGGCCAAAAAGAGGAAGGGCAAAAGGGAGGGGTGGGGAGTAGGAGGAGGAATGGAAAAAGGGGAGGATGGGGAGGATGGGATAGGGGAGGGGAGATTGGGGGGTAATTAGGTTCGGTTGAGGAAGAAGACGACAGGTCAAATTCCTCAGACCAAGAGCCTCTTCACCACCCAAGAGCCCCCCCTTGAAGAGGTACGTCAGAAAAAGTGGCACCCCAAGACGTATTTATATGGCGTAAACAGTCAAAGGGCTAAAGGTCCCATCAGAAAAGGATCTGAATTACAATAATTATTATATTATAATCAAGGGGAAGCGCTAAAACCCCGGGGATTAACACATGAATTACATAATTAATAGCCTGAGATGATAGATACACAAATGTAATTTGGGGGTTCCTGTAAGCAACACCAACAGGGGGAAAACTGGAGAGAACATCTGAAAACTCCCCTAATTACCCTGAGGCCGCATATATTCCACTGTAAATAGGCCATGATTGGGGGAACGATAAAGATCCTGAGGGTTAGAAACGTTCCCAATACGGAGGCAGCGGAAACGTTCAAGCAAGCAAAGGAATGGTGCGCTGCGAAGAAAGGAGTTCTGAAGATGGAGGCGAGGGGGAGGAGAGGAACAAAAGGGTGGATCAGTGTCCATTGATGGTTTGGTCTCCGCAATATATTCAGAGAAATTTCTTCAAGTGTTTGGAATTCAGAAGTCATATGGGAGAAATATTTGGAGATAGAAAGGGGGGGATGAGTAAAGATTGGAACTGTAATGGACTGTACCAAGGTAGGGGGGGGCAAAAGGGTGGAGGGAATGGAGAAGAACGTGGAAGGGGACAGAAAAGGCAGAATTTTGGGAGGTGGTTTAAAAAAGAAAGAAATGGGAGGAAACAGGGGGGGAAGGGACAGTACGAAAAAGGGGGTGAACCTCTACACTTATGCAGAGCCCGTGAAGGGAAGAAACCCGGTACAGAGACAGGGAAGGTAAAAAGAGGAGGTGGAAGAAGGGAAGGAGGGGTTAAAGGAGCTATTTTTGACTTCTGAGAAGTAGAGGGACAATTGGGAAGAGGGTGTCGTATGAGATCTTGTCGATACCGAGGCTTGTGAGGGAGAACACGAAGAGAGAACAGACCGAGGCGTCGAAGTAGGGACGTCTGAGCCCAGGACAGCAAAAGAATTAGATACAGGAGTGACTATGGGAGAGGTAACCACAGAGGAGGCTGCAGAAGATGGGACCCCAGAAGGGGGGGGGACGTTTTGAAACACGGGAATAAGAAACATGAGGTAGTCCCTTGGAGGCGGAGATGAGAAACTGCCATGGCATAAGGGAGACCTTCAGCCTATTTGAGGTAACGGATTTCCCGCTCATTTAAGTAGACTTGGCAATGGCGAGAGTACGAAGGGCGAGCCTCATGACACTTAAGGCAAGAGGGGGGGTCGATTGCAAGACGTATTAAAATGGTCATCGGCCCACAGACTGGGCATTCGGCTGTAGATCTGCAATATTTCGCTGAACGGCCAAATCACCAGCAATTTCTACACTGTTGTGGTGTAGGGATCACCTTTCGAACTTGTAACCGTTGTCCTGCTACATAAACTGAGGAGGGGAGTTCAGGGCCCTGCCAAAAGTTAAAGAGCCACATTGCTAGGGTATCGTCCCCGACTGCAGGCAGGAAGAACATAATGTCTACCTTGAGGATTGGGAGATCTTGAAGTTCCAGCTGCTCAGAATGTCATTGCCATGTGTCTGGAAATTTTGTTGAACTATGGTATGGAGCAGAATGACGGTACCACTACAATAATTGAGGGAATGATGTTTGTCAATAGTGACAGGAACAGTATCGATATGGAAAGAAGAGAAAGATCATGAGCTTGGGTAGCATTCTGTACAGTGATGATGCACAATACCGCTTTAAGAGCATGAAAAGAAATACCTTTACCAACATGACGAAGGAGTGCCTTGCCAATACTATGGTCGGAAAGATAGGCAATAGAGGAAGTCGGTCCTAAAGTGAAGAATTTAGTCCAAAGTGCATTCTGAACTGAGCGTGGAAAGGGAGTGTCGATCTTTTCTGAGAAGAACGAGGTGGAGAAGTATCATCAGCAGGTAATTGTCATTGCGTTTAGGCATGCAAAACCCGAGTTGGTCCAAAGTGGAACAGGCTGGCGATTCGAAAATTGCCGCACCGTAGAGGGAGAGGGCCCGGGAAACATAAGTCAAAGGAGAGTGGAGGTCAGTAAATCGAAAGAGTCAGTCGAGACCTCAGTAACCTAAGCGGGTGAGGAAACAGCACCGGCAAGAGGTACAGAGCATAGGAGTGTCCGAAGAGTAGTCCCAAAGACGGCGGGGTCAGATCGGGGTGAAAGGTACAAGAAGGGCCCGGGGTAGCAGGGTTTATGGACTAGGGCTTCCATGGTTAGGTTAATCTTCTTTTTGTTTTTAAGAAAAAAAAGAAAAGAAAAGAAAAATAAAAAAAGAATAAAAAAGGGGGGACCGGGAGGGATAGTTCCTAGGAGGAATGAAAAGGCCAGAAATCTCCCTCCGCGCCCAAGAGAACCCGCACGAAAGTAGCGCAGATGCAGCATGGAACCCGTGCCATACCCTACCCCTCATGCCAGTAACCAGCAATCCGGGATAGCAACTTCACATCTGCCGAGCTACCTCGGTGGACAAAAGAGAGGGCGGTCGGATATCCACAACAAAGCATACCTCCCTTTTGGGCCCCAACCCCCGGAATCCGAAAGGTGGGGTTCCAGAGATACAACCCGTCGCCCGAAAGAAAACCCAAATCCACCCTCGGGATACAGGAGAGGGATCGGGACATCCCCAGTTAGTTTAATATGTTTATTATGCACCCCATACCCATCCTGTGGGCGGTAGTCAAAAGATTACAGAGGTACATAATGGGTCCAGGGACTGGACTCCAAAGTTTTGATAGCTGAGCAAGTTACAGAGGTAATGAACTACAATTTACAAAGGTAATGAACTCCAGGTAGGTCTGGTCACAATCAGACAAGTTACAAAGGTGTTTACAGATTACAGAGGTACGTAATGGGTCCAGGGACTGGGCCCAAAGTTTTGATAGCTAAAATAGGTAAAAAAGTAAGAACTCACGTTGCAAAGGTATGAATCCCTGTAAGAATGGTTAATTACGTTTTATACATGGCTACAATCATGAACAAATTATAGAGTAATGAGCAATTCACACTTCCACAAACCCCGGGCACAACTGTAATGAGTTTTTGGTGCAAATATTGATTGTTGGTCACACAACACCACACCACACACAACCCCACACATGGGGCAGAGAGAGAGGACCTAGTAGCAATCAGCGAAGAGGCGGAAACCAGAGCTTTTGGGCTCGACCCCTGCAACCACAAATAGGTGAGTACAAATAGGTGAGTACACACACACACCGAGGAGCTTGGACTCGACCCCCGCAACCTCAACTAGGTGAGTACACACACACACACACACACACACACACACACACACACACACACACACACTCACAAATCACACACACACACACACACACACACCATCACACATGTGGTTTAAAGCTTTATTTACAGCTAGCAAAGTCAGGGTATTTCTCAAATGGTCTGAATAAAACCACTGTGGATAAAATACTTTGCATTTCTTGACATTTCTGAGTGATTGTTTCTAAATTCATTAATTTGATCACACTCCAGTACATTTAAAAAGAACGCTAGGTGTGACAATAACCCTGGCAAAGTTTACATTTGTTGGTCTACAACTGTGGTTTGGTGATTTAACCTGCCAAAGATTCTTGTAACCACCGGAGCCGGGCCGTTTGTGACAGCCCAGCCGGGCGGTAGTGACCTATGTTGCTTATCTTGTTGGATGCACAATAGACATGTGGACCATTTTGTAATTTGTAAGCCTGACGTCGCGGAAATTCCCGCTAAAAGGGTCCTTAACCCTTG
>NC_069475.1:25508538-25647327 GCF_026875155.1 Cherax quadricarinatus | reverse complement strand
AAAGGGATGCGACAAAACACCATCTTTACCCCCGGGACCTATTTTACGCTAGGAACAGGACCGGGTGTTTTAAAGGGAAAACACTCCTAATTTTTTCCCCCCCGACCGGGGGTCGAACCCCGGGACATCAATGTGTGATCTGATGTGCTACCAAAAATCCACCATCCAAACATTCTTCTTTGAAAATATACAGGGTCAAAGCCAAACAAACAAAAAAATACCTTTAAAACCGGGACTGCTTGCAAGGCAAAGGCAATGTTCGCGGCTTCACTGAGACCCAATAAAGGATCATTTGGGACAACGAAATATGGATCCCGGGTTACAACCATCAGATTGACAGAGTGAACAGAAAAAGGGGGGGGGGTTGGGCCTTTAACATTGCAGATCACTTTTTTGCACAAACGTTTAAAAAGCCTCAAAAGACGTAGGGAAGTTTTAGCTAAAAGGCGAAAACCAAAAACCAGCATTGTGGATTTAAAACCCCGGGATGCAACACCCAAAATTTCCAGAACAGCTGTTAAAAATTGACCACTGCGGAAAAATCTTCCAGCTCCTGCACCCAACATCTTGCCCCTGGGGGATTTCAATTTAAGGCCTAAAATGGGGAATATACAAAAAAATTTTTGTTGCAGTAATAACACCAGGGGGCGCTCTGATGAAAACACCCCACACGACTTTTAAAATCTCTGCACAAAATTTTAATTTAAAAAAACCAGAAAATAATAACCTACTAGACGGAGAATCACTGACCTCATTTCACTAACAAGAACTTAAAAATGTCACCAAAAACAAAAACAAAATACTCAATCACAACAAATTGGGGTTCAGACATGTATCTGGAGCCCCAACCGACAAAATGAACTAGTCACGAGGGGCATTCCCAAATTCAACTTCAATAACAAAAACAAAAGGGGACCAAAGAAAAAACCCAAAGCCTAACCATATAACTGGAAGATATCTAAGAACCAACCCAAATTTATCCCTAGAACAATTAACCGGGGGGGCACCGATGATGCACAAGGCTTATTCCTCTAAAAAAAAGGGAGGATAAAAAAAATAAAAGAGACAGCCTCCCTTTACGGGCGCGGAAAAGAATAACAGAGCGGCTAAAAAGGGCAATATATCTAAAGCCAGGGAGACACTGGCAGAGAAATAGCAAGCATCGAACTTAACTAAAAAACCTTTTTTGGAGTCAGGGAACGCGGGAAAAACTAAAAGCATAAAGAAATCGAAAAAAACCCAAAGTATTTTTTCTCCTAGCCAAATAAAAAAAAGAACAACCCCCTATTTGGGGCCCCACTTAAAAAAAAAGGGTCCACACAGATACACCAAGGAAAAAAGAGTGAGCTACCAATCCCAATTACCAGTTTTTAGCAAGCCGCTAACCAGCCCGAAGTCAAAACAAAAAGAAATTTTGTATGAAGACCAAAAAATTTGATTAACACAACCTATCCGATGTTATCCCCGAGCCAAATGACTTTGAACCGGGGTAAATACATGCCCCCGCCTCGCCCCAGGGCCAGACCATGGGAAATCGTGTTCATCAAAAACTGCAAGAAGCCCCTATCACGACCTTTCCATCCATGGAGGGGAGCTGGGCACGGGGGTCGTCCCTCAGTTTCTAAAAAAAACAGACAAGCCCCACCCACAAAGGGGGGAGTAAACAACAGCAAAGAACTACAGACCCAAAACACTAACACCCATATCTAAAAAAACTTGAAAAAGGTCCTAAGAAGCAAATCACCACCCATCTAGAAACCCATCAGTTACACAACCCCGGGCAACATGGGTTTAGAACGTCGCTCCTGTCTGTCTCAACTACTGGGAAAACTCACGGCCTAAATGACTAGAAGACAAAAAGAATGCAGATTAATATATAAGACTTGCAAAAGCCTTCGACAATGTGACCAGGGCGTAATAGCGCACAAAAGGCGCAAAAAAAAAAAACAGGAAAAACGGTCAGGATTATAAATTTTTCCTCACTAACAGAACACAGAGATAGTCCAAAAAGTAAAGCCGAGGAGCTACGGTGAAAGCTCTTTCCACAGGGAAACTAGCTCCCAATTTTTTTCCTCATCCTCAATCCGACATAACAAGGATTCAGCCACACACCCTGTCTTCCTTTCAGATGACACCCCAATCTGCAGACATTCTTCCATTCAGACACTGCAAGGGTCCAGGCGGACTCAACAAATCTTTCAGGGCTCAGAAAACAATAGAAATTTAACGATGAGAAATTTCAATTACCAATATTAACATGAGGGAAAAAAAATCTTTATCAAGTACAAAACAAATTCTGGCCACAAAATAGAGCGAAACACCAAACTCAAAAGACCTGGGAGTGATTTAGTCGGAGGATTCTCACCTTCAAAGTCCCAAAAACAATGTATCAATCCTATCTGCTAGAAAAATGACCGGATGGATTAAAATGAGAAACCTTCAAACAAGGGCGGCCCAAGCCCATGATGACAAACCCTCTTCGTCACTTCTTCTATCTAGCGGAATATTGCTGCACTCCTAACACACCTTTTCAAGGCAGTACAGAAAATTGCCCGACCCCTAAAAAATGTTACAGAGCACTTTCACGGCGCCGGCATACACGGAGATAAAACAACCTCAATTACTGGAGCGCTTAGGTTTCTAAACCTGTATTCCCAGGAACGCAGAGGAGAGATACAAGATTTATATCCACCAGGAAATCCTAAGGGACTAGTACCGAACTTGCACACAAAATCACTCATAACGAAAGCTAAAGACTTGCAGAACGATGCTTCCATCTCCCCCACATGAAAAAGGAATCAGGGTGTTCACTCAGCACTTATGAGACCAATACAAATAATGTCCAGGGGCCCGAAACTGTTTCAACTGCCTCCATCACACATAAGGGGGATTACCACCGAACCCCTGGCAAGTCTTCAAGCGGCAACTGGACCCAAAAAGCACCTACTAAGTCCATTCCAGATCCAATACCGGCTGTGGCTTCGTACATTGTTTGAGTGCAGCACATCACCAGTCCAGGTTGATCAGTAGCGCCTGATCCACCGGAGGCCTGGCCACAGACCGGCCCGCGGTACGGTTGCCCCCGAAACTCCCTCTCCAGGTAAACTCCATGTACCAAACCGTAGCTACGGCAACAACCTATATCAAATGACACATGTTATTCAAAGAACAGTGTGAGGATTGGGCATTTTACTGACAAACTTTTGCGCTCACCAGGAGACTGGAAAAGCGGATGGATAAAAGTCCCCAGGTGGGCGAAAAGTCTTGATTCAATCTAAACTACAATCAATTCCCTAGCGCATTCTGGCATTGTGTTATTGATCACCGCTTATCACTTTTGTAATTTACGCTTCTGCATTTCTTCTATTTTCAGAACGTTTTATTTCTCCTGCATCCACCACCGCTTTCCTCCTCCCTCTTGCCACTGCACCTTGTACCGCATACATACTCTACTCGTTCCCCTGATCTCGCGCATCTTAACGCATGTGTTAACTAACTCTACATGCCACTCAGTCGGCTGTTTATGCGACTGAATGAGTCTACTGATCACACTCCTTCCCCCTTACCATCAACCTACCATTATTATTACCATCCCCCGTGTGCAATTCATACCTCCCTGACTCACCTATAGCTATCACCTCACCTCAGTAACCACCTAGGCCAACATAAATCTAAGTAATTTCTTGACCACCTTAATTACACACGGAAAACCACCAAATATGACTCCATTCATACCAAGAGAGTATAACTTCTCTGAAAGTGAAGTATAACTAATCATAACTTGCTAATAACATAAGATGAAAGGTTGCCTAAAAGCTTGGTGTCCCCCTCTAACCCTTGTGGTACACCTTGTTATCATAACTTTGATCAATCTCCAGGAAAGAACAACCAAAACAACAGCCCAAAAAGCCTCTTACAGATCATACGAGACATGTACGACCAAATGAAACTCTTCTTTCTCAAGACGATTGGACAACAAGGACGCCAAAGAAAGCTTTCTTCAAGACGATTGAAACATGACGCCAAATGAAAAGCTTCTTTTCAAGACGATTTTGAACATGGCCTGCCAAGATGAAAGCTTCTTTCAAGACGATAAAGGTATTGAACCATGAATACCACATAGAAGTGACTGAGGCAATGTAATCTATTCACACACGCTTCAACAACCCTTCCTACCCTCACAATCGAAGCTCGTGAAAAATTATCTCACTCAAACCACTTAATCTCCTTTTAAGGTCTCCCTCAACCACTTCTCCTAAGTCCTATCACTTTACTCTTTCTAAGGTCTCCCTCCTCCACACTCTATAGTCATCTTCTCTTTCTCAAGGCACCTCCTCCACTCTCTAAGGTCTTCTACTCTTCTACAAGGTCTCCTCCCTTCCACCACGAAGGTCTTTCTCTCTTCTATAGTCCTCCTCCTACCACTCTCCTAAGGTCTTCTTCTCTTTTCTAAAGTTCCTCCTCCTCGCACTCTCTGAAGGTCCTTTCTACACTCTTTCCAAGGTCTTCCTCCTCCACTCACCTAAAGTCACATCTTATTCACTTTCTAATGTCTCCTCCTCCACTCTCTAAGAGTCTTCCTTTCTCTTTCTATTAGAGACCCCTCCTCCCTCCACTCTCTAAGTCCTTCTCTTTCTAAGGTCTCCTCCGCCACTCTCTAAGGTTCCTTCTTCTCTTTCTAAGGTCTCGCTCCATCTCCTAAGGTACATCTTCTCTATTCTAAGGTCACCTCCTCCAACTCCTCCCTAAAGTCTTTCTTCTCTTATCTAAGGGTCTCTCAATCCACTCCTCTATAGGTTCTTCACTTCTCATTTTCTAAGTCCTCCTCATCTCAACTCTCTAAGGTCTTCTTCTCTTTCTAAGGTCTCCTCCTCCACTCTCTATGAGGTGCTTCTCTCTTCTAAGTCTCCTCCTCCTCACTCTCCTAAGTTCTTACTAATTCTATCTCTTTTCTAAGTCTTCCTCCTCCACCGCTCTAAGGTCTTCTTCTCTTTCTAAGTTCTCCTCCTCCACTCTCAAGTCTTCTTCTCTTCTAAGGTCTCCTCCTCCACTCTCTAAGGTCTTCCTCTTTCGAGGTCTCCCCTCCTTCCACTCTCTAAGGTCTCTTCTCTATCTAAGGTCTTCCTCCACTCTCTAAGGTCTTCTCTTCTTTCTAAGGTCTCCTCCTCCCCTCTCTATAGTTCTACTTTCTCTTTCTAAGGTCTCCTCATCCACGCTCTAAGGTATCTTCTTTCTCTTTCTAAGGTCACCTCCTCCACTCTCTAAACGGACTTCCTTCTCTTTCTAAGGTCTCCTCCTCCACTCTCTAAGGTCTTCTTCTCTTTCTAAAGGTCCCTCCTCCCACCTCTCTAAGGTCTTCTTCTCTTCTAAAGGTCTTCCTTCCTCTCACTCCTAAGGTCTACATTTCTTTTCAAAAGGTCACCTCCTCCACTCTCTAAGGATCTTTCTTCTCTTTCTAAGGGTCACCTCCTCCACATCCTCTAAGGTCTTTCTTTCTCTTTCTAAAGGTCTCCTCCTCCACTTCTCTAAGGTTCTTCTCTTTCCTAAGTCTCCCTCCCTCCTCCACTCTCTAAGGACTTCTTCTCATTCTCTAAGGTCTCCCTCCACTCTCCTAAGGTCCATCTCTCTTTCTAAGGTCCTCCTCCTCCACTCCTCTAACGGTCTTTCTCAGTACTAAGGTCTCCTCCTCCACTCTTCTAAGGGTCTTCTTCTCTTTTCTAAGGACTCCTCATCCATCTCTCTAAGGACTTCTCTTCTCTATTCTCAGGTCTCCCCTCATCCACTCTCTAAGGTCTTCTTCTCTTTTCTAAGTCTCCTCCTCCACTCTCTATTTAGTCTTCTTCCCTTTCTAAGGTCTCTCTCTACCACTCTCTAAGGTCCTTTCTTCTTTTCTAAGTCTCCTCCTCCACTCCTAAAAATGTCCTTCTTCTCTTTCTAAGTCTCCTCCTCACACTCTCTAAGGTCCTTCTTCTCTTTCTAAGGTCACCCTCCTACCACTCTCTAAGGTTCATTCTTTCTCTTTTCTAAGGGCTCCCTCCTCCAACCTCTAAGGTCCTTCTTCTCACTGTCTCTAAGGTCTCCCTCCAGCCACTTCATCTATTAGGGCTTCCTTCTCTTTCTAATGTCTCCCATCCGCCACTTCTTCTAAAGATCTTCTTCTCTTATCGAAGTTCTCCTCCTCCACTGTCTTAAGGTCTTCTTGTCTCTTTCAAAGTGTCTCCTCCTCCACTCTCTAAGGTCCCTTCCATCTCTTTCTAAGAGTCATCCTCCTCCCTCTCTACAGGTCTTCTCTCTCTTTCTAAGGTCCCTCCTCCACCACTCTCAAAAGGTCTTCTTCTCATTCTAAGGCTCCTCCTCCACTCTCTAAGGTCCTTCCTTTCTCTTTCTACTAGGTTTCCTCCTCCACTCTCTTAAGGGTCTCTCTTTCTCTTTCTAAGGTCTCCTCCTCCACTCTCTATTAGGTCTTCCTTCCTCTTTCTAAGGTCTCCTACTCCCAGCCTAAAGGTCTTCTTCTCTTTTCTATATGGTCATCTCCTCCACCACTCCTCTAAGGTCTTCTTCTCTTTCCTAAGAGTCACCATCCTCCACTCCTCTAAGGTCTTCTTCTCTTTTCTAAGGTCTCCCCTCCACTCTCTAAGGTCTTTCTCTCTTTCTATGTCTCCCTCCACTCCTCCTCAGGTCTTTCATCTTTCTCTTTCTAAGGACTCCTCCTCCCCTCTCTAAGGTCCTTCTTCTCTTCTTCTAAGGTCCCCTCCTCCACTCTCTAAGGTTATCCTCTCTCTGGGGATTTCCTCTCTAAAGTAACAAAAAGATTGTCAGTGTTGCGTGTGAGGGAGAGAGTGGGGCAGGTGTTGCAAAACACAATGAGGGAGAGTGAAGTGGGTGTTGAAACACACAGGGGGGAGAGTGAGGCAGGTGTTGCCACACAGTGGGGGATGAGGCGGGTGTTGAAACACAATGAGGGAAGTGAGGCGGGTTTTGAAACGACAGTGAGGGGGGGAGTGAGGCAGGTGTTGAAACACAGTGAGAGTGGGAAGGTGTTGAACACGCAGTGAGGGAGTGAGGTAGGTTGAAACCCCAATGGGGGAAGTGGGCGGGTGTTGCAACAGACAGTGAGGGAGAGTGAGGCAGGTGTTCAACCACTTGAGGGGTGTTGCACACCAGTGAGGGAGTGAGGAGGTGTTCAACACACAGTGGGGGAAGTGAGGCAGGTGTTGCAAACCAAAATGGGGGAGAGTGAGGCAGGTGTTGCAAAACACAATAGGGAGAGTGGGGCAGGGTTGCAACACACAGTGAGGGAGAGGGGGCGGGTGTTGCAATACAGTGAGGGAGTGAGGCGGGTGTTGCAACCACAGTGGGGAGTGGGCAGGTTTTGCAACACACAGGGAAGTGAGGAGGGGTTGAAACCCAAAGTGAGGGGGGGTGAGGCAGGTGTTGAAACACACATGGGGAGTGAGGCAGGTGTTGAAACCAAAAGTGAGGGGGGTGAGGCAGGTGTTGCAAAACACAAATGGGGGAGAGTGAGGCAGGTGTTGCAAACCCAGTGAGGGGGGTTTGGGAGGTGTTGAACCCACAATGAGGAAGAGTGAGGCAGGTTGCAACACACGTGAGGGAGTGAGGCGGGTTTTGCAACACAATGAGGGAAGGGGGAAGGCACCGGGGATTTCAAAAATGAGCGGGTGTTGCAACACAAGAGGAGAGTGAGGCAGGTGTTGCAACACTGGGCAGGTGTTGCAAAACAATGAGGGAGATTTTAGGCAGGTGTTGCAACACAGGAGGCAGGTGTTCAACACACGTAGGGAGGTGGGCGGGTGTTGCAACACTTTGGGGGAGTGAGGCGGGGTTTTGGAACAAATGGGGGAGAGTGAGGCGGGGTTTTGCAACCACAATAGGGGAGTGGGCAGGTGTTGCAACACCAATGGGGAGAGTGAGACAGGTGTTGCAACAAACTGTGGGGAGAGTGAGGCAGGTGTTGTTTTTAAAAGAAATTTTCAAAATTAGGGCCTCAGCTGCACCACCCTTGTTGCGCCACAAGACAAACGTGTCGTCAACCATCTCAGGACACAAGAACCATGAAACAGATCGTTTTTCCCCTCTAGTATTCTATACTTAAATAACCAAAGTCGGGGGAAAATTTTTTAAACTGGGGTTTCCGGGGCCCCATATTGCAAAAAATTGTCCTGATAGTTACCCTAAGAACGTCGTAAGAGTGAGTCCCAGTTTCCCTACGTATTATCATGAAAAAATTGGACATGACACTTCTGAGTGCTTTTGCCCCTTTTAAAACCCTTTAAGTACTCTGGGTCTTTTCCGTGGCCTTTCCAACCGAAAAACCCGTAGAGGAAAAATTCGTGGGTTTAAAAAATAACCAGAACCGGGGTTTTCTTCCCCAATTCTCAAATAACCAGAACCAGGCTCGTTCTTCAATTGGGGGGAATTCGAGGCCCCAGTAAAAAAGTCCCTGGTGACAGTAGGTGATAATGAGTACCCCACCCGTTCAAAAATTCCTTTGAAGCCTTAAGCAGTCTCGAGAATGCAACCCTGCTGATGATGTTGTTCAATGTCTCTGACTAGATGTTTTGGGGATGAAGTGGAACAAGTTTTTTCTGATGACAATCCACCTTTTTTTTGCACATAATTCCCAAATGCAACCATGGCCCCTTTTGGAGTTTACCTGGAGGGGTTTTCGGGGGTCAAACGCCCCCAGGCCCGGTCTGTGACCGGGCCCCTCCGGTGGATCAGTGCCTGATAAACCAGGCTTTGCTGCGGCTGCACGCAAAAAAACAAAACGAGCCACCCCGGCTGATCAGGAACTGCCCTTTAGGTGCTTGCCCAGTCCCGCTTGAAACTGCCGGGGGTCTGTTGGTAATCCCCCTTATGTTGCTGGGGGGCAGTTAAACATCTCGGGCCCTGAAATTTTTTGAGGTCTTTTAACGGCTAGTGACACCCCTGCTTTTCATTGGGGGGATGGTGCATCGTCTGCCAAGTCTTTTGCTTCGTAGTGAGTGTTTTTGTGTGCAAGTTGGGTACTAGCCCCTCTAGGTTTTTCCGGTGATATAATCATGTATCTCTCCCTCTCTTTCCAGGGAATACAGGTTTAGAAACCTCAAGCCTCCCAGTAATTGGGGTGTTTTATCCCCGTTATGCCCCCGGAAAGTTCTTGTACTTTTTTCTAGGTCGGCTTTTTAACCTGCCTTGAAAGGTGCTGTTAGAGGCGCAATATTCCGTAGATGAACAAGTGCCGAAGAGGTCATCATGGGTTTGGGCCCTCCCTGTTTTGAAGGTTTCTTTATCCACCTGTCTTTTTTTAGCAGATGCGTTTGGATACAATGTTATGGTCCTTGAGGGGATCCTCCGACATAACCCATCCCGGCTTTGCTTTGGTGTTTCGCTCTATTTTGGGGCCCAGAATTTGTTTTTCCTTGATGAAGATTTAATTTCCTCTGTTTCCTACTGGTAATTGAAATTTCTCATCGTTGAACTTCATTTGTTTTCGAGCCCCTGAAAGTTTGGTTGTGTCCGCCGGGACCCTTGCATGTCTGCAAGGGAAAGACAGTATGCAGTTGGGTGTCATCTGAAAAGGGGAAGAACGGTGTGTGGCGACATCCTTGTCTATGTCGGATAGAGGATGGGGAAAAAAATTGGGAGCTATACTGTGCCTTGTGGAACAGAGTTTTTCACCGTAGCTGCCTGGATTTACCTGTGACGATACTCTCTGTGTTCGTTAGTAAAAGGGAAATTTAAGATCCATCGACCGACTTTTCCTGTTATTCCTTTAGCGCGCTTTTGTGCGCTTTTACGCCAGGGTCACACTTGTCGAAGGCTTTGCAAAGTCTGTTATTTTAATTGCATTTTTTTTGTCTTTAGTGCATTTAGGCCTTGTCGTGTGACCAGTAGTTGAGCAGCGGACGCCCCTGTTCAAAACCCATTTGCCCGGGGTTTTGGGAACTGTGGGTTTCTAGTGGGGGGGTGATTTTGCTTTTAGGCCCTTTCAAAGTTTTTATGATATGGGGTTTAGTGCTTTTGGTCGGGTTTTCTTTGCTGTTGCTTTATCCCCCCTTTGTGGAGGGGGTATGTCGTTGTTTTTAGCATCGTTCATATGCGCCCCGTTCTTTGTTCAGGACTTGGTGGCAAGTCAGTTTTTTAGGTCTAGTTTTTTTAAGGAAAAGCGTTACACATGCCCTTTCTCGTAAAACCCGACCTTGTCTCCCTTAGTGGAGTAGGGGTTCTCACCTGCGGTCCGAGGTGGGGACCCCCAAACCCTTTTTTTTCAAGGTAGAGACTTCACTGTTCCTTCCTTTTTGTCGACCAATTACTTTCCCTGGTGCCCTTCTACTGGGATTTGCTTCCTTCGAGACTACGCATTGTGCTCGACCCCTTACGAGGGCATCCCCCAAATTGGGGGTTTGATCTTTCCTTTCGGGGGTTACCAGCTTGGATCAGAAATCTGTTTCTGGAGAGTATGTACGGATTTAAGTCCTTACGCTAATGCATTCCCCTAGCGTACCCAAGGGGTCAGGCACTGGTAAATTCTGTCACTCCATCATGTTCCCCCTATACTTCAGACTTGCGGGATAGTCCGTCCCTCTGTCCGTGGACACCGTTTGCCTTGGTGCAAACCCCTTTCCCTAAAGACTTTTTTCGAGTAGTAGTTTCTCCACAGGGGGACCCCTTTGTCAGAAAACTTTTACTTGAAACAGTAATCCATCCTTGTTGATGTCACAGCCGCGCGAAAACGTCTTTTTGCGGTAGTGCTCTCACTGGTGTCTTAGTTGTTCCTAGTGTTCCAGGGGTGATAAGTCCTAGTTGCAGTGTTTCCTGCAAAGAAAAAAGGCTTTTTGTTGAACCTCCTAAATGTTGTAAGAGTTAAAAGATCCTTTTTCTTCCTGGCCAACACTTCTGGTCACGTGTTCGCCTCAGAGAAATACCAATTTTGTTGACCTTGTTCACTATCCTTCCCTGTTCGGTGAGGTGGTTGTCACCGACCAGGGGGGTGCTATTTCTGCCCGGGGAACCTCATCCACTTAAGGGGAAAAAATCTGTTCCCCGTTGAGGGAAAACTTAGACCCATGATCCCGTGAAGTAAGCTTTTTTCTCTTTTTAAACCCAAAACTCTAAAGCCATTGCTTTTCCCGGGTTTGAGAAGAGGGGGATAACAACTTATGATGTATTCCATTTGAACCTGGATAGACCTTTACATACCTAAAAGAGGGGCCCATTACTTTGGTCGCGAAAAATTGACAATCAAATGCTTATGATGGAAAGGGTTATTGCCCCTTGAAATTCCCCTTGGAATGAAAACCCTTTAGAATAACCCAAAAATTTTTGGGCCCGGGTTTTTACTTGGGAAGTTAAACGGAAAAATTTTCCGATGCTTTATTTCCCTCATCCAAACCCGACAAGACAAACAAAACCAAAACGGCCTTGGGGTGCACCCAATCTCTTGAATGTCTTCCATTGCAGAAAAAAGCCCAGGAGAATAAAAACTTTAAAAGGGGGCGCAAAAAAATATGAATTTAACTTGAGGGAAATTTCCAATTACCAAAGGTAAACATGGGGAAATTAAATCTTCATTGGAGTAAAAAAAATTTTGGGGGCCCTGAGGAAAACCCGTCGCCCGGGAGGAGTCAGGATTTTCACCTTCAAGGGGACCAAAACATTGTACAATCCACTCAGAAAAATGCAGGGGAAATGAAACCCAAAACAGGGGGCCAAGCCCCAAGAGACACTTTCAGGCCCCTTGTTCATCTGGGGAATAGGAAACAACAGCCCTTTCGGGGCAGGAAATTTGCCCCCTAAAATTGACAGGCTTTCAGGGCGGCAAACCAAAAAAAAAAACCCTTTATAGGCTTGATTTCCCTAAACCTGTTTCCCGGGACCAGGGGGGGGGTTTACTTTATTACCCGGAAAACCCCGTAGGGGACTTACGAATTGAAAAAATCCCCAAACGAAAAAAAGTTGGCAAGTCCCTTTCCCCCCAAAAAAAAACATTCACTCCTTAAGGCCAAAAATAAGTTAGGGGGAATTTTTTAATGCCCCCAACCATGGGGGGTACCAAAGACCCCGGAGTTCAAGTGGGATGGACAAGACCTAAAGTCGTTGATAAAACCGGGTTGGGGCTCATTTTTTTTGGGGTCCCACAAAAAAGGGTTGATCAGGTTGTCCACCAGACCGGTTCAGACCGGGTGGGGGCGTTGACCCCCGGAACTCTTCCCAGGTAAACTCCAGGAAAACCCCCGTAGGGGTATCTTTTACGTAATATCGGAGATAACAATCTTTTCAAACCTGGATTTGGTTCAAGGGTTTGGGCCAACCTCTCAAAAACACCAAACAAACCACCCACCCCACAACATTCCCCGATTTTAGATTTAATTTTTTTTAATGCCCCAACCCATCGGGGCGGACAAAATTACGGCAAAGGTCCGGGGATACCCAAAGGGGTTTTTGATCTGACAATTACGGGGTAATGAATCAAAATTTGGAATAACCCACTTCAAAGGTAATGAATAAAATTTAAAAAAGAAAAAATCCAGGAAATTTTGGGCCAATATGAAAGTTGGTTTTTCTTTCGAGGATTTGGGGCCCCAGGGAGGCCCCCCAAAGTTTTGATAAAACAAAAAAATAATGGCTACAGTTACAAAGGAATGTTCAGAATGGACTCGTTTAAATTTGGTTACTCATGAACAAAAATGTAAGACTTACATTACACCTGGTACCGAATGAGTTTTGGGCAAATAATTTTTTTGTTTAGTAACCACCAAAAACCCCCCAAACCAAACAACCAACACCCAACCCCCAACACAAAAACAAAAAAACACCACACACACACACTTTATTTTAATTTTTTATGCCCCCCTACCCATCGGGGGGCGGTGTCAAAAGATTACAAAGGAAAAAATGGGTCCGTGACTGGCCCCAAAGTTTGATAGTGAACGTTAAAAAAGGAATGAATCCGGGTAGTTTGGTCCTAATCATGGCAAGTTACAGAGGTAATGAATCAGCTTCATCCTTAATGGTTAAGTCATGAAAAAATTAAAAAAGTAATGAACCCTTGATCGTCCACACCTGGTCACAATTGAAATGATTATAAAACAAATTTTAAAGTGGATCTACCCCCACACAGCGGGGCGCGCGCCATACACACACGGGGGGCGCACGCAGACATTGCACCGAGCGTACAAATAAGCAAAACAACAAGGGACCACACCACACAACACACCCCAACCCAAAACCCCCCCCCCCCCCCCCCCCCCCCCACACCCACCCCCCACACACCCCCACACACACCCCACACAAAAAAAACCCCACCCCCCAAACCACACCCACCACGCACACCACACCCACCACGAAAACCCCAACACCCACACACCACACCACACACACCCCAACACACACACACACACCACCACACCCTCACACCCCCGCACCACACCCTAAACACACCCCCCACACGAAACGCCACACACCCCCAACAACACACACAAAAACACACAACACACACACACACCACACAAAAACCCCCAACCCACACACACCACACACACCAACCACACACACCACACCAAACAAAAACATGCAACATGGGAAATGCTTTATTTCAGTAGAAAAAATCAGGGTATTTCTCCAGAATGGTTGCACTACATGTGGATAAATACTTAGCCTTTTCTTGAACACCTATGAGTTGTTTCTAATTCTTTAATTTGATCCACTCCCGTACATAAAGACGCAATGTGTGCAAAAGTCCCATCGGCAAAGTTTTTCATTTTGTTTGTCTACATCGGGGGGTGGTGATTTACCTGCCGTTTAACCTGGCGTTTGGATTTACGATCTTCCCCCATCAGTTCTCAAGGCTCAGCTAATATTTTAGAGGTCTCATTTGGGAAAGCACTTAGGGGGTTTCTTAGAGACGTAATCGTCAGCTAAGACGTGGATCACCTTGAAAGTTGATGTAGTATTGGTAAGCTGAAAAGCCCCAAATTTAAAAATCAAAAAGTCAAAAAGTCAATTTTTTTCAGATCAAAATTAAGTTTTTTGGTAAAGTGTCCACCCTAAGGGGTTACGACGACCAAATAAGTAACTGCGTACTAAAATTTTTTCCCAAATCCCAAAACTGCTGATGCCCTAAATTTCCTTTTTGGGGGTTAGGGTTTTTTTAAAATCTTTCTTGCCAATTTTTTTTTCCCTAGCTGCTCCCCTTTAAATGATTTTAAAAAAGATGCTCCTTTTGTTTGGACCTTTTTTCAAGAAAGAGATTCCAAACTCTAAAAAGAAAAGCTAACATCTGCTCCAATTTTTTAAATTTCCGATTTTTCTAAGCCCTTCTACGACAACTGATTCGATGCGGGAAGAACTAAAAGCTATAAAAGAATCGAAAGAAACCCAAAGTTTTCTTCTCCATGCCAATCAAAATCGAGAACAACGCCCAGTATTGGGCCCCTACTTAAACAAGATGGGTCCTAACGTGACAGAAGGGAAATGAGTGAGCTAAAGTCCCAATATGACTCAGTTTTTTGCAAAACCCTAACCCGATAACGAAGATCAAAATGAATTTTTTTTGGGGAAAGCCCAAAATTTTTTAACACAAGCCTATCCGAGTTTCCTGACGCCCAAATGCTTGAAAGGCGTAAATGACATGCCCCCTGCACTCTGCCCCGGGCCAGAATTGGGAATCTGTGTTCATCAAGAACTGCAAGAAGCCCCATCACGAGCCTTTCCCTCCTTGGAAGGGGGCAGGGGCAGGGGGGGCGCCTCAGTTACTAAAAAAAACAACCCCAGCCCCACTCCCCAAAAAGGGGGCAGTAAAGCAAAACAAAAAACTACAGACCCCAATAGCACTAACATCCCATATCATAAAAAATCTTTGAAAAGGGGCCCAAAAAGCAAGATCACCACCCATTAGAAACCCCTCAGTTTCACAACCCAGGGAACATGGGTTTTTAAACAGGTCGCTCCCGTCTGCTCAGTACTGGATCACTACGACAAGGGCCTAAATGCACTAAAACAAAAAGAATGCAGAGTAATATATACAGACTTTTCAAAAGCCTTCGAAAATGTGACCATGGGGGTAATCGCACAAAATGCGCGCAAAGGAATAACAGGAAAAGTCGGGCGAGGATCATAATTTCCTCACTAACAGAACACAGAGAGTAGTCGTCAACAGAGTAAATCCGAGGCAGCTCGGTGGGAAAAAACCCGTTCCCAAAGGGCCGTACTAGTCCCATTTGTTCCCCATCCTCATATCCCACATAGAAAGGAGTCGCCAAGCACCGTGTCTTCCCTTTTCAGATGACCCCGAATCTGATGACAGTGTCTTCCTTGCAGACACTGAAAGGTCCAGGCGGCTCAACCCCAAAAATTTCAGTGGGGCAGAAAAAAAATAGAAGTTCAACGATGAGAATTTCAATTACTCGATATGGGAAACTTTAGGGAAAATTTAAAAATTCATCGAGTAAAAAAAAAATTCTGGCCACGAAAAAGAGGAAACACCAACCAAGACCGGGAGTGATTATGTCGGAGATCTCACCTTTAAGGACCCCTAACATTGTATCAAACGCATCTGCTAGAAAAAAGACAGGTGGATAAAGAGAACCTTCAAAATAGGGAGGCCCCAAACCCATGATACACCTCGGGCACTTTTTTTATTAGGCTGGGGAATATTGCGCACTCTAACAGCACCTTTTAAGGCAGGTGAAATTGCCCACCTAGAAAAGTCAGAGAACTTTCACGGCGCGCATAAAGGAGTAAACACCCCAAAATTTCTGGGACGCTTGAGGTTTCTAAAAACCGATTCCCGGAAGGGAGGGGGAGTACTGATTAATACCCTGGAAAATCCTGGGGACAGACCGAACTTGCCACGAAAATCACTCATACGAAAGCAAAAGGGGGCAACGATGCCCATCCCCCCAAAGAAAAGCGGGGGGTACTCAGTAAGAGCCAAATAAAGGTCAGGGGCCCCAGATGTTCAACTCCTCCAGCCAATAAGGGGATTTTCCCAACAACCCCCGGGAGTCTTTAAGCTGGGGCCCGGCAAGCACCTAAAATCATTCCGATCAGCCGGGCTGTGGCTCGTACGTTGGGTTTTCATTTTGCCAGCAGCAAAAGCCTGGTTTATCAGGCGCTGATCCCCAGGGGCCCGGTCACAGACCGGGCCGCGGGGGGTTTTACCCCCGAAACTCTTCCCCGGGGAAAAAACCCAGGTGCCGTACTAGCCAGAGACTGGCAAAACAACGCAGTTTTTCATTTGCTAGCCGATTCCTTTCGAAGGCTGAACGTAAAAACAGAACTGAGCAAGAAACTTTAGCAAAAGTATGGTTTTTTAAAACACTTCCCAGACATTATTTATCAGTACTCGTTATGTCTTGAAGCCCTGCCCCTGATACCCTTATTCCGAACAAAAACCCCAGGAAAGGGTTGCAGATGGACCCCTTTACTATCCCAAAAGTTCAATCCCCCTTTGAGCATTTACCTGGCAACAAATGTAGTCGCAGATGCCTTATCGCGAATGTTTGAATAATGCGACCCTCCATTTAGTGTGAAGGTAAAGAATGCCAAAAGAACAGATTTCCCCTGTGGTCTGGTGTGATTCGATTCCTGCTCCGGAAGATTCATTTTATGTAAGCCCCCAGCACCCCCAGGGGCTTTGTCTGAACCAAGAATTACTGTATCGAAAAAGCCCAGTTGGGTTCTCTGCAGAAAGTTACCAGTTATAATTCCCGTCATAGTGAATGTACCCTTTCAGCAGTCACGTGAAACCCGGGGTTTGCACCCGGGAGGATCTTCAGTAAAACAAGCCAGATTGAAATACTTTTGGCCGTAGGCAAGATATTTCTGAGTATGTTAAGAAATTAGTGTCATCAAAATAAAGGTAAAGCTAATGGTCCAATCCAATCCAAATATATCCAACTATACGAACCCTGGGAAAGAGTTGCGCAGTTTTGTTAACAATTTCCAAAGTTCCCTCCCAAAGGGAACAAAAATCGTGTGTTTTTGTAGACCATTTCACCAGATTTGTGAGTTGTTTTTATTTCAGTAAAACTGCCCAGACAGTAGCTGAGCGTTTAAAGAAAGCATTATCTGCAGGGATTTAAAACCCCCCCTAAGCCCCAGTAACAGATAATGGAGGGGAATTTTGTAAGAAATTCTTGAAAAATTTTTGCACTTTTACAAGATCCAAATCCCATTGTTCCTCATATCTGCCCCCAATGGGTTTGGGAACGAACAAAAAAAGTACTTGATGTCTTGGGCCCATCAATCCAACAGTGAAACTTGGTGAAGTTTACCCGATGTGCTGTGCTTAAAATTCTGCTTACATGTTTTTATAGGTGGGCACTCCCATTATCATTGTTGGGGTAATAAACTTTGCCTTTTGACTGTTATATTTAATCCGAAACCAAAAAATTCAACCCCGATGATTTCATAGCAACTCGTACCAGCTTGCTCAAATGTTTTTAGAAGAATCCCTGAAACATTTTATAAATCAACGCAGAATTTACAAGAGTTGCAAAAAAACCCAGCAAAGCCATCCAAAATCAAAGTAGGTTTTGAGAGTTAGGATTAATTTAACAAAACGTCTGCGATGCCAAAACTTTATCAAAGTTTGGTTTGGGCCTTTTCGAGTAGTTAAAAAATCACTGGTAATAAATATAAGGTTAAGAGATTTTTTATGGTCAGTAAAAAATCGCATTTAATCATATGAAGTTAGTATGTGAGATAATGTGTTCCAAAACCCCTAAAGTGGGCGACTCTGACAATCCCCGACCGTCTCTCTTCCTTGATACTCTCGCGATCACCTAAGTCGTTATTCCCCACGACACGACAGGTATTTAGAAACCTCAAGTATCATTTGTAACTTCCCTTTAGATTTTCCTCAAAAACAGCATGGTACCAATGCTACGAGTTTGATCCTCCCCGAGATGACACCCATTCTGCAATGCAATTCACCCAAGAGTTGGGGGTTTAAAAGTAAATAACCTGTAAAGATGAATAATTTCAGTACAAATTTCAGTATTTAAAAATTTTTTTTTTTTTGTTATGTTCTTCCCCATTCTGAGAGTTAAAAAGTCTAGATTGAGTTTCACCGAATCTGCCCCTTTTTGTTTTAAAAAACTCTTTTTTTTTATATTCCCCCCCAGAATCGTAGATCAAGAAACAGTCGATCGTCAATTTTTTTTTTTTAAAATTCTATTGTGTATTTCAACGTTGAGTTTTTTTGTTGTGCTATTTATACCTTGTATTGCATTACAGTTTCGTTACTAAGCTTCCATTTCCAATGTTCTATTTATTATGTTATAAGTTTAATTGTTGTTACTTTGACATTGTATGAATCAGCCCCCAAACCCTACACCTGCCATCTCTAGTTTGTATTGTTTATGTCGGACGACATCTTAGCGTCGCCGAGCTCTCAGTAGTAGTAACCAGTTACCCTAACCACTGTGCCCGTTTACTCAGACCAACCGTCTCTGCCGAGTCATGTCGAATCATATTGTGTACCTGCGTATTCAAAGACCCCTCACTTGGGTACTGTGGGCGGCCAGGCAGTCATGTTACAGGGAGCAAGGAGACAAGGGACGGCCCGTAAGGGCGCTCCCAATTATCTGTAATTAACGTACTTCCAGCTCGTGAGTATTTTTTTACCCCAACACGTGTTCGAACTCCCCCAGATGAGTGGGCAGGGGGTTCAAACACAATGAGGGGGGTGAGGCAGGGTTGCAACACACATGAGGGGGGTGAGGCAGGGGTTTCAACACACAAAGAGGGGGAGTGGGAGGGGTTTTCAACACACAGTGAGGGGGGAGTGAGGCAGGTGTTTTCAACACCAAAGGGGAGAGTGGGCAGGGGTTGCAACACACAGTGGGGGAAAAAGGCAGGTGGGAACACAGTGAGGGGTGAGCAACACACAGTGAGGGGTGAGGCAGTTTGCAACACACAGTGGGGGAGAGTGAGGAGGTGTTGCAAAAACCCCAGTGAGGGAGGTGAGGGAGGTGTTGCAACACACAAAGAGGGAGAGGGGAGGCAGGGTTGCAACACACAATGAGGGAGAGTGAGGCGGGGTTGCAAAACAGTGAGGCAGGGTTGCAAACACAATGAGGAGGGGTTGTAACACAGTGAGGGAGAGTGAGCAGGTGTTTTCAAAACAGTGAGGCAGGTGTTGCAAAAGAGTGGGCAGGTGTTGCAACCAAGTGAGGATCAGAACCACTGACTCTACAACGGATGTTCCCATGGGAAAACCAAAATTTTGGAAATACCAGTGACTACCAATAAAACCCCACTAAAACCTTACTCACTTTAATCTCCAAGGGCACTTTGAGAAAAAAGCTCTTTACAAACAATATGTCGTGCCCAAAAGGTAAAACGGTCAATTAGCAAGAATCATTTAAAAATTTTCCCTTTTTAAAAAATTTCTTTACGTTTAAAAAATTTAAAAATTTTTTCATTGGTTAGTGTAAAAATTAATGATTTTGTACAAAAACAAACCCTTGAAAACTTGCCTAACCTTTTATAGCAAGTGCAATTTTTAAATTTAGCCCAACCAACTAAAATTTTTAGATAAATTCAAAATTTTTAAAAACAAACAAAAAACCAATGAAAATAATTTTTTCGTTAGGTTCGAATGATTTTTGCGAAAAATTTCTAGACAAATTTTTTGCCTGCCCTTTTTCGGCAGGGAAACGTTTGCTATTTCAAACTACAATTGCAAATTTTACCCATTCGGCCGACATAATTATATGAAATTTTTATTTATATCACAAAAACCCACTTTTTATATATATATAATATATATAATTTTTATAATATATATATATTATATATAATTTATATTTTTTTGTGTGTGTGTGGTGTGTGGGAGGTCACTGACCCCTGGGGAAACGGGTCAGGTGTCCCTTTAATCCTGCCCAAAGCCTAACATGGTCTTTATACTGATACTTAAGCGGCTATGTTACAAGCTTCTCATGTTATATAATCTTTCAGTGGCCTGCAGAAAATATGAAGTTCAACGATGAGAAATTTCAATTACTCAGATATGGTAAACATGAGGAAATTAAAACTTCATCAGAGTACAAAACAAATTCTGGCCACAAAATAGAGCGAAACACCAACGTCAAAGACCTGGGAGTGATCATGTTGGAGGATCTCACCTTCAAGGACCATAACATTGTATCAATAGCAGCTGCTAGAAAAATGACAGGATGGATACTGAGAACATTCAAAACTAGGGATGCAAAGCCCATGATGACACTCTTCAGGTCACTTGTTCTATCTAGGCTGGAATATTGCTGCACACTAACAGCACCTTTCAAGGCAAGTGAAATTGCTGACCTAGAAAATGTACAGAGAACCTTCATGGCGCACATAACGGAGATAAAACACCTCAATTACTGGGAGCTCTTAAAGTTCCTGAACCTGTATTCCCTGGAATGCAGGCGGGAGAGATACATGATTATATACACCTGGAAAATCCTAGAGGGACTAGTACCGAACTTGCACACGAAAATCACTCACAGCGAAAGCAAAAGACTTGGCAGACGATGCACCATCCCCCCAATGAAAAGCAGGGGTGTCACTAGCATGTTAAGAGACCATACAATAAGTGTCAGGGGCCCAAGACTGTTCAACTGCCTCCCAGCACACATAAGGGGGATTACCAATAGACCCCTGGTAGTCTTCAAGCTGGCACTGAACAAGCACCTAAAGTCGGTACCTGATCAGCCTGGCTGTGGCTCGTACGTTGGTTTGCATGCAGCCAGCAGTACAGCCTGGTTGATCAGGCTCTGATCCACAAGGAGGCCTGGTCACAGACAGGGTCACGGGGGCGTTGACCCCCGGAACTCTCTCCAGGTAAACTCCAGGTATTCATCTTCCCCTCCTCCTTCTCCTTCTCATCATCATTATCATCATCATCATCATCATCATCCTCATCATCATCCTCATCCTCCTCCTCCCTCCCTCCCTCCCTCCCTCCCTCCTCCTCCTCCCTCCCTCCTCCTCCTCCTCCCTCCTTCCTCCTCCTCCCTCCTCCTCTTCTTCCTTCTCTTCCTCCTGTTTCTCCTTCTCCTCCCCCATCTCTTCCTCCTCGTCCTATACTTCTACATATCCAAAACATTGCTGGGACATACAAATACTGAATGGCCAAGGCAGGTGTTAATGTCCACCTGTCAGTGTGTTTGTGAAAATTTGAGAACAATTTCATTACCTAATACTAGTGTTAGAACAAAGATTGGTTATAAATGACAAGAACTACTACAAATTGTAATTATCAGAACATAAAAATTATATAAAATATGAAAAAATAGAAAAAAAGGTATATCGGCAATACTTCCGCAAGCAGCAGGACTTGATGTTGCTGTCACGTGAGCATTCAGTGCCAACTTCTCGGCCTCATATCTTGGTAAGTACTGACCCTAATTTTTTATTCTAAAACATAAAAAAAATGTGTTCTTTTTACCTAAAAAAAAAAAAAGAATTCAAAATATTCGGGATGCTGCGCGAGTGAACGTATGTATACGTTTGGACCGTTTAAGGGTTAAGGACCCCAATGGAAATAAGTTAGACAGTCCTCGATGGTGTACTGGCTTTCTTGGGTTATCCTGGGTGGCTAACCCTCTGTGGTTGTTTCTCGGTAATTGTTTTCCGTTAAGCCACACCAACAACACACTCTCCACATCTTTGAGTAGTGCAGCTGATGGTGGTGGAACAACAGCTGGTGGTGAAGCAGCAGCAACAGCTGACTGTGGTGCAGCAACAGCTGACAGTGGTGCAGCAGCAGCTGACTGTGGTGCAGCAGCAGCTGACTGTGGTGCAGCAACAGCTGACTGTGGTGCAGCAGCAGCTGACTGTGGTGCAGCAGCAGCTGACTGCGGTGCAGCAACAGCTGACCATGGTGCAGCAACAGCTGACTGGTCCAGCAACAGCTGACAGTGGTGGAGAAGCAGTTGACCATGGTACAATAGTATTTCAATAGTATTTCTCACACTTTTTACTACAGGGTTGGCACTAGAAGCTTTCTTTAGGCCCATGGTGGCTTATTTAGCAGTTACAAGCACTAAAAACAATGGAATAATAGAAAATGTATCGAATGTATGCATGCAACCGGCCACCCTGCCTTGTAAACAATGACGACAGGGCAGCTGAGGTGCTCAGGCTGGACGGACACGTTCGGGACAAATCATATTGGTCAGAAACCGCCGACTGTGGTGCAGCAGCAGCTGACCGTGGTGCAGTAGCAGCTGACTGTGGTGCAGCAGCAGCTGATTGGTGCAGCACAGCTGACAGTGGTGCAGCAACAGCTGACAGTGGTGCAGCAACAGCTGACAGTGGTGCAGCAACAGCTGACCATGGTACGATAGTATTTCTCACCCTTTTTACAACAGGGTTGGCACTAGAAGCATTCTTTGGGCCCATGGTGGCTTATTTAGCAGTTACAAGCACTATAAACAATGGAATAATACAAAATGTATCGAAAGTGTGCATGCAACCGGCCACCCTGGCTTGTAAACAATGATGGCAGGGCAGCTGAGGCGCTCAGGCTGGACGGACAGGTTTGGGAGGAATCACATTGGGCGAGCTTTTATCGTTAGGCAGGCCAAAATTTTTACACTCAAATGCTTCGTTAGGCGGATTTAATGTTATGCGATTCGTTAGGTGAGGGTCCACTGTACTAATAAAATAATAATAATAATAATAAATAATAATAATAATAATAATATACATGTAATACTAAATAATAACATAATACTAAATTTAACAGGAGAAACTTTTGTTTTTCTTTTTGGGCCACCCTGCCTCGGTGGGATATGGCCGGTTTGTTGAAAAAAATATACATGTATACATCTTTCTTTCTTTCTTTCAACACACCAGCCATATCCCACCGAGGCAGGGTGGCCCAAAAGGAAAAACGAAAGTTTCTCCTTTTACATTTAGTAATATATACAGGAGAAGGGTTTACTACCCCTTGCTCCTGGCATTTTAGTCGCCTCTTACAACACGCATGGCTTACAGAGGAAGAATTCTGTTCCACTTCCCTATAATGGTAAGAGGAAATAAACAAGAACAAGAACTAGAAAGAAAATAGAAGAAAACCCACAGAGGGGTATATATATGCTTGTACATGTATGTGTAGTGTGACCTAAGTGTAAGTAGAAGTAGCAAGACATACCTGAAACCTTGCATGTTTATGAGACAGAAAATGGACACCAGCAATCCTACCATCATGTAAAAGAATTACAGGCTTACATTTTACACTCACTTGGCAGGACGGTAGTACCTCCCTGGGCAGTTGCTGTCTACCATCTTACTACCTAGAAAAAATATACATATAACATAATATACATGCAGTGGTCCCTCGTTTATCATAGTTAATCCATTCCTGGAGGTGCTACTATTATCAAAATCTGCAATTTTCGAATCAATTTTCCCCATAAGAAATAATGTAAATACAAGTAATCCATTCCTGACACCCAGAAGTATTAAAACAAAAAAAAATTTTACATGAAATATAATGTTGTACATAAACAATACAATGGGACATGATGAATGAAACATTAACAGCATAACACTTACCTTTATTGGAGATTCTTCTTAGTGTATGGGAGACTGGAGGAGGAGAGAGATTGGATTATTTACAGTTTGGAAGGGGAATCCCCTTCCATCAACACCTCAAGTACCAATTGCTTTTCTGGGGTTACTTCTCTTCTCTATTTCTTAATGCCACTAGGACCAACTTGAGAATCACTGGAGTCCTGTCTCGCAAAATAACTGTCCAGAGAGCTTTGTTTCTGGCGTCAGTTTAACACTTCCCTAAAATGGGTCAAGACTTTGTCACTGTACATGTTGCCAACATGGCTTGCAACAGCCTTGTCAGGGTGATGTTTCTCCATAAATTTTTCCATCTTACCCCACATTTCAAAAATCTCCCTAATTTCTGAAGGCAACTTCTTCCATCTCTCTTCCTCCTCCTCTGCAGCAAGATTCTGAGCTGCGATCTGTTGCTCTTCCTGCTGAAGCTCTTGCAGCTCCTCAGTGGTGTGCTCTTCATTGTGGTCTTCCACCAACTCTTCCACATCCTCCAAACTCACATCCAACCCCATGAAACTCCCCAGTGCCACAATAGATTTAACAACTGACATAGGCTCATCAGGGTCAGCACCAAACCATCAAAATCCCTCTTGTGGACACAATCTGGCCACAATTTTCTCCAAGCAGAGTTCAAAGTCCTGGTAGTTACTCTCTCCCAAGCCTTACCTATAAGGCTTATGCAATGGAGGATGCTGACCTGTTCTCCCCAAAAATCTCTTAGGGTCAAGTGAGTGTCTGAGGTCATATTCAAACACCTTCAAAACATTGCTTTGGTGTACAGTTTTTTAAAGTTTAAAATGACCTGCTGGTCCATGGGCTGGAGGAGAGGAGGGTTATTTGGGGGCAAGAACTTCCCATGCCTTACTATTAGATTTCCAAAGCACACACAATTTACTCTTCATAACATTGTTTTTCTTAACACTGAGAATTTCGAATGTACACTAGTAACGGCTTCACTCGAACCCCACTTAGCATTAGTCGAACATGGCTAGCCTGTCTTCACAGCTTGTGTTGGAGAGCCTTTTCCTCCTGAGTAATGTAGGTCCTCTTTGGCATTTTCTTCCAAAAGAGGCCTGTTTCATCACAATTGAACACTTGTTCAGGTTTCAGTCCTTCAGCCTCTATGTACTCCTTGAATTCATGCACATATTTTTCAGCCACTTTGTGGTCTAAACTGGCAGCCTCACCATGCCTTACCACACTGTATGCCACTACGGTTCTTAAATCTCTCAAACCAACCTTTGCTGGCCTTAAATTCACTCACATCACCACTAGTTGCAGGCAATTTCTTTACCAGATCGTCATGAAACTGCCTAGCCTTTTCACAAATAATCGACATCATAAGACTATCTCCTGCTAATTGTTTCTCGTTTATCCACACCAATAATAACTTCTCAACCTCATCGAGTACTGGTGATCTCATTTTTGTCAGCATATTTACCCCCTTTGCAACAACAGAATCCTTGATTTCCTTTTTCTTGGCCACGATGGAAGGTATGGCTGTATGGGGTTTGTTATACATCCTGGTCAGTTCGGCCATATGTACGCCACTTTCACATTGTTCAATGTTTTTGTTAAATTAAATCGTATTTCTCGCCTTCTTTACCCAAAAGCTTGGCACTAGGAGCTTTCTTCGGAGCCATGGTAGCTTATTTAGCAGTTGCAAGCACTAAAATGAGTGGTATATTATGAAATATTTCATATGAGAAAGTGAGGGGACCATCGCTCACTGGTAAACAATGCCACACTGGCTGGGAAGGGAGGCCGGGGTGGCTCAGAGTGTGAGTACGCGTCCTGGACGAATGACTATTCGTGAGTCAATCTACGATTAGCGAGCCAATGTTTTGACGAAAATATCGTTACAATTTCCGAAAATTACTACTATCGAGCCCTATGATTATCGAGGCACCACTGTACATAAAAACCACCTGGTGGTTCACACTTACACTCAATCGCTTACCCATTTGACTATAAGCACAGAAATATGAATCATAATCTTAAAATAATGATTCCTAACCAGTCATAAGTTTGCCTGTGATACTCCAATATAGAAACTATGTATTGTGCCAAAACAAAAGCATGCACATTGCTAAACTCACAAAATAGTATTTAGTCACTTAGTATTTAGTCAACTTATTCCATAATTTGTAATAATTTATGGTTAAGAATTAATCTAAGTTTGCCCGAAATGCCTAGCCATGCTAGGTGTCCTAGTGGCCCCCTCTGTAATTAGAATTTTATTACATGTAAACAACACAATAACCAAAATCTGTAAACCCCGCATTGTAATCCTTATAGAGAATAAACTTGATTGATTGTCGCAACCCCAAACCCTGAGGTGTCTAATGGTGTCGTAAAAATTTAAAAAAAAAATTATTTTTTCTTATGAGATGATAGAGAATCTTTTCTCGATGGTAATGACACAGAATTACGCTCTTGCGAAGTCAGCGACCTCAGTGATATTTACGAATCGTTGATTTCACCCACTTTGAGCCCTATTTTCGGCTAATTCCATTCTTCCAGTTGACCAAACTCATAACTATTTCTTTAGTACTCTATGTTTTCTATCGATTGAGCACAAGAAACTGCCCATTTACCGATTTCAACTACCCAATAACATGGTCAGAAATTTGCAATTTGGCCAATTTCACACAAATTAAAAAATATGCCAATTTCAAAATAGGGTCCAGAATGAACAAAGCAGACATTTCTGGCTCTAAAATAACATTTTCTTTGTTCATCAGTCACATCTCTAGGCTCCTCTGATATTACTCTTGCTTTCTATTTTGAATTTTTGTTCAAACAAAAAATGGAAGATTTACTGTTAAGCAGACTACTGCAATATTGCAATAATTGTTTAAATAATGTCAACCCATTCATTATTGCATATTAAAATGGCTAATTGGACATTTATTGGACAATGACATCATATGTTTATTTTTGAACATCGGCAAAAATCAAACATTTCCCTTACTTTGAGCTCGATTTCAATGTTCTTTTCATAGGAAAACCAATCAAAATCACCTCTACTTCTATAATATGTTTTCCATTCTATCAAATGAGACCAAGAAAACAAGAATACAACCATAAATACTATACAAATTATTATTATTATTATAATCAAAAAGAAGAGCTAAGCCACAAGGGCTATACAGCGCTGCAGGGAAGGGAAGGAAGCGAGGGTATTCGGCAGCAGAAGGGGGGAGGGATGATTAGTAGGTTTGTTACCGAGCAGAGTAGACCAACGTTGTTGCCAACGGGTGTGAAGGTGGGTAGCCATTGCAGCAAAATAGTCTGTAAATGGGATACCTCTATATGAAACTGGTAGGTCATGTACTGCTGACCACGCAGCAGTGTCTGCCTGTTCATTGCCCTGTACGTCAACATGACCAGGGACCCAACAAAAAACAATATCTTCAAGCTTGGTAAAGATGCGGCGTAGCCAAAGTTGGATACGGAGGACTAAGGAGTGCGATGTATCAAATTTCTGTATAGCCTGTAAAGCACTAAGGGAGTCTGAGACAACCACAAATGATGACACAGTCATAGATGCAATACGGATAAGTGCTGCAAGAATGGCATACAATTCAACAGTAAAAATACTAGCCGAAGATAGTAAATGCCCTCGTATGATGCTGTCCAGAAACACTGCTGCGAATCCTACGCCATCAGAAGACTTAGAGCCATCTGTGTACACTGCAATGGCATGAGAATGAGAGTGGAAGTGGTCAAGAAAAAAAAAGTGGGGAGCGACCATAGACAGTTGGGCTTTCGAGCAAGGGAGAGAGAAAGAACAGACTTGAACAGCTGGAACTTCCCAGAGGTGTAGGGAAAAGTGAGATGCTACATGAACATATAAAGGTGGTAATTGAAGAGAAGACAAGAGTGAATGTAGGCAAAGAGAGAAGGGATGGAGTAAACAGGGGCGGCGAACAAATAAGGTCTATTGATATCAGTGACCATTCTATAAATGGAAGGATTGTGGAGATCGTGAGAGCGTACATAGTAGCGAAGGCAATGCGCATCATGGTGATCGGATAAGGATGGAACGTTCGCTTCTGCATAGAGGCTCTCAACAGAGGAAGAGCGAAAAGCACCAAGGCATAAAAGTAATCCTTGGTGGTGAATGGGGTCAAGGCTAGAGAAAGTAGCAGGAGAGGCTGCTGAATAGATCTGGTCACCATAATCAAGTTTCGATAAAATGAGGGTGGAATGTAGACAACAATCAGCTCCCCATAAAAGATGAGCAAGGGTTTTAAGAAGGTTCAGCCGGCTGTGACAAGTTGCCTTCAGAGAGGTAATGTGAGGTTTCCAGGATAACCTACAGTCAAAGAGGAGGCCCAGAAACCTGACTGCATCACATGTAAGGATACGGGAGCCATGGAGGTACAAAGGATGATTGGAGATGACAGAACGTCTAGTGAAAGTAATTCGGTGAGTTTTGGTACTGGAAAATTTAAACCCATGTGTGGTGGCCCAATTGGAAACACGGTCCACCGCATGTTGGAGAGAAACTGTAATGAGGTGACAGTCAGCCCCTGCACAAGCAATAGCAAAGCCATCAACATAGAGTGATGACCAAATATTTGATGGAAGACTAGAGGCCAAATCATTTATAGGTGTCCCTGGGGGACACCTTCAGCTTGGATAAAGTCCTGGGAGAGCACATTATTAACCCGAACACGGAAATGCCTGTCAGTTAAAAAGTTCTTAAGGAAGGATGGTAGATTGCTTCGGAGGCCCAAGGAGTGGGCTTGGGCCAAAATATTATACTTCCAAGTTGTGTCATATGCCTTCTCAAGGTCAAAAAATATGGCAATAACTGAGTGGTTATTCGCAAAGACATTACGAACACACGAATCCAAGTGTAGTAAGGGGTCTATGGTAGAAAGTCCCTTACGAAAGCCATATTGATGAGTGGAGAGACTGTTGTGTCTCTAAATACCACACTAAAAGTCTATTTACCAGGCGTTCCATCACTTTGCAAACTGCACTGGTAAGAGCAATGGGACGATAGTGGGAGGCTACATGTCCCGTAGTGCCTGGTTTGCAGAAAGGGAGAACAATGGCAGATTTCCACGGCTGTGGAAGAACTCCTTGTGACCAAATAAGATTGGAAAGGCATAATAGGACTGCAAGGGCTGACTGATGTAAATGTTGTAGCATAGGAATATTAATGTCGTCGGGCCCAGCTGCCGATGATCGGCAAGCTGAGAGTGTTGCCTCCAGTTCTTGAAGTGTAAAAGGCACATGTTATGGGGCTATAGGACCCAACATGTATTTATAAGTAACAGTTACGCTGGAATACCTAATTATATTGAATTGATGGAGACTCAGCTCTAAATGTCATAAGGGCAGATCACCCTTGTGACTGAGAGGCAGCTGGGTCAAGCCTATTTTTCTCAATATAATAGGTTATACTATAGACACACAAACACAATTTAAATAAGTAGTTTATAAAGCTGTAATTCTTTTTGTAAAAGTAAAATTAAGGTGTGGTAGAAGTGTGGTAACTGAAGAATTGTGCTTGGCAACAGTCTTTTGTTTTGGTGGGAGGAGCTTAGCTAGGCTCCTCCCTCTCCCTCTCTCTGTTGCTGGCCTTCAACCTGGCAGGATCTCTGGGTCTTTCTTCTATTTTTGACGGCATTATGTGTGCTCCAGGGGTGAGTTTTTATAACTGCCACTAGTAAGAGCGATGGATGATAGTGGAAGGCATCAGTCCCTTAATACCCGTTTTGGAAAGGCAGAACAATGGCAGATAGACCACAGTGGGGAAGAACACCTTGATCCCAATAAGCTAGAAGAGGTGTAAGAGGACACAGGGCGACCGATTAAATGTTGTAACATATGAAATATGATATGTCATCCAGGCCCACTCCCGATGATCACAAGCAGAGAGCGTTGCCTCCCATTTCCATGAAGAGTAAAAGGTCCCATTATCTGTTCTATCTCTGAGAGACGAAAAGTCCAAGGGTAACAAACTCTCTTGCAGACATTTGAGGAAAGAAACGAGGGGCATACAAACCAGATGTGTGCCAAGATCAATGGCAACGTCGAGATGGTATTGCTACATCAAAACCAGCGACCCGTAAGACAGGATCCGGGTCAGGAATCATTACCAATCAATTTCCTCAACATTTTTCAACTGCACTCATAGAAGAAGCAGAGTTGAATGGTGGAAACATAGTCCTCGCCAGCAAGTGCGTATAGCTTCACAGATAAACGGCGAAGCGATTCGCATGCTTCTGATTAAAATCAAAGAAGTCTTTCACAGTTCAATTGTACTGGAACCTGGCCCATGCAGCGTGTTTTCAAACATACTGCACGAGCCACAAGCAGGACCACCAAGCACGCCTTCTGAGAATGCCTGCCTGAGGTTTTGGGGTATAGAAATTGCGAATCTGTGGTATAAACTGACGTCGAGAAGAGTGTAGGAGCTCATCAAAAGAGGATGAAGAAGGAACCTCACTAAAAGCAGCAAGTTTTGCGAGTAAAGGTCCCAATTTGTCTGATTCAAATTGCCCAGCGAGGGCTACGGAAAGGTGGTGAAGTGGAAGGAAGAAGTAAGAAATGATTGGAAAATGATCGCTGTCCGTAAAGCCTGGCGGGGTGAGGAGCGTCGTCCAGTAGAGACATGACCAGGTGAAGTCTAGTGCAGTGGAGGAAGAGCAGAACTGATATAGTGATGCAAGAGAGAGTATGAGGATAGGATCAAAATGGGTGGAGTACCCGTATTTAAAACATGGAGGCGGGTTGAGAGGCGAGAAAAGCCTCCACTGGATCCACGTGAGTCACATTAGACCCCCCTGCAGAGGAAATGGTGGGCGTTAACATCCCAAGTACCAGAAGTGGTGGTGGTAAGGATGAAACAAGAGAGGTAAAGTCTTGGATAGAAAATGCTCGACAAGGAAGAGCTATAAAGAACATAATGTAAACCACTTATTCAAGTGAATACCGGCTGCAGTGTAATACAGCCGAGGTATTACACATAAGTTGACAGTAATGGAATATCATTGCGTAGAAGGACTTTCATTAAAGGTCCCATCTGAGAAAGGATCCAAAGGAATACAAAAATTATAGCCTGAGATAGGTTGGAAGACAGCCGAGTGTAATTTAGGTTCTTGTAAGCTAGCACCAACAGGGGATAAACCTGAAAGCAACATCTTAAAGCTCACCCCCGATTACCCCTGAGGCCAACGGATATTCACTGTAAATAGCCCATCGTATGGCGATGAAGAAAAAACGCAGAATCCGTAGGGAAAGCACCTACAACTATATGGGTTAGAAAAGTTCAACAATGGTGCATTGGTGAAGACGCTTCAGGCAGCGAAGTACAAAGCGTTGCGAGAATGGGGTTGTGGAAGATGGAGGAGAGGGAAGAGAAGAACAGGAAGTGAATCAGTGTCCATTGAAAGGTTTAGTCTCTGCAATATATTCAAAATGGCTTCGAGTGGTTTCTGATATCAAAGAAGTATGGAGACCATATTTGAGATAGAGGGGGGTGGAGGTATAGATTGTGGACAGTAATGGACTGTAAACCAAAGAGAGGGGTCCGCAAATAAAATCAAGGCATGGTCAAATGGGTGCGGGTATCAAGAAAGGGGCCTGGGGTATGTGGGTCATGGATTTGGTTCTCCATGGTTAGGTTACTCCTGAAAGCAAAAAATATCAAAAAAGTGGGAAGCGGGGAGGAATAGTTCCCCATGGAGGAATAAAGGGCCGGAAATCTCCCTCTGCAGCCCAAGAGACAACCACACACTGTTAGTAGCGCAGATGCAGCATGGAACCCTTGCCAACCTACCCATCATGCCAGTAAACCAGCAATCCGTGATAGCAACCTCACAATCTGCCGAGCTAAAACCTCGTGCAAAAGAGAGGGCGGCCGGATAATCCGCCACAAAGCATACCTCCTTCGCCCACCCTACCCCCGGAATCCGAAAGGTGGCTTCCAGAGATACACCCGTGGCCTGAAAGACACCCAAACAACTCCGAGATACCAGAGAGGAATCAGGGACATCCCCAGCGATCCAGATTCCACGCAAACTACGCCACCACACCCAAGAACCTCCAAAAACCGGAATGGATGGACCGCCCGGTATCCTTTCCCCTACCTAGGAACTAATCGCAACCTGTGGTGAAATCCAAAGGCCAAAAAGAAGGAAGGGCAAAAAAGGGAGGGGTGGGAGGTGATGAGGAAAGGAAAAAGGGAGGATGGACAGGGGATGGGAGATTGGGGTAATAGGATTCGGTCTGAGGAAGAATACCGACAGGTCTAATTCCTCAGACCAAGAGCCTCTTCCACCACGCCAAGGAGCCCCACTGAAAGGAGCCAGTTACCATTCATCCAAATTAAAAAAAAACAATCACGTGGTAAAGCAACTGTAGAGGAGGCTTTGGCTTTGGTGTTGGCCTGTGCATAAAATTTGAAGTTTATATCAGTGCTTCCCCACATCCTGTAATAGTGTATAGTGACCATAACCCTCTGAGGTTTTTGCAAAGATGAGAACCACAAAGACTCTTAAGATGGGCTTTGTTTCCTCCAGCCATTTAATTTGGAATTTAAAATAAAAATAAACGGCTCAGAGAATGTGGTTGCTGAAGCACTCTCTTCAAGAAGTTTCAGTAAGATTGCAAGTGCGTACTTAATACATATAGTTTTTCATTGCTAACATTGTTGTTTTTTGCAGTGAACTCTCAGCGAGGCCTGAGTACTCCTACACTACCTGACTGTGAAGGAGTCGAAGTTGGCGCCAAAAGTGTGACAATGTCGTGGTAATATGCAAATGAGAGTCGAGGCAGTGGTTGACAAACCATTGGAAACATGGGAGACTACGGGAAGGTAATGTATATGTTGTGTCATGGTGTGCTCTATAAAAGCAAAACGCCCAACGATTTGCCTTATGTGGTCCCTTGACCCCTCCATGTTCATGTCAGGCCTCCTCTCATAAGTTAGGAGATCTGTGTGGAGTGGGACCTCGGAAGATGGGCTTGAGTGCCTCACCATGTTAAGGATTGTGAGTGTTGACTGGAATTCTCACTGTTTGTTGCGGCCACCAAGTGAGAGACACCTTTGACAAGTTTTTGTGAAGTTTCCTCCTGGTGACACCTGACTGCTCTGGGATTGGCTGTACTCTCGTCTCACTGATCAGGAAGATGCCACCCTGGATACCAGTTGCTTGCTGGATTACCGTGAGCAGAATGCAACAGTCCAGTTGGTGCCGCTTTCACAGTGGGCATTGTGTGCAATTTCTGCAATGTAATGTGTATTGTTTAAAAGCCCACTAAAATTGTAAATAGTTTACACCCTTGATATTGTGTATAGTTTTAAAAATGCTTTTCTAAAAAAAAATGCGGACAACTACTGTTTGTAGAAAGAACATAAAGTGAAAATAGTAGTTATGGGGGGCTGTGAGGAGAGTGAGGGTGAGACATTTCTGGTAGTCCTTGCTTACCACCTTCATACTTAACAATATTTTTTCTTTTATTACAAGGCTGGTTATCCAGGAGACACGGCTAGCCTTTTGGTGAGACGTCATCTGGAGGTGGGGGGGGGTTTTTGGGGCTTGAGGACCCAACAGTATTTGTATAAGAACTTTACTCTGGAATACCTAATTAGTATTGAATTGAATGGAGACTAAGCTCTACTAAATGTCATAATGGTCAGATCACCCTTGTGACTGAGAGGCACTGGTCAAGTCTGATTTTTCTCCAATATAATAGGTTTATATATACACACAAATACACAATTTAAATAAGTAGTTTATAAAGATTTTAATTATTTTTGTAAATAGGTAAAATTAATGTGTGGTAAATTGTGGTAACGATAATTGTGCTGGCAACAGTCCTTTTATTTTGGTTGAGAGCTTAGCTAGGCATCCTCCCTCTCCCCTCTCTCTCTCCCTCTGTTCTGGCCTTCAACCTTGCAGGATCTCTGGGTCTTTCTTCTATTTTTTGGGCATTTATGTGTGCTCCATGTGAGTTTTTATAACTTAAGTTTGTCCACCATACCCATGGTGACTAAAGTGTCAAAACACTGTTACCCAGAGATTAGTCCATGAAGAGAGATGGGCAAAGTTGCTGAATGCACCATGTGGGAGAACAGCTAAGGATGTGTAGATTTTTGTTTTGAATATATGTGAAAGCTGTTATTGTATATTCTGTACATATATATTTAGAATACAGTCTGGGGGTTTTTATAGTAGTAGTTTAAATAAACTGTGAAGAGCTGGTGAAAGGATCAGAGACACTGAGGATGATCATTCCATGATGTATTACCCCAAGACAGTATCATGCCATAAAGTGTAAAGCTTACCCCACACTAGAACATGTATTAGCACCTTACATCGAAATTAATAATGTACATAACATTATATACCAACATAACAGCACATTAACTGTCTTCTCTGATAAGAAGAAAAGCCAAGGTGCAAACATCTCTGGGCAGACTTTGAGGAAAGAAACGAGGGACATAGATGGAGCCCTGAGGGAAATACGGACCAGGATGATGCCAATTTCATTGGTCAACATTCTTGTGGGTTTGCTATATCAACACAGGCAACCTCAGAAACAGGAGCCGGTCAGAAGAATAATTACCACGCAGTTTTCGTATATTCCAGACCATGCACTCATAGAGGGAAGGCAAGTGATGGTGGAGACATACCAACCTTACAGCCCAGTGCGTTTAGCGTCACAAGATGCCACACGTGCTATCGATCGTCACGCTACTGTTTCTTCAAATCAAGAAAGTCTCTCAGTGGAGATAAAACAACCATCAATTACTGGAGCGCTTGAGTTTCTAAACTGTATTCCCTGGAACGCAGGAGGGAGAGGATACAAGATTATATTACACCTGGAAAATTCCTAGAGGACTAGTACCGAACTTGCACAAGAAAATCACTCACTAACGAAAGCACAAGACTTGGCAGACGATGCACCAAACCCCCATGAAAAGCAGGGTGTCACTAGCACGTTAAGAGACCATACAATACGTGTCAGGGGCCCGAGACTGTTCACCTGCCTCCCAGCACACATAAGGGGGATCACCAACATACTCCCTTGGCAGTCTTCAAGCTGGCCACTGGACAAGCACCTAAAGTTCAGTTCCTTGATCTAGCCGGTCAGTGGCTCGTACGGTGGTTTTGCGTGAAGCATCCATCAACAGCCTGTTTGATCATTGGCTGATCCACCAGGATGCCCCTGGTCACAGAAGACCAGGCCCGCGGGGCGCCGTTGACCCCGAAACTCTCTCCGGGTAAACTCCAGGAGTACTCCAGGTGTTCTATTGCACCAGTAACCTGCCCCAAATACCTGCCCCATGCGTGCGTTTCAAACGTACTGCACGAGCCAACAGAAGACAACCAAGGATCATACTGAGAAGCCTTCCCAAAGTTTGGGGTATAGAAAGACTAAGCTGCGGTATAAAACGGAGGAATGATAAGATGTGTAAAAGCTCATCATGGAGGACGAAGGAGCCTCACGAAAAACAGTTTCTAGTTGTGAGTAAAGGTTCCACTTTGCCTGATCAAATTGCCAGCATGGGAAACGAAGATGGTGTTGAATATGAATGGGAAGTAAGAAGTATTGGTAAATGATCACGTCATGTAAATCCGGGAGAACAGACCAGGTGAAGTCTAATGCGGCGGGAAGAGCAGACTGAGAGATCATGCAAAGTGTGTGTGAGTCTGATGATCAAAAAAGTGTTGTGAATACCTGTATTTAAAACACGGAGGTGGTGGGTAGCAAGAAAAGCCACTAACTGAATGCAGGGAAATCAAGTGAGACTGGCCCCCAAAGAAATGATGGGCATTAAAACACCAAGTCAAAATAAGCGGTGAGGGAAATTACAAAACAACAAAAGGCAATATCCGGAATGATAATGCCCGAGAATGAAAGAGATATAAAGATTATTATTTATAATCAAAAATAATGCTAAGCCACAAGGCTATACAGTGCTGGGCAGGGAAGGCAGCGAGGGCATCAGTGGCAAAGTGTGGTGAATGATAATAGGTTATGGATATAACAGCGGATCAGTGGATGGATGTGTAAAGGGTAAAGGCACAAGAGACTGAGCTAGAACAGGGCGAGGGGAGGTGTAAGGTACATCATCAAGTTTTTGGATAATTCATCCGTTGGTCAGAAGTCAATGAGTCAGGATAAAGGATGTCCATCCGCAGAAGAAAGGAAAGAGAGAGTAGTAGAACTAAGACGGGCCGATGGAGGTAAAACTCCTGCCGTGCTCCGTTGGAATAGAGAGGGCAGTCCCTAACAGGAAGTGGCTAATCGATACTGGAACTTGAACCACATGCTCACACGAGGTACAGGGTGCCTCTCCATGAGACCACCCGTGATAGACGAGTGTGGCCCATGCGAAGACGGGAGAGAGTGGTCTCCCAACCATGGCAACAGATGACAAGATGGGCAGTAACCTATGCTCGGTTTAATAGATGAAGTTTGTTACCAAGCAGAGTTGACCAACGTAGTTGCACGGCGTGAAGGTGGGTATCTATTGCAGCAAAATAGTCCAAAAATGAACACCACTATAGAAATTGGTAGGTCAAGTACTGCTGATTATCCCGCAGCAGTGTCTAGCCTGTATTCAATGCCCTGATGATGACATGACCAGGGACCCAACAAAAAAAATTAACTTTATGCTTCGTAGAGATACGGCGTCGCCAAAGTAGTAATACGAGAACTAGGGGGGTGAGTATGTACAAATTTTCCGTATAGCCTGTAGGACACTAGAGGGATCAGAGACTACCACAAATTATGAAACACAGGCAAAGAATGCGAAATACGAAATAAGTGCTGCGATAATGGCATACAATTCAGCAGAAAAAAATCTAGCCAAAGAAAGTAAATGCCCCCACACGACGCTGTCTGAAACACTGATGTGAATCCTAATGTACCCAACCCCCCCCCCCCCCCGTCTGAAAGACTTAGAGCCATCTGTGTTACACAGTGGGTGGCATGAGAATGGGAGTGAAGTGATCAATAAAAGAGAGCAGGAAGCCACGAAGGCTTGAGCTTGCGAGCAAGTGAGTGGAGAAAGAACAGACCCGAACAGCTGGAAGTTCCCAGGGGGGTAGGGAAAAGTGAGATGCTATAATTGACATATAAAGGTGGTAACTGAAAGGGAGGGGGGGGAGACAATGAGTGAATGTAGGCGAAGAGAAAAGGGACGGAGCAAAAAGGGACGGCGAACGCACTAAAGAATGTCTACTAATATTGGAGGTGACCAATTCTATAAAATGGAACGAATGTGGAGATCGTGATAGCGTACATAGTACGAAGGCAATTGGGCATCCACGGCGATCAATAAGGATGGAACATTCGCTTTCTGCATAGAGCTCTCACAGGAGTAAGAGCCGAAAAGCACCAAGGCACAAGTAATCCTTGGTGATGTGATAGTGTTAAAGGGCTAGAGAGATTAAGTCAGGAAAGGCAGCAGAATAAATCTGGTCATCATAATCGATTTTGATAAAACATGGGCTGAAATGTAGGGGAAGCAGTCAACGAACAGCTCCACTGGAAATGGTGAGCAAGGGTTTTTAAGAAGGTATACCTCTGTTACAAGTTGCTTTCAGAGATGTAATGTGGAGGTTTCCAGGATAACCTTAACGGTCAAAGAGAAGGCATTGAAGACCTGACTGTATCACGTTCGGGGTATACGGGAGCCATAAGAGATACACGGATGATCGAGATGACAGATGCGACTAGCTAAGTAATTTGGTGAGTTTTGATACTTGAAAATTTAATATTTAAACCCATGCGTGGGTGGCTCCAAGTGGAAACACTGTCGAGACGCATTCTGAGATAAAACTGCAATGAGATGACAGTCAGCGGGGGGGGGGGGGCCGCACAAGCAAATAGCGAAGTCAACAACATAGAGTGATCGACCACATATCGGTTTGAAGAACAGAGGCCAAATTCCATTTATAACAGGAAAAAAGTGTGGGCTAGAACACATTACCTGAGGACAACCTTCAGCTTGGACAAGTCCGAGGGAAAAGAACATTATGACTCGAACAACGGAAATGTCAGTCAGTTAAAAAGTTCTTAAGGAAGGATGGTAAGATTGCCTCGGAGGCTAAGGAGTGGGCCTGGGCCAAAATATTATACCTCCAAGTTGTGTCATATGCCTTCTCAAAGGGTTTCAAAAAATATGGCAATAACTGAGTTATTATTTCGCAAAGGCATTAACGAACACTACGTATCCAAGCGTAGTAAGATTCTATGGTAGAACAGGACCCTTACGAAAGCCATATTGACTAGCCAGAGAGACTGTGTGTCTCTAAATACCACAATAAAAGATCGATTTCCGAGACGTTTTCCATCACTTTGCAATCTGCAACTAGTAAGAGCGATGGGAACGATAGATTGTGATGAATCATGTCCTGGTCAGTACACGGTTTGGCCGGAAAGGGGAGAACAAAGGCAGATTTTCCACAGCTGGGGAAGAACTCCTTGTGCCCAAATAAGATTGAAGAGTGTAAAGGACAACAAGAGGGCTTACCGAAGTAAATGTTGTAACATATGATAATTAATTGCTATGTCAGGTCCCAGCTGCCGTGATGATACAGCAAGCTGAGAGCGTTGCCTCCAGTTCTAGAAGTAGTAAAAGGCACATTATACTGTTCTTCTCTGAGAGAAAGAAAAGTCCAAGGGTACTACCTCTCTTTGGCAGACTTGAGGAAAGAAACTGAGGGCATAGATGGAGCCCCTGGAAATAACAGACTCAGATGTGTGCCAAGTTTTTCAATGGCAACGTCGAGGAGGGTTTGCTACATCAACACCAGCGACCCGTAGAACAAAGCCGGGTAAAGGAAGTATTTACGCACTCAATATCCACAACTTATCTCCAGACTGCACTCATAATAAGAAGCGAGAGGTGATGGTGTAAACAGTCTCGCCAACAAGTGCGTTTAGCTTTCACGGATGACACGGTGAGCGATCGCACGCTTCTGCTTAAAAACAAGAATCTCTCATCGGATCTCTTGTACCGGTACCTGCCCCATGCAGGCACATTTTCAAATGTACTTCACGAGCACAAGCAGGAGACCACCAAGGCAGCATTTCCTGAAGAATGCCTTGCCTGATGTTTGGGGTATAGAAGAGAAGCTTCGAATAAACTGACTCGAGAAGAGGTTAGAGCTCAACAATGGAGGGATGAAGAAGAACCTCACTAAAAGCAGTGAGGTGCGAGTAAAGGACCCAAATTTGCCCGATCAAAATTGCCACTAGGCTACGAAAGGGGTGAAAAGGAAGGAGAAGTATGATTCCGAAAATTGAATCGCTGTCATGTAAGTCCGTAGAACAGACCATGGTGAAGCTAGTTGCAGTGGAGGAAAGCAGACTGATAGACGATGCAAGTGAGTATAGTACGAAGATCGAAAATGGTGGGATACCCCTATTTAAAACTGGAGGGGTTTGAGAGCGAGAAAAGTCCTCCAACAGGATGCCACGTGAGTCACAATGAGACCTCCCCTCAGAGAAATGGGGTGGCATTAAAATCACCAAAGAAACAGAAGTGTGGAGAAAGATGAAACAAGAAAGGTAAAGCTGGGATAGAAAATGCTTGAGAATGAGAGAGATATAAAGAACATAGTGTTAAACCACATATACAAGTTGATACGGGCTGCAGTGTCATGCAGCAAGGTATTGACAATATTTGACAGTACGGAATATCATTGCATAGAAGAAGGTCACTATCGTTAAAGGTCCCATCTGAGAAAGGACAGAAGATACAATAAATAATAGCCTGAGATAGTTTTGAAAACAGCCGAGTGGTAATTTTGGTTCTTGTAACCAAGCACCAACAGGGAAAACCTGGAAAGCCACATCTGAAGCTCACCCTGATTACCCCTGATGGCCGAGGATATTCCACTGTAAATAGGCCATATTGGTGAGAAGAAAATAAACCAGAATCCCGCATGGAAAGGCACCTACGGACTAGAGGGGTTAGAAAAGTCAACGGTGGTTTAGGCCCCCATTGGAAGACATTCAAGCAGCGAAGGAACGGAGCGTTGTGAAGATTGGGGTTGTGAAGATCCGGAGGAGAGGGAGCGAGAATGGAAGAGGAAGTGAATCAGTGTCCATTGAAGGTTAGTCTCTGCAATATATTCGGAAATAGATGGCTCAAGTGTATTCTGAATTCAAAAGATGTAAGGGAGACCATATTGGAGATAGGAGGAGGGTGATAAAGATAGGGACAGTAATAGACTGTACCAAAGTAGAGGGGAGTTTAAGAGTGTATGGACTGGAGAAGAAGTGTGGGGGAGGGACAGAAAGGAAACCTGGGATGTGAGCAGAAGATTCGATAAACTTGGGAGGGGACATGGGTGGAATGCATAGAACGAGGAGGAGGGTGAATCTCCACACTTGTAATAGAGCCAAAGATAGTGGAAGGAACTAGGCACAGAGACTGGAAAGGTTAAAGTGTGGAGGTGGAATGAAGGGAAGGAAGGGGCAAAGAAGGATTTGAGCAATGGGATTTTTTTACTTCTCAGAAGTAGAGGGGCGATTGGTATTAGTGTCTACGAGCTAGTCGATACTGGGGCTGTGAGAAGACACAAAGATTTGATAACAGACTGAGTTGTAGACTGGACATCAGAGCCAATGACAGCAAAAGGATTAGAATCCGGAGTGGCTATTGGAAGGGTAACAACATAGTAGGCTGCAGAAGATGGACCACCCAGAATGGGGGTATCTTTTGAAATACGAGAATAAGAAAGCACGGGGTAGCTCCCTTGAGGGGGAGATGAGTAACTGGCCACAGCATAAGGGGAGACCTTCTGCTCTTTGAGGCAACGGTTTCACGTTCATTAATTAACCGTGGCAAAGAGGGAGAACGAAGGGTGAGCTTCATTACAATTAAGGCAAGATGGAGGTTGGGCTGCAAGATGTAAAGAATGGTCTTCGCACCTTGGGCATCTCTCTAACTATGAGAATATATCAGTAGATGAAGGTGGGGTCTCTCATGATGCGATGCTGCACATATTTCGCTGGGTGAGACCAAAACTCCAGCAATTTTCTACACTGTTTTGGTGTAGGTATCCACCTTTCGAACTTGTAACCGATGTCCCGTTGGCATACACAATGGGAAATGGGAGGTTCTCGCTTGTCAAAAGTTAACAAGCTACATTGCAAAGGTAACGTCTCCGCCACGGGGCAGGAAGGACATCAAGTTTCTTCTTTGAGGATTGGGAGATCCTGGAGTTTCCAGCTGTTCAAGAATGTCTTGCCCATGACAGAAATTTTTTGGTGCTATGGGAATGGGCAGAATGACAGTACCACTACAAGAATTGAGAGAAAGATGTATGTTCAATAGTGATAGGAGTCCGTATCTAATGCGAAAGGAGAGTAAGATCATGAGCTTGGGTAGCATTCTGGACAGAGATCGATGCACGTTAACCGCTCTTGAGAGCAATGAAAATGAAATAATCTCTAACAACATGACGCAGGAGCGCTTTGGCATACATGTCCATAAAGGTAGGCAGAAGAAGAAGTCTCGTCCTTAAAAGTAAAGAATTTAGTCCCATTGTGTGGTGAAAACTGAGCGTGAGAGGGAGTGCATACATGTCGTCTTTTCCGAGTAGAATCAGAAGGTAACGAAGGAGTATCATCATGAGATTTGACGTTGGCATTAGGAGTAGGACCGGAGTGGTCTGTCGTGAAACGGGCCGGCGATTCGAAAATTGCCGTACGGTATGGTGGAAAAATGGGAAGCCTATGAACAAGCTTCCCACATATGAGCAACAGGCATGGAGGATAATGAATCCCAGGGTTAGTCTTCAGCAGGCTCTGGACGAATCACTAAGGGCGGAGTGATGTAGATTGTCATCATGTGAAAATAATATGAGATACAAAGATAAGTTTAAGTAGTGTAGCTTAAAGGCTTAGTTAATTCCAAGGGGTGGTGGTCGATCTCTCGGGCGCCGGGGCAGGCACCCCAAAACCCAGCCACACGACGCTGTCGCATAGTGTGTTTGGCCTGGGGGCGATGTTGCCCCAGTGAGTAATGTATCGGGCAATTTAAGGAACGGGCGCTAACTGTGAGTTTACATTGCTTGCTTGGGAATCAGTTTTAAAGCCCAGATAGATGAAGGAACGATTTGTCAGATGCCGACAAGTTGCAGTATTTGCGGTCGCAGCTTCAAGAGTAAAGCCTTAGACCTGCCGCAACTACCAATTACTGACACAAATTACCAACATGACCAAAGAACATTAGGAAGACAATGTTTGGCAACACTGAAGAGATAAAGGAGCTATACTTTATCGTTGCTGGATCTAGAGGCTTTCCGACATTACCGTCAAAGCCTAGAGAAGTTTCCGTAATGAAATTATGAGCTAGACAAATAGTTTCGAGAGATTTATGCATGAAGAGAGGATTACCAGAGGTTTGGTATTAGCCATGTGATTCATAGGGAGGAAGGCTGGCTAGGCTCTACAGTGCATGATACACTTAAAATATTCAGACGAATAGGTTCACGATAAAACAAATGTTGAGGGGTTGGGTAGATCTCGTTTCTCAATTGATGATAGGTTTGAGAGAAGAGTCACCACCAACGCCATCATAAAACCAGAGAATGATTGCTCACAAGAGCTTAATACGTGAGATCAGTCTAAACTCATATGACTAATGTTGGGAGTGTACTTTGGTAAAGAGGTGTCTAAGGTAAGAACCCTCTAAGGTAACCTCAGAGCCACTCCATGCCAGAATATCATGTCTGCGAAGGCGAACACGCTAGCACAGTTGCTGGAGTATAATAACACGGAGCATTAGGCAAACACGACTAAGGTAGTTGAGACACTGCTTTAAGTGATGTGGAAAACTTTTGGCGAGAGACTGTGGCACCCAGCTCTGTGAGAGTTTGAGTCTGTTATGAAAAGGTAACAACATACAGCACTATTGTCCCAAAAATTAAGGAACCCCAGGCCAATTAAGGATATCTCACAGTGAGAAAGAAAGTGAGTCTGAGCCTGAAATGGAAGCCAGCGGATTAGGGATGGAAGTCTCTAATCCGAGTGAGAAATCACGGAGGTGCTGCCCTTCCTACAGTCATGGCAAAGGTTGTGAATGGGCCCAGGTCCGAAACAACCCCATTATTCTTTGACCCAGGAGCACATGTATCCTTGATAACAAAGTAAGTTGGTGGCTAAATTAAAGTTTAAGGCCACAAGGAAAGTTACTTGATGTTAGGGTGGGTCTATAAGTCAGGTTCCCACCCAAATCTTATGATGTGGGTGGGTGGGATGTCACTGTCAAATTTTAGGTGGACACGCAGAGACATTACAGCCTTTGGTGTGTGAGACATTTACCCACGGCAATTACAGCGAGAGTCTTGCTGCAGCACTAAGGCAATTTGAAAGACCTTGACGTGAAGATCTGCAGAACCAGGGAATTACCACTCACTGAACAGTCAGAAATAGGTATCACCTTGTGGAGCCAATCAAATAGAAGACTTTCCTGTCCTACACGAAGGACGATTTAAGGAAGGAATTGGTTATACAGATCCCCAGTAGGATACTCATAGTGCAGCAGGCTTCCACCTGAATTCCTTCCAGCCACTAGAGGAGAAGCTGTCCCCATGATAGCTGGGGAGTAGTGATAAAGAATACCAGTATACACGATGAAGCACAGGGAAGCTGAACCAGGTAGGTATGACGAACACTCGTCCACCTTGGGAAAAAACACTTCATTCAGGGTACATAAAGAGGGAGATAGATTTGGCCCATTAAATCCAGGGAACCTCGTAACAGAGGAGGAAAGGCTACCAAGGTGTGAGGGCACTGGGTGGGAAAGTACGGAGCCACTCATCAGGCTAGACATACAAAAGACTTAAAGTTAAAAGGAAAGGGTGCTAAGACCACCGAACCACAAGTTTATCACCGCCCGATGTCCACGCAAGGAAACTGGACGGTTTGAAGTTAGACCGGAGTCTGCTCTGAACGAGATTGCCGATGGCACTTCGTGTCCGTAGGGTCCGCCGTTGTGGGGCCTCGCGGTCAAGGTGAACCTTATTTAGACTTGAGCCGAACCTTCGCCACAGGAGGATGTGGAAATTTATTTGGTCCCTTAAGTTCCACAGGAAACAGATCCGCATGGCCGTAATGGAATGGCTCAGCTGGGTGGCCCATTAAACACACCCAAACAAAAAGCATTCATTTGAGTGGCATGGATTGTATGGTAACTATTTATTTATAGATTTACCCTTCAGTGAAGGAGTAGTAGTTTTACTGTTTGTATGATTTAATAATAGGTTTACTAAGTCAACTGAGATAATAAAAAGTAGACCTAAGACCAAAACATAGAAGTAATAGGCCGATAATGTAGGCAAACACTAAGGATAAGTTTAGCCCCTAGTTTGAACGTAAGAGACAAGGGTCTGGAAGAGAGACCATCTCGTTCTTTATTAAGACAGACACCCACTGGACAAGACAACCGTGATCAGCAACGGCGCCCCCCCCGCACATGTCTTCACATTCGATAACTGGGGAAATCTGGTAAGGCACCTCGATGTACTGTGAGATGACCTCATGTCAGGCCACATACAGTAAGACAAAAGAACCTCCACTTTATATCGTAGATTTCTGGCCGTGTCTGGGGAGAATTGTGAGTGAGTTTGATTCTGTGGACCTGTGTTGCAGCTGGCAGTGCATGACCAGTAAGTACCAGTGTCTCTTGGCAGTCTCGGAAGCTAGTGTCTGTGTCTGGCAATAGTTTCTACCTATGGGATACATACACTCTTGGATATATGAATTTCTTGAGGTGCAGGCAGTCATCTAAAAACTATTATATATTGGCACGGAATTAAGGCTCCCTAGGGAAGTCCAAATGGGCAAAGGCAAACATAGGGAAGTTGAAGATCAGGATATATGCTGCAACATCAAGTAAGTTAGTCCCTTTATATGTGCATGCATGGCGAGTGTCCTTGCAACATCAATCATTTGTGAAAAATCGGTCCTATAAGCCCTTGTGAGTCTGAGGTACCCACCTCAGAGCGTCGGTGACAACAGAGTTTTGCCAGGGAATCGACCTCACATGGAGGCAGTCCCACACAAATTTTCACAATTCGCTTCAGGTCATAGAGCTCTCAACAGGGAATAGGAGCGAAAAGCAGCCAAGGAAACAAACGTAATCCTGGTGATGGATAGGATAATGCTAGAGAAGAGTAGCAGGAGATTCCCTGAATAAATCTTGTCACCATAATCAAGTTTCGATAAAAGCGGCTGAATGTAGACAAGCAGAGTATCGACGATCAGCTCCACAGTAAAGATAGGCAAGGGTTTAAGAAGGTTTAGCCGCTGTGACAAGTTGCCTCAGAAGTAAGTGTGAGGTTTTCCAGGATAACACCTACTGTCAAAGAGAAGGCCTAAAACCGACAGTATCGACGTTCGGGGATACGGGAGCCATAGATATACAAAGGATAGGAGATGACAGAGCGTCTAGTGAAAGTAATTGTTGAGTTTGGTACATGAAAAATTTAAACCAAATGTGTGGTGGCCCAAATGAAACATGGTCGACCACATGCTGAAGATAAAACTCAATTGAGATGACAGTCCAGCGCCTGCACAATGCAATAGCGAAGTCATCAACATAGAGAGATGACCTAAGTATTTGGTGGAAGAACAGAGGCAAATCCATTTTTAGCAAGGAAGAAAAAGTATTGTGCTTAGAAAACAACCCTGAGGGGACACCTTCACCTTGACGAAGTCCGGGGAAAGAACATTATTGAACTCGAACAGGGAATGACTACAGTTATAAAAAGTTCATAAGGAGGATGGTAGATTGGCCTCGAATGCCTAAGGAAGTTGGGCCTGGCTAAAAATATTATACCCCCAAGTTGTGTCTAAGCCTTCCATCAAGGTCAAAAAAATATGGCAACAACTGATGGATTATTCGCAAAGGCATTACGAACTACGTGAATCCAAAGCAGCATAGAAAGGGATCTATGGTAGAACGGCCTTTACGAAACCATATTGACTAGCGTAGAACTGTTTGTATGTCTCTAAAGTACCACATTAAACAACGATTTATACCAGACGTTCCATCACTTTGCTAACTGCCACTAGTAAGAGCGATGGATGATAGTGGAAGGCATCAGTCCCTTAATACCCGTTTTGGAAAGGCAGAACAATGGCAGATAGACCACAGTGGGGAAGAACACCTTGATCCCAATAAGCTAGAAGAGGTGTAAGAGGACACAGGGCGACCGATTAAATGTTGTAACATATGAAATATGATATGTCATCCAGGCCCACTCCCGATGATCACAAGCAGAGAGCGTTGCCTCCCATTTCCATGAAGAGTAAAAGGTCCCATTATCTGTTCTATCTCTGAGAGACGAAAAGTCCAAGGGTAACAAACTCTCTTGCAGACATTTGAGGAAAGAAACGAGGGGCATACAAACCAGATGTGTGCCAAGATCAATGGCAACGTCGAGATGGTATTGCTACATCAAAACCAGCGACCCGTAAGACAGGATCCGGGTCAGGAATCATTACCAATCAATTTCCTCAACATTTTTCAACTGCACTCATAGAAGAAGCAGAGTTGAATGGTGGAAACATAGTCCTCGCCAGCAAGTGCGTATAGCTTCACAGATAAACGGCGAAGCGATTCGCATGCTTCTGATTAAAATCAAAGAAGTCTTTCACAGTTCAATTGTACTGGAACCTGGCCCATGCAGCGTGTTTTCAAACATACTGCACGAGCCACAAGCAGGACCACCAAGCACGCCTTCTGAGAATGCCTGCCTGAGGTTTTGGGGTATAGAAATTGCGAATCTGTGGTATAAACTGACGTCGAGAAGAGTGTAGGAGCTCATCAAAAGAGGATGAAGAAGGAACCTCACTAAAAGCAGCAAGTTTTGCGAGTAAAGGTCCCAATTTGTCTGATTCAAATTGCCCAGCGAGGGCTACGGAAAGGTGGTGAAGTGGAAGGAAGAAGTAAGAAATGATTGGAAAATGATCGCTGTCCGTAAAGCCTGGCGGGGTGAGGAGCGTCGTCCAGTAGAGACATGACCAGGTGAAGTCTAGTGCAGTGGAGGAAGAGCAGAACTGATATAGTGATGCAAGAGAGAGTATGAGGATAGGATCAAAATGGGTGGAGTACCCGTATTTAAAACATGGAGGCGGGTTGAGAGGCGAGAAAAGCCTCCACTGGATCCACGTGAGTCACATTAGACCCCCCTGCAGAGGAAATGGTGGGCGTTAACATCCCAAGTACCAGAAGTGGTGGTGGTAAGGATGAAACAAGAGAGGTAAAGTCTTGGATAGAAAATGCTCGACAAGGAAGAGCTATAAAGAACATAATGTAAACCACTTATTCAAGTGAATACCGGCTGCAGTGTAATACAGCCGAGGTATTACACATAAGTTGACAGTAATGGAATATCATTGCGTAGAAGGACTTTCATTAAAGGTCCCATCTGAGAAAGGATCCAAAGGAATACAAAAATTATAGCCTGAGATAGGTTGGAAGACAGCCGAGTGTAATTTAGGTTCTTGTAAGCTAGCACCAACAGGGGATAAACCTGAAAGCAACATCTTAAAGCTCACCCCCGATTACCCCTGAGGCCAACGGATATTCACTGTAAATAGCCCATCGTATGGCGATGAAGAAAAAACGCAGAATCCGTAGGGAAAGCACCTACAACTATATGGGTTAGAAAAGTTCAACAATGGTGCATTGGTGAAGACGCTTCAGGCAGCGAAGTACAAAGCGTTGCGAGAATGGGGTTGTGGAAGATGGAGGAGAGGGAAGAGAAGAACAGGAAGTGAATCAGTGTCCATTGAAAGGTTTAGTCTCTGCAATATATTCAAAATGGCTTCGAGTGGTTTCTGATATCAAAGAAGTATGGAGACCATATTTGAGATAGAGGGGGGTGGAGGTATAGATTGTGGACAGTAATGGACTGTAAACCAAAGAGAGGGGTCCGCAAATAAAATCAAGGCATGGTCAAATGGGTGCGGGTATCAAGAAAGGGGCCTGGGGTATGTGGGTCATGGATTTGGTTCTCCATGGTTAGGTTACTCCTGAAAGCAAAAAATATCAAAAAAGTGGGAAGCGGGGAGGAATAGTTCCCCATGGAGGAATAAAGGGCCGGAAATCTCCCTCTGCAGCCCAAGAGACAACCACACACTGTTAGTAGCGCAGATGCAGCATGGAACCCTTGCCAACCTACCCATCATGCCAGTAAACCAGCAATCCGTGATAGCAACCTCACAATCTGCCGAGCTAAAACCTCGTGCAAAAGAGAGGGCGGCCGGATAATCCGCCACAAAGCATACCTCCTTCGCCCACCCTACCCCCGGAATCCGAAAGGTGGCTTCCAGAGATACACCCGTGGCCTGAAAGACACCCAAACAACTCCGAGATACCAGAGAGGAATCAGGGACATCCCCAGCGATCCAGATTCCACGCAAACTACGCCACCACACCCAAGAACCTCCAAAAACCGGAATGGATGGACCGCCCGGTATCCTTTCCCCTACCTAGGAACTAATCGCAACCTGTGGTGAAATCCAAAGGCCAAAAAGAAGGAAGGGCAAAAAAGGGAGGGGTGGGAGGTGATGAGGAAAGGAAAAAGGGAGGATGGACAGGGGATGGGAGATTGGGGTAATAGGATTCGGTCTGAGGAAGAATACCGACAGGTCTAATTCCTCAGACCAAGAGCCTCTTCCACCACGCCAAGGAGCCCCACTGAAAGGAGCCAGTTACCATTCATCCAAATTAAAAAAAAACAATCACGTGGTAAAGCAACTGTAGAGGAGGCTTTGGCTTTGGTGTTGGCCTGTGCATAAAATTTGAAGTTTATATCAGTGCTTCCCCACATCCTGTAATAGTGTATAGTGACCATAACCCTCTGAGGTTTTTGCAAAGATGAGAACCACAAAGACTCTTAAGATGGGCTTTGTTTCCTCCAGCCATTTAATTTGGAATTTAAAATAAAAATAAACGGCTCAGAGAATGTGGTTGCTGAAGCACTCTCTTCAAGAAGTTTCAGTAAGATTGCAAGTGCGTACTTAATACATATAGTTTTTCATTGCTAACATTGTTGTTTTTTGCAGTGAACTCTCAGCGAGGCCTGAGTACTCCTACACTACCTGACTGTGAAGGAGTCGAAGTTGGCGCCAAAAGTGTGACAATGTCGTGGTAATATGCAAATGAGAGTCGAGGCAGTGGTTGACAAACCATTGGAAACATGGGAGACTACGGGAAGGTAATGTATATGTTGTGTCATGGTGTGCTCTATAAAAGCAAAACGCCCAACGATTTGCCTTATGTGGTCCCTTGACCCCTCCATGTTCATGTCAGGCCTCCTCTCATAAGTTAGGAGATCTGTGTGGAGTGGGACCTCGGAAGATGGGCTTGAGTGCCTCACCATGTTAAGGATTGTGAGTGTTGACTGGAATTCTCACTGTTTGTTGCGGCCACCAAGTGAGAGACACCTTTGACAAGTTTTTGTGAAGTTTCCTCCTGGTGACACCTGACTGCTCTGGGATTGGCTGTACTCTCGTCTCACTGATCAGGAAGATGCCACCCTGGATACCAGTTGCTTGCTGGATTACCGTGAGCAGAATGCAACAGTCCAGTTGGTGCCGCTTTCACAGTGGGCATTGTGTGCAATTTCTGCAATGTAATGTGTATTGTTTAAAAGCCCACTAAAATTGTAAATAGTTTACACCCTTGATATTGTGTATAGTTTTAAAAATGCTTTTCTAAAAAAAAATGCGGACAACTACTGTTTGTAGAAAGAACATAAAGTGAAAATAGTAGTTATGGGGGGCTGTGAGGAGAGTGAGGGTGAGACATTTCTGGTAGTCCTTGCTTACCACCTTCATACTTAACAATATTTTTTCTTTTATTACAAGGCTGGTTATCCAGGAGACACGGCTAGCCTTTTGGTGAGACGTCATCTGGAGGTGGGGGGGGGTTTTTGGGGCTTGAGGACCCAACAGTATTTGTATAAGAACTTTACTCTGGAATACCTAATTAGTATTGAATTGAATGGAGACTAAGCTCTACTAAATGTCATAATGGTCAGATCACCCTTGTGACTGAGAGGCACTGGTCAAGTCTGATTTTTCTCCAATATAATAGGTTTATATATACACACAAATACACAATTTAAATAAGTAGTTTATAAAGATTTTAATTATTTTTGTAAATAGGTAAAATTAATGTGTGGTAAATTGTGGTAACGATAATTGTGCTGGCAACAGTCCTTTTATTTTGGTTGAGAGCTTAGCTAGGCATCCTCCCTCTCCCCTCTCTCTCTCCCTCTGTTCTGGCCTTCAACCTTGCAGGATCTCTGGGTCTTTCTTCTATTTTTTGGGCATTTATGTGTGCTCCATGTGAGTTTTTATAACTTAAGTTTGTCCACCATACCCATGGTGACTAAAGTGTCAAAACACTGTTACCCAGAGATTAGTCCATGAAGAGAGATGGGCAAAGTTGCTGAATGCACCATGTGGGAGAACAGCTAAGGATGTGTAGATTTTTGTTTTGAATATATGTGAAAGCTGTTATTGTATATTCTGTACATATATATTTAGAATACAGTCTGGGGGTTTTTATAGTAGTAGTTTAAATAAACTGTGAAGAGCTGGTGAAAGGATCAGAGACACTGAGGATGATCATTCCATGATGTATTACCCCAAGACAGTATCATGCCATAAAGTGTAAAGCTTACCCCACACTAGAACATGTATTAGCACCTTACATCGAAATTAATAATGTACATAACATTATATACCAACATAACAGCACATTAACTGTCTTCTCTGATAAGAAGAAAAGCCAAGGTGCAAACATCTCTGGGCAGACTTTGAGGAAAGAAACGAGGGACATAGATGGAGCCCTGAGGGAAATACGGACCAGGATGATGCCAATTTCATTGGTCAACATTCTTGTGGGTTTGCTATATCAACACAGGCAACCTCAGAAACAGGAGCCGGTCAGAAGAATAATTACCACGCAGTTTTCGTATATTCCAGACCATGCACTCATAGAGGGAAGGCAAGTGATGGTGGAGACATACCAACCTTACAGCCCAGTGCGTTTAGCGTCACAAGATGCCACACGTGCTATCGATCGTCACGCTACTGTTTCTTCAAATCAAGAAAGTCTCTCAGTGGAGATAAAACAACCATCAATTACTGGAGCGCTTGAGTTTCTAAACTGTATTCCCTGGAACGCAGGAGGGAGAGGATACAAGATTATATTACACCTGGAAAATTCCTAGAGGACTAGTACCGAACTTGCACAAGAAAATCACTCACTAACGAAAGCACAAGACTTGGCAGACGATGCACCAAACCCCCATGAAAAGCAGGGTGTCACTAGCACGTTAAGAGACCATACAATACGTGTCAGGGGCCCGAGACTGTTCACCTGCCTCCCAGCACACATAAGGGGGATCACCAACATACTCCCTTGGCAGTCTTCAAGCTGGCCACTGGACAAGCACCTAAAGTTCAGTTCCTTGATCTAGCCGGTCAGTGGCTCGTACGGTGGTTTTGCGTGAAGCATCCATCAACAGCCTGTTTGATCATTGGCTGATCCACCAGGATGCCCCTGGTCACAGAAGACCAGGCCCGCGGGGCGCCGTTGACCCCGAAACTCTCTCCGGGTAAACTCCAGGAGTACTCCAGGTGTTCTATTGCACCAGTAACCTGCCCCAAATACCTGCCCCATGCGTGCGTTTCAAACGTACTGCACGAGCCAACAGAAGACAACCAAGGATCATACTGAGAAGCCTTCCCAAAGTTTGGGGTATAGAAAGACTAAGCTGCGGTATAAAACGGAGGAATGATAAGATGTGTAAAAGCTCATCATGGAGGACGAAGGAGCCTCACGAAAAACAGTTTCTAGTTGTGAGTAAAGGTTCCACTTTGCCTGATCAAATTGCCAGCATGGGAAACGAAGATGGTGTTGAATATGAATGGGAAGTAAGAAGTATTGGTAAATGATCACGTCATGTAAATCCGGGAGAACAGACCAGGTGAAGTCTAATGCGGCGGGAAGAGCAGACTGAGAGATCATGCAAAGTGTGTGTGAGTCTGATGATCAAAAAAGTGTTGTGAATACCTGTATTTAAAACACGGAGGTGGTGGGTAGCAAGAAAAGCCACTAACTGAATGCAGGGAAATCAAGTGAGACTGGCCCCCAAAGAAATGATGGGCATTAAAACACCAAGTCAAAATAAGCGGTGAGGGAAATTACAAAACAACAAAAGGCAATATCCGGAATGATAATGCCCGAGAATGAAAGAGATATAAAGATTATTATTTATAATCAAAAATAATGCTAAGCCACAAGGCTATACAGTGCTGGGCAGGGAAGGCAGCGAGGGCATCAGTGGCAAAGTGTGGTGAATGATAATAGGTTATGGATATAACAGCGGATCAGTGGATGGATGTGTAAAGGGTAAAGGCACAAGAGACTGAGCTAGAACAGGGCGAGGGGAGGTGTAAGGTACATCATCAAGTTTTTGGATAATTCATCCGTTGGTCAGAAGTCAATGAGTCAGGATAAAGGATGTCCATCCGCAGAAGAAAGGAAAGAGAGAGTAGTAGAACTAAGACGGGCCGATGGAGGTAAAACTCCTGCCGTGCTCCGTTGGAATAGAGAGGGCAGTCCCTAACAGGAAGTGGCTAATCGATACTGGAACTTGAACCACATGCTCACACGAGGTACAGGGTGCCTCTCCATGAGACCACCCGTGATAGACGAGTGTGGCCCATGCGAAGACGGGAGAGAGTGGTCTCCCAACCATGGCAACAGATGACAAGATGGGCAGTAACCTATGCTCGGTTTAATAGATGAAGTTTGTTACCAAGCAGAGTTGACCAACGTAGTTGCACGGCGTGAAGGTGGGTATCTATTGCAGCAAAATAGTCCAAAAATGAACACCACTATAGAAATTGGTAGGTCAAGTACTGCTGATTATCCCGCAGCAGTGTCTAGCCTGTATTCAATGCCCTGATGATGACATGACCAGGGACCCAACAAAAAAAATTAACTTTATGCTTCGTAGAGATACGGCGTCGCCAAAGTAGTAATACGAGAACTAGGGGGGTGAGTATGTACAAATTTTCCGTATAGCCTGTAGGACACTAGAGGGATCAGAGACTACCACAAATTATGAAACACAGGCAAAGAATGCGAAATACGAAATAAGTGCTGCGATAATGGCATACAATTCAGCAGAAAAAAATCTAGCCAAAGAAAGTAAATGCCCCCACACGACGCTGTCTGAAACACTGATGTGAATCCTAATGTACCCAACCCCCCCCCCCCCCCGTCTGAAAGACTTAGAGCCATCTGTGTTACACAGTGGGTGGCATGAGAATGGGAGTGAAGTGATCAATAAAAGAGAGCAGGAAGCCACGAAGGCTTGAGCTTGCGAGCAAGTGAGTGGAGAAAGAACAGACCCGAACAGCTGGAAGTTCCCAGGGGGGTAGGGAAAAGTGAGATGCTATAATTGACATATAAAGGTGGTAACTGAAAGGGAGGGGGGGGAGACAATGAGTGAATGTAGGCGAAGAGAAAAGGGACGGAGCAAAAAGGGACGGCGAACGCACTAAAGAATGTCTACTAATATTGGAGGTGACCAATTCTATAAAATGGAACGAATGTGGAGATCGTGATAGCGTACATAGTACGAAGGCAATTGGGCATCCACGGCGATCAATAAGGATGGAACATTCGCTTTCTGCATAGAGCTCTCACAGGAGTAAGAGCCGAAAAGCACCAAGGCACAAGTAATCCTTGGTGATGTGATAGTGTTAAAGGGCTAGAGAGATTAAGTCAGGAAAGGCAGCAGAATAAATCTGGTCATCATAATCGATTTTGATAAAACATGGGCTGAAATGTAGGGGAAGCAGTCAACGAACAGCTCCACTGGAAATGGTGAGCAAGGGTTTTTAAGAAGGTATACCTCTGTTACAAGTTGCTTTCAGAGATGTAATGTGGAGGTTTCCAGGATAACCTTAACGGTCAAAGAGAAGGCATTGAAGACCTGACTGTATCACGTTCGGGGTATACGGGAGCCATAAGAGATACACGGATGATCGAGATGACAGATGCGACTAGCTAAGTAATTTGGTGAGTTTTGATACTTGAAAATTTAATATTTAAACCCATGCGTGGGTGGCTCCAAGTGGAAACACTGTCGAGACGCATTCTGAGATAAAACTGCAATGAGATGACAGTCAGCGGGGGGGGGGGGGCCGCACAAGCAAATAGCGAAGTCAACAACATAGAGTGATCGACCACATATCGGTTTGAAGAACAGAGGCCAAATTCCATTTATAACAGGAAAAAAGTGTGGGCTAGAACACATTACCTGAGGACAACCTTCAGCTTGGACAAGTCCGAGGGAAAAGAACATTATGACTCGAACAACGGAAATGTCAGTCAGTTAAAAAGTTCTTAAGGAAGGATGGTAAGATTGCCTCGGAGGCTAAGGAGTGGGCCTGGGCCAAAATATTATACCTCCAAGTTGTGTCATATGCCTTCTCAAAGGGTTTCAAAAAATATGGCAATAACTGAGTTATTATTTCGCAAAGGCATTAACGAACACTACGTATCCAAGCGTAGTAAGATTCTATGGTAGAACAGGACCCTTACGAAAGCCATATTGACTAGCCAGAGAGACTGTGTGTCTCTAAATACCACAATAAAAGATCGATTTCCGAGACGTTTTCCATCACTTTGCAATCTGCAACTAGTAAGAGCGATGGGAACGATAGATTGTGATGAATCATGTCCTGGTCAGTACACGGTTTGGCCGGAAAGGGGAGAACAAAGGCAGATTTTCCACAGCTGGGGAAGAACTCCTTGTGCCCAAATAAGATTGAAGAGTGTAAAGGACAACAAGAGGGCTTACCGAAGTAAATGTTGTAACATATGATAATTAATTGCTATGTCAGGTCCCAGCTGCCGTGATGATACAGCAAGCTGAGAGCGTTGCCTCCAGTTCTAGAAGTAGTAAAAGGCACATTATACTGTTCTTCTCTGAGAGAAAGAAAAGTCCAAGGGTACTACCTCTCTTTGGCAGACTTGAGGAAAGAAACTGAGGGCATAGATGGAGCCCCTGGAAATAACAGACTCAGATGTGTGCCAAGTTTTTCAATGGCAACGTCGAGGAGGGTTTGCTACATCAACACCAGCGACCCGTAGAACAAAGCCGGGTAAAGGAAGTATTTACGCACTCAATATCCACAACTTATCTCCAGACTGCACTCATAATAAGAAGCGAGAGGTGATGGTGTAAACAGTCTCGCCAACAAGTGCGTTTAGCTTTCACGGATGACACGGTGAGCGATCGCACGCTTCTGCTTAAAAACAAGAATCTCTCATCGGATCTCTTGTACCGGTACCTGCCCCATGCAGGCACATTTTCAAATGTACTTCACGAGCACAAGCAGGAGACCACCAAGGCAGCATTTCCTGAAGAATGCCTTGCCTGATGTTTGGGGTATAGAAGAGAAGCTTCGAATAAACTGACTCGAGAAGAGGTTAGAGCTCAACAATGGAGGGATGAAGAAGAACCTCACTAAAAGCAGTGAGGTGCGAGTAAAGGACCCAAATTTGCCCGATCAAAATTGCCACTAGGCTACGAAAGGGGTGAAAAGGAAGGAGAAGTATGATTCCGAAAATTGAATCGCTGTCATGTAAGTCCGTAGAACAGACCATGGTGAAGCTAGTTGCAGTGGAGGAAAGCAGACTGATAGACGATGCAAGTGAGTATAGTACGAAGATCGAAAATGGTGGGATACCCCTATTTAAAACTGGAGGGGTTTGAGAGCGAGAAAAGTCCTCCAACAGGATGCCACGTGAGTCACAATGAGACCTCCCCTCAGAGAAATGGGGTGGCATTAAAATCACCAAAGAAACAGAAGTGTGGAGAAAGATGAAACAAGAAAGGTAAAGCTGGGATAGAAAATGCTTGAGAATGAGAGAGATATAAAGAACATAGTGTTAAACCACATATACAAGTTGATACGGGCTGCAGTGTCATGCAGCAAGGTATTGACAATATTTGACAGTACGGAATATCATTGCATAGAAGAAGGTCACTATCGTTAAAGGTCCCATCTGAGAAAGGACAGAAGATACAATAAATAATAGCCTGAGATAGTTTTGAAAACAGCCGAGTGGTAATTTTGGTTCTTGTAACCAAGCACCAACAGGGAAAACCTGGAAAGCCACATCTGAAGCTCACCCTGATTACCCCTGATGGCCGAGGATATTCCACTGTAAATAGGCCATATTGGTGAGAAGAAAATAAACCAGAATCCCGCATGGAAAGGCACCTACGGACTAGAGGGGTTAGAAAAGTCAACGGTGGTTTAGGCCCCCATTGGAAGACATTCAAGCAGCGAAGGAACGGAGCGTTGTGAAGATTGGGGTTGTGAAGATCCGGAGGAGAGGGAGCGAGAATGGAAGAGGAAGTGAATCAGTGTCCATTGAAGGTTAGTCTCTGCAATATATTCGGAAATAGATGGCTCAAGTGTATTCTGAATTCAAAAGATGTAAGGGAGACCATATTGGAGATAGGAGGAGGGTGATAAAGATAGGGACAGTAATAGACTGTACCAAAGTAGAGGGGAGTTTAAGAGTGTATGGACTGGAGAAGAAGTGTGGGGGAGGGACAGAAAGGAAACCTGGGATGTGAGCAGAAGATTCGATAAACTTGGGAGGGGACATGGGTGGAATGCATAGAACGAGGAGGAGGGTGAATCTCCACACTTGTAATAGAGCCAAAGATAGTGGAAGGAACTAGGCACAGAGACTGGAAAGGTTAAAGTGTGGAGGTGGAATGAAGGGAAGGAAGGGGCAAAGAAGGATTTGAGCAATGGGATTTTTTTACTTCTCAGAAGTAGAGGGGCGATTGGTATTAGTGTCTACGAGCTAGTCGATACTGGGGCTGTGAGAAGACACAAAGATTTGATAACAGACTGAGTTGTAGACTGGACATCAGAGCCAATGACAGCAAAAGGATTAGAATCCGGAGTGGCTATTGGAAGGGTAACAACATAGTAGGCTGCAGAAGATGGACCACCCAGAATGGGGGTATCTTTTGAAATACGAGAATAAGAAAGCACGGGGTAGCTCCCTTGAGGGGGAGATGAGTAACTGGCCACAGCATAAGGGGAGACCTTCTGCTCTTTGAGGCAACGGTTTCACGTTCATTAATTAACCGTGGCAAAGAGGGAGTACGAAGGGTGAGCTTCATTACAATTAAGGCAAGATGGAGGTTGGCTGCAAGATGTATTAGAATGGTCGTCGGCACCACAGACTGGGAAATTTGTCCATAGATCTGCAATATTTCGCTGGGTGACCCAAAACTCCAGCAATTTCTACACTGTTGTGGTGTAGGTATCACCTTTCGAACTTGTAACCGATGTCCCTTTGGCATTAACAATGGATGGGGGGTTCTCGGCTGTCAAAAGTTAAACAAGCTACATTGCAAGGGTAACGTCTCCGCCCGGGCAGGAAGGACTAAGTTCTTCTTTGAGGATTGGGAGATCCTGGAGTTCCAGCTGTTCAAGAATGTCATTGCCCACTGACTGGAAATTTTTGTTGGGCTATGGTATGGGCAGAATGACAGTACCACTACAAGAATTGAGAGAAAGATGTTTTCAATAGTGATAGGAGTAGTATCTAATGCGAAAGGAGAGAAGATCAGAGCTTGGGAAACATTCTGGACGTGACGATGCACTTTACCGCTCTTGAGAGCATGAAATGAAATATCTCTAACAACATGACGCAGGAGCGCTTTGCATACTATGGCCCAAAAGGTAGGCAGAAGAAGAAGTCGGTCTTAAAAATAAAGAATTTAGTCCATTGTGTGGTCTGAAACTGAGCGTGGAGAGGGAGTGCATGACATGTCGGTCTTTTCCGAGTAGAATCAGAAGGTAACGAAGGAGTATCATCAGGAGATTGACGTTGGCATTTAGGAGTAGGACCGGAGTTGGTCTGTCGTGAAACGGGCCGGCGATTCGAAAATTGCCGTACGGTAGAGGGAGAGGCCAGAAGCATAGTCAAAGGAGAGCGGAGTTCAGACAAATCGAAGGAGTCAGTCGAAGCCCCGGTACCTGAAGCAGGTGAGGGAAACAGCACCAGCAAGAGGTACAGGGGCCATAGGATGTCCGAAGAGTGGTCTAAAAAAAGGCAGGGTCAAAAAGGTGGGTCGGTAAACAAGAAGGGGCCCAGGGGTAAGTGGTTCATGGATTGGGTTCTCCATGGTTAGGTTACTCCTTTGCTTTTTGTTTTTAAGAAAAAAAAAGAAAAAAAATAAAAATAAAAAAAAATAAAAAAAGGGGGGAGCGGGGAGGAATAGTTCCCAGGAGGAATGAAAAAGGGGCCAAAATCTCCCTCGCGCCCAAGAGGACCTGGGCCCCCCTAGTAGCGCAGAGCAGCATGGAACCCATGCCTCCCCTACCCTTCATGCCATTAAACCATAACCCGGGTAGAAACCCTCACATCTCCCCGAGCTACCTCCGGGGACAAAAAGAGGGCGGGGATATCTCCCAAAGCATACCTCCTTGGGGGCCACCCCCCCGGGAACCCAAAAAAGGTGGTTTCCCAAAATCCCCGCCCCCCGAAAGACCCCCAAAGTACCCGGGATCCCGGAGAGGGATCGGGACATCCCCAGGGGATCCGTTCCAGGCAAACTACCCACCCCCCAAAGAACCTCAAGGGAAAGGGATGGACCCGGTTTCCCTTTTCCCCCTACCTAGGAACTGGCACTGGGGGAGAAACCCCAAAAAGGCCAAAAAAAGGGGGAAGGACAAAGGGGGATGGGGGGGGAGGAGGGGAAAGGAAAAGGGGAGGAGGGGGAGGATGGGAAGGGGAGGGTGATTGGGGGGTAATTGGGTTTCGGTCTGAGGAAAAAGGGGACCATTGGGTCTAATTCTCAACCAAGGCCTCTTCACCACGCAAGGGCCCCCCTTGAAGAGTAAAATATAAAAACAGGGGTATAACCTCTTTAATCTGTCTCTTTTTTCTGCTGTTTTCTCGTCTCAAAAGTACACAAAAATGCAAGTTTCATAGTGAAATTTCTTGGATAACCAAAGAAATCCAAAAAAATGCTAACTTTGTTTGAAAAGGGAGTAAAGTGATGATGCGTCTTGTGGCCTCTCGGACAGAAAGCTAGAGGGATAGACAGGGAGTTGCGAAGAAAAAATGGGACAAGAAAAATGTTTGGTACCAGCAAAAAAAAGCAAAGGGGAGGGTCTTTAAAACCTTTCCTTATAGCTCCCCCCCCCCCACCCTCTTTTTACCCTCTCAAAGTCAGCTTTTTTCAGATGTTATCTCCCCTTATTTGTCACTTCATGGGGGGATTTTTTCCTGCTTCAAGAGAAAATTTTTTCTTCTTTTTCCCCCTTTCCCTTCTTTCTCCCCCTCCTTCCTCTTCCCCTCCTCCTTCCTCCTCCCTCTTCCTCCTTCCTCCACCTTCCTCTTCCTCCTCCTTCTTCCTCCTCCTCCTGCTGCTTCCTCCTTCTTCCTCCTCCTCCTTCCTCTTCCTCCTTCCTTCTTCTTCCTCCTCCATTCTTCTGGTATCCTGGTCTCAAACTCCTCAAAAGCATGAAATTGATCTTTACTGGCACTTCCATCTGTGTCAGAGCATCACTTGGGAAGAGAAGAGCCAGAGATTTGCTGGGGAATCACATATTTCTTACCGCTAGGCATGCTGATAAAGGAAAACAGAAATGGATTCCCCAAAAATCACATGGTCCTTGATTTTTTTTTTTTGGTGCACACTGACCATGGAGACCCATTCTCTCACATGTGGGCCTACCAGCTTTCTTCTGTTTGATTTGAAGCCACTAGAATTTATGCTATGATCGTCGAAACATTTTTTAAAATCTAAAAGAAGCCTAAGCCCCCAGGGGATACAGCGCTGCAGGGGGGAAGGAAGTGAGGGCATCAGGTGGAAAAAAGGGGGTGATGAGTAATGGGTTTACGGAAAAGCGAAGCGGGGATGGTGAAAGGGAAAAGGGGCAGCAGAGATGGCTAAAAAGGGGCTGAGGGGATCCCTAAGGTATCATCATCAGGTTTTTGGGGAGTAAACATTCGTTGTCAGGAAGTCAATGAGAGAGCCCGGGTTTAAAAAGGGGGGTCCTCAGAAAAGAACAAAGGGTAAAGAGAGGGGTTTAAATGAAGCACTTTGGGGGTAAATTTGTGTGCCGTTGGAAGGGCAGTCAAAACAAAATGTGGTATGATAGGGGAAACTGACTGCTCACAGGAGGAAAGGGTGCCTCTCCTGAGATCCCCGTGAGTAAGTGGTGGGCCAATGGAAGGAGGGGAGAGTGGTCTCCCAACCAGGCACTGATGAAAAAAAACGGCCGTAACCTATGTTGGGTTTAATAAAATTAAGTTTGTTCCAACAGAGTTGACCAACTTGTTGCCAACGGGCGTGAAGGTGGGTAGTATTGCAGCAAAATATCCAGAAATGAACATCTATAGGAAATTGGTAGGTCATTACTGTGACCCCGCAGCAGTGCTGCCTGTTTTAATGCCCTGTACGGACATGACCAGGGACCCAACAAAAAATAAAACTTTATGCTTCGGAGATAGAGTAGCCAAAATTGGATACGGGAATAGGGGGTGAGAAGTATCAATTTTTGTATAGCCTGTAGAGCACTAAGGGATTGAGACACCACAAAAAGATTTTACAGGCAAAAATGCGATACGAATAAGTGCTGCAAGAATGGCATACAGTTTAGCAGTAAAAATACTAGCCGAAAATGTAAATCCCCACATGATTGTCCGGAAAAATTGCTGGACTCCGACGCCGTTGAAGACTTGAGCCATCTGTGTCAAGCGGTGGCATGATAATGGGAGTGGAATGATCAAGAAAAAAAGAGCAGGAAGCCCCGTGGAGTTGAGCTTTCAAGCAAGGGGGGAGAAAGAACAGAACCCCAACACGGAACTTCCCTGGGGGGGAGGAAAAAATGAGATGCTCATGAAATATAAAGGTGGTAAAGAAGGGGAAAAAGAGGTTGTGGCAAGAGGGAAAAAGGGGTGGAGCAAACAGGGCGGGAACGAACAAAAAATTTTCTTTAAACGGTGACCATTCAAAATGGAAGGATTTTGGAAATCGTGAGAGGTACATAGTAGCGAAACATGGGATCACGGCGATCAGCAAGGTGGAACTTCGCTTCTGCTAGAGGGTCTCAACAGGGGAAGAGCGAAAAGCCCCAAGGCACAAACGTAACCCTTTGGGGAGGAAAAGGGTTAAAAGGAAGAGAAGTAGCAGGGAGACGGGGATAAATCTGGTCACCTAACGAGTTTCGATAAAAAAGAAAAGTGAATGTAGGCGAAGCGAGTTTTTAACAATCAGCTCCCCAGGGGAAAAAGGGGCAAGGGTTTTTTGAAGGTTTAGCGGTGTGACAAGTTGCCTTCAGAGGGTAATGTGAGGTTTCCAGGTATCCTACGGGCAAAGAGAAGGCCAGAAACCTGACTGATACGTTCGGGGAGGGGAGCCATAAGTACAAGGAATGATCGGGGATAAAAGCGTCTAGGAAAGTAATTTGGGAGTTTTTTGGGACTTGAACATTTAAACCCATGCCCTGGTGGCCCAAATGGAAACACGGGCGCCGCAGCTGGGGGGGAAACTGCAATGAAGACAGTCACGCTGCACAAGCAATAGCGAAGTCATCAAAATAGGTGATGCCAAAAAATTGGGGGGAAAAACAGAGGCTTTAAAACATTTTAAAAACAAGGAGGAAAAAAGTTTTTGCACTAGAACACATCCCGAGGGCACCTTCAGCTTGGACAAAGTCCGGGGAAAGAACTTTTTGATGAAAAAAGAAAGTCTGTCAGTTAAAAAATTCTTTTAAGGGGGAAACTGGGAGATTGCCCCGGGGGCCCAAGGAATGGGCTTGGGCTAAAATATTATACCTCCAAGTTGTGTATATGGCATTTCAAGGTCAAAAAATATGGCAATAACGAGTGGTTATCGCAAAGGCATTAACAAACTATAATATCCTAGCGTGTAAGGCGGTCTATGGTTAGAACGTCCCTTACGAAAGCATATTGACGAGTGGGAGACTGTTGTGTGTCTCTAAATACCACACTAACGGTCTATTACTAGGCCGTTCCATTACTTTGCAAACTGCACTGTAAGAGCAATGGGACGATAGTGGGAGAGGTTTCATGCTCCAGTAGGGCCTGGTTTGCGAAAAGGGAGAACAATGGCGGATTTCCACAGTGTGGAAGAACTCCTTGTGACCAAATAAGATTGTAAAGGCTTAATAGGAATGCAAGGGCTGACTGACGTAAATGTTGTTAGATACGAATATGATGTTGTCGGGCCAGCGGCCGATGATCGGCAAGCTGTGAGTGTTGCCTCAGTCTTGAAGTGAAAAAGGCATCATTATACTGTTCTTCTCTGAGATGAAGAAAAGTCCAAAGGGTGCTAAACTCTCTGGCAGACTTTGAGAAAGAAATGAGGGGCCATAAGATGGAGTCCCTGAGTAATACAGGACCAGATGATTGCCAATTTCATTCGGCATATTAGTGGGTTTGCTATATCAACACCGGCAAACCCCCACAGAAACAGGAGCGGGTCAGGAGATATTTACCACTAAGTTGTTCATATTCTTTTCCAGACTGCATTTCATAGAGGAAGCAGAGTGATGGTGGAGACATAATCTCGTCAGCAAGTGTGTTTATGCATCCAGGATGACACGGCGAGCGATCGACTCCACACTTCTGTTAAAATCAAGAAGTCTCTGTGTTTATTGTACTGGTACTGCCCCATGCAGCACGGTTTCAAACGTTTACTGCCAGAGCTCAAGCAGGGAGACCACAAAGGCACGCATTCTGAGAATGCCTGCCCGAAGTTTTTTTGGGGTAAGATGAGAAGCTGAGTTAAAAACGGGGATGAGAAGAGAGAGAGGTGTAAAAGCTCATCTGTTGTGAGGAATGAAGAAAGGAACCTCTCTAAAAACAAGTTAGGTGTGAGTAAAGGTTCCAATTTCTGCCTGATTCAATTGCCAGCGTGGGATGAGAAGAGGTGGTGAATATGAAGGGGAAAGTTAAGGAATTGATTGGAGAAATGATCGCTGTATGTTAAGTCCGGAAGAACAGACCAATGTGAAGTCTAATGCAGCGCGAGGAGAGCAGATGAGAGATCGATGCAAGAGAGAGTATGAGTCCGGAGGATAAATGGGTGTGAGTACTTTATTTAAAAAACATTGAGGGGGTGAGGTGGCAAGAAAAGCTTAAAGCAACATCTGAAGCTCACCCGATTACCACCTAGGCTGCGGATATTCCACTGTAAATAGGCCATGATTGGCGATGAAGAAAATATCAGGAATCTGTAGTAAAGGCACCTACGGACTAGTTGGGGTTAGAAAAGTCAACGTTGTGGTGGCATTGAAGAATTTCAAGTAGCGAAGGAGCGGAGCGTTGAGAAGAATGGGCGTTGTTGAAGATGGAGAGAGGAAGAGATGGAACAGGAACGTGATTCAGTGTCCATTGATGGTTTAGTCTCTGCATATATTCGAAATGGCTTCAAGTGTTTCTGAATTCAAAGATGAATGCGGAGACCATATTGGAGATAGAAGGAGGAGGGTGAGTAAAAGATTGGGACGTAATGGTCTGTACCCAAAGTAGAGGGGAGGGAAGTGTGTAAGGGACTGGAGATGAAGTGTGGGGCGAGGACAGAGAGGCAGAATACCGGGGAGGTGGCAGAAGAGGGAGAAACTTTTGGACGGGGACGGGGGTGGAATGGAAGGCATTTAGACGAGGAGGAGGGTGAATCTCCACACTTGTAATAGAGCCAGAGAGAGGGAAGAACTGGGTACAAGGACTGGAAAGGTATTGTGTGGAGGTTCCTCTTTCCAGGAAGGGGCAAAGAAGATTTGAGAATGTGGATTTTGTGGACTTGAGTAGAGGGCGTTTGGTATTAGGTGTCGTACGAGGTCTTGTCGATTTGGGCTTGTGTGGAAGGATGCGAAGATGTGAGAAACAGACTGAGTTGTAGTCGGGACGTCAGAGCCAAGGACAGCAAAAGATTAGATGCCGTGTTAGTGGCTATGGGTAGGGGTATACAACAGAGGAGGGCTGTGGCTGCAGAAGATAGGGAACCAGAATGGGGGGATGTTTGGAAACACGAGAATAAGAAACATGGGGAGTCTCCTTGGAGGCGGGGAGGAGATGAGTAACTGCATGCATAAGGGGAGGTTTGATTTGCAGGCAACGGAATTGTCTCGTTATTTAAGTAGACCATGGACAGCTGGAGTCGAACAGTGAGCTTCATTTCAATTAAGGCAAGGTTGGAGGTTGACTGCATGATGTATTAGAATAGTCGTCCGGCACCACAGAAAGGCATTCGCCTTAGGAATCTGCAATATTTCGATGGGTGACCAAAAAGCCAGACAATTTATACATTGTTGTGGTGTAAAGTATCACCTTTCGAACTTGTAACGAAGTCCCGCGACCATATACAGAGGACGGGGGTTCTCGCTGTCAAAGTTAAACGAGCCCACATTGCAAGGGTAACGTCTCCCACCCCCGGGGCAGGAGGAATAAGTGTCTACTTTGAGGATTGGTGAGATTCCTGGAGTTTCCAGTGTTCAAAAATGTAATGGCACATGACTGGAAATTTGTTGGACTATGGTATGGGGCAGAATGACAGTACCCACTCAAGATTTGATGAGAAAGATGTTTTAATAGGATAGGAGTAGTATCAATATTCGAAAAGGAGAGAAAGATCATGAGCTTGGTAGCTTCTGGACAGTGACGATGACGCGTATGCTCTTGAGAGCATGAAATGAAATTTCTCTGCCAACAGGATGCAGGAAGCGCTTGCCCAACTTCTTGTTATCATAAAGATAGGCAGAAGAAGAAAGTCGGTCTTAAAGTAAAGAATTTAGTCATTGTGTAGGTCCCGAAATGAGCGTGGGAGACGGGAGTGCTTGATGTGTCGGTCTTTTCCGGAGTAGAATGGGAAAGGTAAAGAAGGGCATTCATCAGGTGATTGAACGTTGGACGGTTTAGGAGTAGGACGAGTTGGTCCGGTGTGAAACTGGGCGGGCGATTCGAAAATTGTGTTCCGTGAGGAAGATGCGGGAAGCATAGTCAAAGGAGAGACGAGTTCAGACAAATCGAAGGAGTCAGTCGAGGCCCCGGTAACTGAAGCGGGTGAGGAACAGCACCAAGCAAGAGGTAACTGGGGCTTCAGGACAGTGTCCGAAGATTGGTCTAAACACAAGGCAGGTGTCAGAAATGGAGGTGCGGTATCAGAAGGGGCCGGGGGGTTGGGGTTCCTGGACTAGGGCTGCCCATGTTAGGTTACTCCTTTGCTTTTTGTTTTAAGTAAAAAAAGAAAGAAGAAAAGAAAATAAAACTAAAAAATAGAATAAAAAAAGGGGTAAGGGAGCGGAGGAATTGTTCACAGGAGGATGAAAGAGGAAATCTACCTCCACGCCCCAAGAGGAACCTCAACACCGTTCAGTAGCGCAGATGCAGCATGGAAACCTTTGCGATACCCTACATTCATGCCAGTAAAACCAGCAATCCGGGATAGCAACCTCACATTCTGCAGAGCTACCTCGGTGGACAAAAGAGTGGGTGGCGGATATCCGCCACAAATGCTACATCCTTCGGCCACACCCGGAATCCGAAAAAGGTGGCTTCCAGCAGATACATCATCGCCCGAAAGGACACCCAAAGTACTCGGGGATACAGGAGGAGGGATCGGGACATCCCCTGGCAATCACTGATTCCATGGCAAACTTTACGCCACCACCATGAACCCCTCAACGGAATGGGATGGACCCCGGTCCTCTTTCCACCTATACTAGGAAACTAGCGCGCTGTGGGAGAATTTCCATAGGCCAAAAAGAGGAAGGGCAAAAAGGGAGGGGTGACGCAGGAGGAGGAGGATGGAAAGGGGGAGGACTGGGGAGGGTGGATAGAATAGGGAGGGGGAGAATCGGGGGTTATTAGGTTCGGTCTGAGGAAGAAGGACCGCAGGGCTAATTCCTCAGACCAATGAGCCCTTCTTCACCTCCTCCAAGGGAGCCCCTTGAAGAGGAACCCAATTAAAAAATAAACCACGCTCACCATTACTCACTTCACTGATGTTTTGTCAGAGACTCGTCATAAGTAAGTAAGTAAGTAAGTAAGTTTATTCAGGTATACACAAATACAGTTACATAGAACTTCATATATAGCAGCATATGTGTAGAGAACCCAGGTAATATAGTTCATAAACTGAAAAATATTAAGCCCTTTCCTCAGCGTGCAGTCAATGTACACATTTACTACAAGGACTCTATGGGCTAATGACACCGGCCGTAGCAGAGGAAAAATATGATACAAATACGAAAATGAGTATTCATACAAAAAATAACTGAACTTTTGGCAAGACTATGGTATAATTTATCATCATTATATGCGTTTCTACAAGGTATGTATAGTCATTTATTGTAAAACATGTCATGGTGACAGCATCATTGCAAAGATGTGCACGGACATAGCTTTTTTTCCTTGTTTTTATCATTTTCTTATTCTTTATAGCTAATTATAATACAAATTCCCCATTTGAGATCATGGTGGACAGACAGAGCTATATGGTCTGGAACAATCAGGAACATCCCTGCGGAATAGTGCTGTGATGGCGGACTCACACCAGCCCTAGGAAAGATTCTATAATCACGCTAATGTCAATTATAAGGCTTTTTTACCTATAACAATTGATCTAGCATAACATAAGGCGTTATAATAATAGCTACAAGCATTAAAATGTAAAGCTACTGAACAATGAACATATAGCGTAATATGATTGCCTGATTAAGAAGATCTATCATGTATCAATCCATTCTTAAGGCTTCAACCCAGTCTTTAGTCATTATAATGAGGAGGAAAACGAAGGTGATAATGGTACTGTTTAAACACTCGTATAGGTTATGGAAAAAGTGTAAAGAAAGTGCATTTTTTTCGGGAAAAAAATATTTCCCGGGTAACGAAGAGCAAAAGGCCTTGGCAGATGATGCAAATACCCAAGAAAATCAGGGGCGTCACTAGCACGTTAGGAGACAACACAATAAGTGTCAGGGACCCAAGACAGTTCAATTGCTCAGATAACATAGGGGGGATAATACCAATAGGACCAAGGTCAGTCTTTCATGCATACGGCACGGGACAAGCACCTAAGTCAGGTACTGGACCAGCCGGGAGGTGTGTCGTATGTTGGATTGCGGTGGCAGCACAGCAGTACTGCCTGGTTTGATCAAGACCCTGATCCACCATGAGGCTGGTTAACTGACCGGGCCACGGGGGGACATTGGCCCTCAGAACTCTTTCCATGGTATACTCCAGGTACCCTTGGCTGCTGTGCATAGTGGCCTATTTCTTCGGAAGTAAGTTATTCACCTATATTGGACTGTGGAGGATATCAATATTTATGAACGAATTGGAATGATTTTCACAACAAACATTGTAGGAATGATGGCTCTACACGATCTCTTCCGATTTTTGACGTCATCTCAAATATTTTCAGATTTGTATGGGTAAAACAAAGGCTATATCATACTAAATATCATGAAGATAGATTAGAAACTGTATTTTTTTTATTTATTTTTTTATTTATTATTTACAATTTGCGCACACATACAGAGGTACAAAAAATACAGATAAGAGCAGCATGCCCCCCCAGCCACTTATACTATGCATTAGCATTACCGGCCTGGCTTAAATTAACTTAGATTAAACTAAGCAATGATGAAATCAGTGATAAAACATATGTAAACTGATTAACTAATAAAGCACAAGTGAGAATTACCTAAAGACAGGTCATATGGGTGCATGTATTGTTGTACATTCGTCGTATGGGAGTTATTTTGTTAGGTAGTGTATTTAAAAATAATAAAGGTTAGATTGGGTTTTAGTGGTAAACATTTATGTGATATATTCGTGGAGAAAACATTTATGATATTACATTTATAAGGTTCAGATATTCAGTATTTATTTGGTTTTGGGTGGTAAGTGTCTTTGTGAAGAGACTTGAATTTTAAACCGGGAGTGTTCTTTTATATTTACAGGTAATGAATTCCAGATTTTAGGGCCTTTATGTTCATAAGTTTTTGCATAGCCGTGAGATGGGAAACGAGGAACATTCAAAGAGTGATCTGTGGCCTTGTGTTATGGTCATGTGTTCTGTTGAGGTTGGCAAGGAGAGTTTGAGGGCGAGGGTTAATATCAGAGTTAAGTGTTCTATGTATGTAATAGGTGCAGTAATAAGTATGATTGTTTTGTATGGTGAGTAGGTTGGTGATTGAATATTGGTGGAGTGTGCTGCCTGTAGTGAGAATTTTTGTTATCATTCTAAACTCAAGCCATTTGTTGGGTCATGTGGTCTGAGTGGTTACTTGTTGTTGAGACCATGCACAATTCATAGGTGGATAGGGGTAAAAAGAGAGTTGATTTAGGGCAGGAGGGACTATGACTGTGGACATAGTACCGATATCTTCGATAGTATTGCTATACAGTCTTGGAATGTTTCTTAGAAATTTGTTTGTATATGTGTAAGAAATTTGAGTCTATTATCAAGGTGGATTCCTAAGAATTATTCCCTCTGTTTGCTTTGTGATAGGTGATCCGTTGATCATTATGTTAAGAGGGACATCTGTAGCTCTGTTACCAAACATGAATGTAGTAGGTTTTGTCATGTTTAGGGTAAGTTGGTTAGTCTCATCCAGTTAGATATTTTCTGTAATTCGGTTTTACAGTATTGGCTAGCGTGACTGGGCTCGGGTGGAGAAGAGTTTGTAGTGTCATCTGCAAATAGTGTGGGTTTTGTGTTAATTGCGAAGCATTTGGTAGGTCTTGATGTTATAGGAGAAAGAGAGAGGGCAAGGGACACTTTCCCTGTGGGACACAATGTATTGGGTGTGCAGAAGAGTTTGACCCCATTTGGTACATCATATTGGCTTCTGTTGCTGAGGTATTATTGTGGTAGATGAGGGAGTGCCTCTTATACCCATAGTGTGACAATTTACGTGGAGCAAGTCATGGTCAAACTGTATCAAATCTTTACGTAGTCATGAAGATCCCCAGTGGGACTTCTTTTCTCTCTATTGCAGTGTATATATGTTTCTAGCATGTGATATAGCATCCATTAGTATTTTTATTAGCCTGAATCCAAAATTGGCAGGGGTTGGAGTAATGTTTTGGGAGATAAGGGTAGGAGTAGATTTCGTTTATGAAATAATTTTTTCGAAGGATTTTTGAGAGAGGGTGTAAGTCTGGATATTGGCTATAGTTATTCAACTCTGTTGGGTCTCTCCTTAGTGGATCGGGTGGACCCTTGCTATTTGAGTAATGTAGGGTAGGTGGAAGGATTCATTGGATGTGTTAAAGAGGTGTTGCAATGATTGGTGATAGCACTTGTGACACTTTTTTATATATAAAGGTGGGTAAGGTATTTTAAATCTCCTGCCTTGTTTTTTAGTGTCTTTGATAATATGGGAAATTCGTATGGAGTTAGTCGGAGCTAGTAACAGTGTGTTCGGGTAGTTGCGGTCGAGGTAGTCATTTGTGGTGGTATCTGGAGGATTGGGATTTTCATTGGCAAGGTTTTGACCTATAGTGGAGAGAAAATCATGTGTCTGTTGTGTTTCTGTTGGTGGGGAGTTGGCGGTTCATCTGTGATTTTGCTAATTTTATTTCGCTATTTGTGTTATCTTTTTTGTTCCCAGACATTTCTGTTATTAGGGTTTTCAGGTCTTTTTTATATCACCTCGTAAGTTGGATATCTGTTCTCTTAATCACAATTTTTTTGCCTTCTTATCAGTGGTGGTTAGGTTTGACTAGGGTAAACGTTTTGTCTGGTTCTCTGGTTATGTGACCCATTCTGTACTGTTTTTTCAATATTGGTGTTTTGTATTTATGGATGTGAGATTTGCTGGGTGTTTGCCAGGGACTGTTCAGTCTATTAGCTGTCATCTGTTTATTTTTTTTAGGGCAGTGGCTTGTTATAGAGGTTATTGGGTCTTTTTTAGATTATTATTATACATTCGTCAATTATCTGTATAGATCTTATAGCTCAGTGTGCAGTCAATGTTTGCTACTGCTGTTGTGAGTTATTAATGCTGCCTCATTTGGAAGTCTGAAGGTGACTTTAGTTTTGTCTTGGGGTTAATTTACCAAGAGGTGTTATGAGGAAAGTAGGGTAGTGGTTTGTGGTATTATCTTTAAGTATGCCTGATTCTGATTTAAAGGGGATATGGTGTTGGTCCAGATGAATGTGTGTCAAGTAGGGAAAACAATAGTCTATGTAAATCTTGTAGGGGTTTTGGTACTGTTGGTAGCAACATAACAGTTAAATCATTGTGTTGTGAATTCTGTAACGGGTGGGTCCTGGTCTTGCAGGGATTTATATTGAAGTCCCCTGAGAGTAGTAAGTGATTTTGTTCATGCGTGCATCCAGTTATTCATCAATCTTCCTAGGTTTTGACTAAATTGGCTAATGTTTGACTGTGGAACTCGTAGATGTTTATCAATGTGAGAGAGGTTTTTGTAGGTATTTGGATTGAATTTGTCATATTATATATTCCCAGGTTCATCCCTTGTGCAATGTGTTTGTGCCTTAACATTCTAGGTTGGTCTGAGTAGTATATGGCCTGTGCCACCCTCTTGTTGGTATGGCCTACAGTTGTGTATGGCTGTGTAACCTGGATGGCATAGACAATATGTACTATAGGCTTTAGCCAGGTGTCAGGTTTGTGTAATGATGGACTTATGGAATTGTAAGGAATTTAGTAGATGCTATGAGGTCAGCATAATGCTGTTTATACGATTGGTATTGTAGTTAAAGATTAGTTATGTTGTTGTTGGCACTGAGAAGTGCCTTTGATTGTTCTGGTGTAGTAATTACTGTAACTGTTGTTCATTTAATGTCATTAATAAGAGGTTGTATCAGGATAATGCTTTGTAATCAAAAGATTTGATAGTGAAATCTATAGTTAGAATTAAGTATTAAAACAAAGTAAATAGTCTTAAGCTAAAAAATAGCACCTGAATTATTTAACAAATGTAAAATAATGAGCTAAGGTAGTTTTTTTTTTTTTTTTTTTTTTTTTAAGCTAAAAATATAGGAGACATATAAAAAGGACTAATACTCAAAATAAAGTTGATGATCAAATATGGTGCTTGGGAATATGTTAGTAGGTAGTACTATAAAAGGTTAATTCTTTAAAGTTAGAATTAAAGTATAAAAATATAATATAAAAGGGACTTAATATTAGTTGTGTTGGAACAATTAAAGTGGTAATTCAAAATAAATGGCTTTGGGTGTGTGTGAAATATAATGGCCAAATTGTGAACTTATTCTACTTTAAGCACCTGAGAATAGCCCTTGTTTATTTTAACAATTGTGAATATATAAACTAGGGTAGTTTTATAAAGCTAAAATAAAGGAGGATATTATATTAAGTATGGTAAACAAAGTTAAAATGGACAGATGGTTCACTTGAAATATTTGTTTAGGAGTAAGATCTGATTTGTAATATTAAAATAAATTGAGCCAGTTAATTGCAAATAAAAAGTAAAAAAATGAGGTAGTTGGTACTAGCTAGCAAAAGATAGTTTTGGGTACTGCAAAAAAAGTAATTTGAATTTCAATAATTGCATACACAATGAAAAGTGCACTACAAAACAATAGTGATAAACAAAATTAAATTGAACAGGTAAGAATAAGGAATATTATTAATTTGGAGTAAGTATTGACTTGTAATTAAAATTATGAGCAATTAATAGCAGTAAGAAAGAAGTTATAGAGTATTGGAGTTAGTTGGCTTGCTAGTGATGGAAAATATTTAAAAATAATAAGCCCCCACCACCCCCCACACCCACACCCCCCCACCACACCCCACCCCCCCCCCCCCACCCCCCCCCCCCCACCCCCCCCCCCCCCCACCCCCCCCACCCCCCACCCCCCCATTATCCCTACCCACCCATTAATAGTAAAGTACACTATATGCACAACACGTTATATGTATTAAGGGGGCATCTTATCTATTGTTACGAATGTCAGCTTTTCTAAGGAAGTAGAGAAATCGTGATGTTCGTTGAGATGGTATATTGTTGTCCTGTTGATGTTTCCATCTGATCTATAGTATTTTCCCATCTCGAGGGAAACACTGTGTATTTTGCTTTTCTGTTTAAGTTTCTCAGCACTGTTCAGAAAGGTTTTTGACGTTTTTTTTGTTAGACACTCATTTATGTACACTCCATTTTTCATTGTAATTGATGTTTTAATTAGGTACCTTTCTTTTATCGTATGAATGAAGATCGGATCATTATTACTGTGTTTACATCCTGGTTTTCCTAGCAAACAGATGTTTCTTTTATTTCATTGTTTGCACGATGACTTGTACTCGTGGTTCTGTATTATCCTGACAGCAGTTTCTTTGCACTGTGCTTGGTTATGTCACTAGGAATGTGTGGACTGTTTATTATAAACTGCATCAGACAAACTTATCTTGGTCAGTTTTGTTGTCTTGGAAATCAAGAGTATTCATTTAGTCGAGTGTGATGTTCTGTTTACAGTCCTTGATTGCTTCTTCAACCTTAATATTTATTGTTGTTTTTGCTCTGTGTGAATGCTATAAGCGCTTTTAGAGTATTTCTTGTCAACACTTCCGATGTAATCTTGTCTCTTCAAGGTTTTGGATCTTATTCTCGAGAATTGGTTTTCTTGGATTCTCGTCGTCGAAGTGTTGCTTGATATCTTTGATTTCATTTTCTACTGAGCAACGATGTAGGAATACCTCAATACATGAGTTTCATGGATGGTCCTTTGAAGGGAGTGGAGTTGAGGGGAGTCAGCCATGCTTGTTGTTGTTGTTGTTGTTTCCCTGGGTGGCGTGGTTGTAGGGGGTTTTGATACACGGCGTTCGCTGGGTAGACAAGTGTGTTCTTGCGGTCCTTGCTGTTATTTCTTTTTTTACTGGTGTAGTGTCTTCTGCGATATCCTTTCATAGTATCACTGAAGTAGATCTGTGTTGCAATGGAGGAGAAGGCTTGTTTTCTCTGAGCTTGGGTTTTAAGGGAGTTGTCTGGCAGCGGAGGCAGTGTTTGGGTTTGCTAGGGCCTGTATTCTTAGATCTTCTATTTTGTCAAGATTTTGGGTTACATTCTTAGTATTATTGGGGTCATTTGTGGTCTACGTTGGTTATTTGTTGAACTTTCACTTAGGCAATCACAGTTTTGATGAGCGAGTTTTTTTTGAGAAAGAAGAGCTGGTATGGATACGTGATGCCGCTGCGCCGTATTTTGACTTTGAATGAAATATAGGTGTATTACCAAAACTATGAACAAGGAACGATGGAATTAGAAGTGTTTTATGAACAACAAATGCCAAAACCACTTTTCCAAGTATCACTTTGGCCCTGCGCACTGCCAAATGTAATTTTTCATAAATTTTGTTTCTTTCAAAAATGAATGTAATTGGTCGACAAATAAAAAGTTAACCCACTCTGGTGCATTAGCCCCTCAAGTCTGGCTAATCACATATACATTTTTTTTTTTTTTTTTTTTTTTTTTTTTTATTATCACACTGGCCGATTCCCACCAAGGCAGGGTGGCCCGAAAAAGAAAAACTTTCACCATCATTCACTCCATCACTGTCTTGCCAGAAGGGTGCTTTACACTACAGTTTTTAAACTGCAACATTAACACCCCTCCTTCAGAGTGCAGGCACTGTACTTCCCATCTCCAGGACTCAAGTCCGGCCTGCCGGTTTCCCTGAATCCCTTCATAAATGTTACTTTGCTCACACTCCAACAGCACGTATAGTATAAAAACATTTGTCTCATTCCTCCTATCCAAACACGCTCAGCATGCCTGCTGGAAGGTCAAGGCCCTCGCTCACAAAACCTCCTTTACCCCTCCCTCCAACCCTTCCTAGCCGACCCCTTACCCCGCCTTTCCTTCACTCAGACTGATACACTCTTGAAGTATTTCTGTTTCGCTTCCATTTCTTCTACATGTACGAACCACCTCAACGACCCTCCTCTAGCCCTTGGACAAAAAAACCAAGGTTATTTGGTTAATCCCGCACCTCCTTCTATCTTCCAAAACTTACGAATTCTCTGCATTATATTCACACCACTCATTGCCCTCAGACCATGACATCTCCACTAGCCTCACAGCCTTCTCCTCGCTGCAACATTCATCACCCACGCTTCACACATATAAGAAGCGTTGGTAAAACTATACTCTCATACATTTCCCCCTCTTTTGCTCCAAGGACAAAGTTCTTTTGTCTCCACAGACTCCGAAGTGCACCAAACTCACTCTTTTTCCCTCATCAATTCTTTGATTCACACCCCCCTCATCTTTTCATAGAGCCATCCGCTACAAGTCCACTCCCAAATATTGATTACGTTCACCTCCTCCCATACTCCTTCACTCCATATGATATTCAATCTTCATCACTATCTTTTGGTTCCTCATAACCTTACTAATTCCTGTATTCACCTTTAATTTTCTACTTTTTGCACATCCCTACCAATTCATCCACCAACCTCTGCAGCTTCTCTTCAGATCACCCAAGAGACAGTGTCATCAGCAAGAGCAACTGTGACAACTCCCACTTTGTGTTAATTTGATTCTTTATCTTTTAACATCCACGCCTTCTTGCCAAGACCCTAGCATTTTACTTCTCTTACAACCACATCTATAAATATATTAAAACAACCACGGTGACATCACACATCCTTGTCTAAGGCCTACTTTTTACTGGAAAAAATTTCCCTCTTTCCTACATACTCTAACACTTATACATGTATTATAGATATTAATGAAAACATGGAGCAGCAATGTATTCTCTCAACAAACTGCACCTCTGGTACTGATAACCTACAAGTAAAATAACAGAGGTTTCAAAGAAACTCAATTCCTCTCTTTGAACAAAGAAAAAACAGAACTAAAAACAAGTTCAAAGATAAAATTAACAGTATGTTAAGTTCTACCATTGTTATGGGATATTTCTAATTTTTACATTAAAAGAATGATTAGTCTTTAACAACATGTAGTATGACACAGAGTTCACTTACTGCACTTATTTTCTACTGATGTTCACTGAATATTTACTACTCTCTCTCTAAGATTTCACTACTGTTGTTCGCTTGAATATTTTCACTCTTCATTCACTGAATATTGCACTACTGTTGTTCACTGATGATTTCACTACTGTTGTTCACTGAATATTTCACTACTGTTGTTCACTGAATTATTTTACTACTCTCATTCACCTGAATCTTTCCAAACTGTTGTTCACTGAATATTTCACTATGTTGATCACTGAATATTTACTACTCTCATTCCAACGAATATTTCATTACTGTTGTTCACTGAGGACTCCTTCAGCTTGGACGAAGTCGGGGAAAGCACATTATGACTCGAACACGGAAATGTCTGTCAGTTAAAAAAGGTCTTAGGAAAGGAATGGGGGATTGCCACGGAGGCCTATGGAGTGGGCCTAGGGCAGAATATTATACCTCCATTTGTCATATGCCTTCTCAAGGTCAAAATAAGATGCAATACCTGGAGATTATGGAGAGAGTTCTGGGGATCAACGCCCCGCGGCCCGGTCTGTGACCAGGCTCATGGTGGATTCAGAGCCTGATAACAAGCTGTTGTTCTGGCTGCACGCAAAACCAATGTATGAGCCACAGCCCGGGCTGATCAGACTGATTTAGGTGCTTGTCCAGTGACAGCCTTGAAGACTGCCAGGGGTCTGTGGTAATCCCCCTTATGTATACTGGGAGGCAGATTTGACAGTCTCGGGCACCTCCTGACACTTATTGTATTGGTTCTTAACGTGCTAGTTGACACCCTGCTTTTTCATTGGGGGGATGGTGATTGTCTGCAAGTCTTTTGCTTTCGTTTTAGAGAGTGATTTTTGTGTGCATGGTTCGGGTACTAGTCCCTCTAGGTTTTCCAGGTGTATATTATCATGTATTCTCCCTCCTGCATTCCAGGGGAATTCGCACCAAAGGGCATTAGGAACTACGTACCAAGTGTAGTAAGGGGTCTATGGTAGAAACGGGCCCTTTCGAAAGCCATATTGGACTAGCAGAGAGACTGTTGTGTGTCTCTTAATACCACATTATTATTATTATTATTATAATCAAAAAGAAGCGCTAAGCCACAGGGCTATTCAGCTGTGTTTGCAGGGTGGGAAGGAAGCGAGGGGTATTGGATGGCAGAAGGGAGGAGGGAGATCAGCAGGTTACGAAAACAGAGAGAAGCAAGGGATAGTACGGGGGTAGAGGGTAGCAAGAGATTGTAGTAGAAAGAGCTGAAGGTAACAGATTTGTGAAGTAAGTCAGTTGTTGTCAAAAAGTCAATGAGAGAGTCCGGATGAAAGGTGGGTCATAGTGAGAAGGGGAGGTAAAGAGGAGAGCAGCGAGAGCGAGACGACGACAGAAGGGAAATTCTGTGTGATCGTTGATAAAGTTGGGCAGTACCAACACCGAATTTGGCTGATGATAAATGGAGATCGGCAATTCTCACAGAGAGGGAGCAGGATGCCTCTCCATAGATTATATGAGTAAGGCGAGTATATGGCCCAATGCGACAGATGGGAGAGAGTATAGTCTCCCACCTCGACGCTGGTGATAAGAAGACGGCCAGTAACCTATCTCTGGTTTAATAGGATTGAAGTTTGTTGCCGTGCATAGATAGTCCAACGTTGTTGCCACAGGGTGTGAAGGTGGAAGTATCATGCAGCAAATAGTACGTAAATGGAATACCTCTATAAGATACTGGTGGTAGGTCATGTTTACTGTCTGACCGCACAGCAGTTTGTCTGCCTGTTCATTTCCCTGTACGTCAACATGACCAGGACCAACAAAAACATATCTTTATGCTTTGTAAGATGTGGCGTAGCCAAAGTTGGATTACGGACGACTAAGGGGTGAGGTGTATTATTTTTGTTTAATAGCCTGTAAAGCACTAAGCGGAGTTGAGACAACCACAAATGATGACCAACAGCATAGATACAATTACGGATAAGTGCTGTAAGGATGGCATACAATTCAGCAGTAAAAATGCTAGCCAAAGATAGTAAATGCCCTTGTACGTGCTGTCCGGAACACTGCTGCGAATCCTATGCTGTCAGAAGCTTAGAGCCATCTGTGTACACTGAATGCATGGTGAATGAGGTGGAAAGTGGTCAAGAAAGAGAGCGGGAAGCGACGTAGACAGTTGGGGCTTTCGAGCATGGGAGGGAGAGTGAGAAAGAACAGACTCGAACCAAGCTGGAATTCCCAGGGGGGTAGGGGAAAAGTGAGATGCTACATGTACATAGAAAAGGTGGTAGTTGAAGAGTAGACAAGAGCGAATGAGGCGAAGAGAGAAGGGACGGAGTAAACAGGGGCGGCGAAACACATAAAGAGTTGTCTACTATATCAGTGACCATTCTATAATTGATGGATTGGCGAAGATTCATGAGGCGTACATAGTAGCCACTTGCAATGTGCATCACGGCGATAGATAAGGTGGAACGTTCACTTCTGCATAGAGGTCTCGACAGGGGGAAAAGAACGAAACGCACCATGCATTAAACGTAATCCTTGGTGATGAATGGGGTTAAGGCTAGGAGAGAGTAGCAGGAGATGCGTTGATAGATCTGGTCACCATAATCATGTTTCGTTAAATAAGGGTGGTGGAATTAGGCGAAGGGAGGGTTCGACGATCAGCTCCCATGAAAGATAAGCAGGGTTTTAAGAAGGTTTCAGCCGGCTGTGACAAGTTGGCCTCAGAGAGGTAATGTGAGGTTTCCGGATAAACTACGATCAAAGAGGAGACCCAGAAACTTGACTGCCCCCCTATCACGTTCAGGGCTACGGGAGCATTAGAGGTAACCAAAGGATGATTAGAGTTGACAGAGCGTCTAGTGAAAGTAATTTGGTGGGTTTTAGTGCTGGAAAATTTAAACCCAATGTGGTGGCCCAATTGGAAAACACGGTCGAGGCCATGCTGGAGAGAAACTGTAATGGAGGTGACAGTCAGCGCCTTGCACAGCAATAGCGAAGTCATCAACATAGTGAGGACCAAATTTTTGATGAGAAGCTAGAGGCCAAATTAATAGCAGGAGAAAAAAGTGTTGTGTAGAATACATCCTGGGGGACACCTTCAGCTTGGATAAAGTTCCGGGGAAGGCACATTATTAACCGAAACACAAAATTGTCAGTTAAAAAGTTCTAAAGGAAAGGATGGTAGATTGCCTCGAAGGCCTAAGGAGGGGCTTGGGCTAAAATATTATACCTCCAAGTTGTGTATATGGCATTTCAAGGTCAAAAAATATGGCAATAACGAGTGGTTATCGCAAAGGCATTAACAAACTATAATATCCTAGCGTGTAAGGCGGTCTATGGTTAGAACGTCCCTTACGAAAGCATATTGACGAGTGGGAGACTGTTGTGTGTCTCTAAATACCACACTAACGGTCTATTACTAGGCCGTTCCATTACTTTGCAAACTGCACTGTAAGAGCAATGGGACGATAGTGGGAGAGGTTTCATGCTCCAGTAGGGCCTGGTTTGCGAAAAGGGAGAACAATGGCGGATTTCCACAGTGTGGAAGAACTCCTTGTGACCAAATAAGATTGTAAAGGCTTAATAGGAATGCAAGGGCTGACTGACGTAAATGTTGTTAGATACGAATATGATGTTGTCGGGCCAGCGGCCGATGATCGGCAAGCTGTGAGTGTTGCCTCAGTCTTGAAGTGAAAAAGGCATCATTATACTGTTCTTCTCTGAGATGAAGAAAAGTCCAAAGGGTGCTAAACTCTCTGGCAGACTTTGAGAAAGAAATGAGGGGCCATAAGATGGAGTCCCTGAGTAATACAGGACCAGATGATTGCCAATTTCATTCGGCATATTAGTGGGTTTGCTATATCAACACCGGCAAACCCCCACAGAAACAGGAGCGGGTCAGGAGATATTTACCACTAAGTTGTTCATATTCTTTTCCAGACTGCATTTCATAGAGGAAGCAGAGTGATGGTGGAGACATAATCTCGTCAGCAAGTGTGTTTATGCATCCAGGATGACACGGCGAGCGATCGACTCCACACTTCTGTTAAAATCAAGAAGTCTCTGTGTTTATTGTACTGGTACTGCCCCATGCAGCACGGTTTCAAACGTTTACTGCCAGAGCTCAAGCAGGGAGACCACAAAGGCACGCATTCTGAGAATGCCTGCCCGAAGTTTTTTTGGGGTAAGATGAGAAGCTGAGTTAAAAACGGGGATGAGAAGAGAGAGAGGTGTAAAAGCTCATCTGTTGTGAGGAATGAAGAAAGGAACCTCTCTAAAAACAAGTTAGGTGTGAGTAAAGGTTCCAATTTCTGCCTGATTCAATTGCCAGCGTGGGATGAGAAGAGGTGGTGAATATGAAGGGGAAAGTTAAGGAATTGATTGGAGAAATGATCGCTGTATGTTAAGTCCGGAAGAACAGACCAATGTGAAGTCTAATGCAGCGCGAGGAGAGCAGATGAGAGATCGATGCAAGAGAGAGTATGAGTCCGGAGGATAAATGGGTGTGAGTACTTTATTTAAAAAACATTGAGGGGGTGAGGTGGCAAGAAAAGCCTGGTTGATCAAGCCCGATCCACCATGGGGCCTGGTTACTGACGGGCCACGGGGGCTTTGGGCCCCTCAAACTCTTTCCAGGTATCCCCCAGGTACCTAGGTCCCGTGCATAGGGCCTATTTCTCGGAAGTAAGTTATTTACCTATATGGGACTGTGGAGTCAATATTTATGAACGAAATGGCCTGATTTTCACAACAAACATAGAAGAATGATTGCTCTACACGATCTCATTCCGATTTTTGACGTATCTCAAATATTTTCAGATTTGTATGGGTAAACAAAGGCTATATCATCCTAAATATCATGAAGCATAGAAACTGTATTTTTTTTTATTTATTTATTTATTTATTTATTTACAATTTGAGCACACATACAGAGGTACAAAAAAATACAGATAAAGCAGCATGCCAAAGCCACTTATACTATGCATAGCATTACGGGGTGGCTTAAAATTAACTTAAGATTAACTAAGCAATGATGAAATCAGTGATAAAACATTAATGTAAACAGATTACTATAAAGCACAAGTGAGTATTACAAAGACAGGTCATATGGGTGCATGCATTGTTGTACATTCAGTCGTATGGAGTATTTTGTTAGGTAGTGTATTTAAAAAATAATAAAGTTAGATTGGGTTTTAGGTTTAACATTTATGTGATATAATTGTGAGAAACATTTAAGATATACAATTTATAAGGGTTCAGTTATTCAGTATTTATTTGGTTTTGGGTGAGTAAGGATCTTGAGAAGAGATTTGGGATTTTATAAACAGGTAGTGTTTTTTTATATTTACAGGTAATGAATTCCAGATTTTAGGGCCTTTTATGTCCCATTGAGTTTTTGCATAGCGTGAGATGGACACGAGGAACATAAAAGGGAGTGATCTGTGCCTTGTGTTATGGTCATGTGTTCTGTTGAGGTTGGCAAGGAGATGTTTGAGGGGGGGTTTAAATTATCAGAGTTAAGTGTTCTATGTATGTAATAGGTGCAGTAATAAGTATGGATGTTTTGTATGGTGAGTAGGTTGAGTGTATTGAATATTGGTTGGAGTGTGCTGCCTGTAGTGAAATTTGTTATCATTCTAACTGCAGCCTTTTGTTGGGTCATTAGGGGTCTGAGATGGTTTACTTGTTTTTGAGCCCCATGCACAAATTCCATAGGTGAGATAGGGGTAAAAAAGAGAGTGATATAGGGCCAGTAGGGCTGACTGTGGAGCATAGTACCGTATCTTCGATAGTATGCCTACAGTCTTGGAAATTTTCTTAGAAATTTGTTGTATATGTGTATGAAATTTGAGTCTATTATAAAGGTGGATTCCTAAGAATTTTCCCTCTGTTAGCTTTGTGTTTAGGTGATCCGTTTATCTTATGTTAAGAGGGACATCTGTAGCTCTGTACCAAATGAATGAAGTAGGTTTTGTCAATGTTTAGTGTAAGTTTGTTAGCCCTCATCCAGGTAGATTTTTTTCTGTAATTCGGTATTTACAGTATTGGCTAGCGTGACGGGGCTCGGGTGGGAGAAGACGTATGTAGTGTCATCTGCAAATAGTGTGGGTTTGAGTAATTGCGAAGCATTTGGTAGGTCATTTATGTATAGGAGAAAGAGAAGGGGGCCCAAAGGGGACATTCCCTGTGGGACACCAACTTTTAATTGGTTGTGCAGAAGAGTTTGCCCATTTGCATACACATATTGGCTTCTGTTGCTGAGGTATGACTTGAGGTAGTTGAGGGAGTGCCTCTTATACCATAGTGTGACAATTTTACGTGGAGCAAGTCATGGTCAACTGTATCAAAAGCTTTACATAAGTCAATGAAGATCCCCAGTGGGACTTCTTTTTTCTCTATTGCAGTGATATATTTTTCTAGCATGTGTATAATAGCTCATTAGTATTTTTATTAGGCCTGATCCAAATTGGCAGGGGTTGAGTATGTTTGGGAGATAAGGTAGGAGTGATTCGTTTTATGAATTAATTTTTCGAAGATTTTTGAGAGAGGGTGTAAGTTGGATATTGGGCCCTATAGTTATTAAACTCTGTTTGGTCTCCTCCTTTGTGGATCGGGGTGACCCTTGCTATTTTGAGTACTGTAGGGAAGGTGGAGGATTCAATGGATTTTTTAAAAGGTGTTGCAATGATTGGTGATAGCCTTGTGACCTTTTTTATATATAAAGGGTGGTAAGGTATTTAAATCTCCTGCCTTGTTTTTTAGTGTGTTGATAATAAGGGGACTTCGTATGGGTTAGTCGGAGCTGGGAAACAGTGTGTTCGGGTAGTTGCCGGTGAGGTAGTCATTTTGGTGGGGTATCTGAGCTTGGGATTTTATGGCAAGGTTTTGTCCTATAGTGGAGAAGAAATCATTGAGTCTATTTGCTTTTTTCTGTTGGTGGGAGTTGGGGTTCATCTGATTTTGCTAATTTTATTTCGCTTTTTGTGATATCTTTTTTGTTCCCAGAATTTCTGATGGGGTTTTCCGGGTCTTTTTTATATCACCTCGTAAGTTGGATAATCTGTTCTCATAATACAATTTTTTGCCCTTCTTATCAGGCTGGTTAGGTTTGTCGAGTAACTTTTTGGGTTTGGTCTCTGGTTATGTGACCCATTCTGTATGTTTTTCATATTGGTGTTTTTTTATTTATGGATTTGAGAATGCTGGGTGTTAGCCAGGGACTGTTCAGTCTCTTAGTTTGTTATCTGTTTAGTTTTTTTTAGGGCAGTGCTTGTTATAGAGGTATTGGGTCTTTTTTAGAAAATTATTAATACATTCGTCAATATCTGTATAGATTTCTAGCTCAGTGTGCCAGTCAATGTTTGCTACTGCTGTTGTGAAGTTATTAATGGCTGCCTCATTGTGAAGTCTGAAGGTGACTTTAGTAGTGTCTTGGGGTAATTTACCAAGAGTTGTTATGAGGAAAGTAGGGTAGTGGTCTGTGGTATTATCTGTAATTATGCCTGATTTTAAAGGGGATATGGTGTTGGTCCAGATGTGGTCAAGTAGGGAAACACTAGTCTCTGTAACTCTTGTAGGTTTTGTTACTGTTGGTAGCAACATACAGTTACTCATTATTATTATTATTATAATCAAAAAGAAACAGTTACTCATTGTGTTTGTGAATTCAGTAACGTGTGGGTCCTGGTCTTGCAGGAGATTTATATTGAAGTCACCTGAGAGTAGTAAGTGATCTTTGTTCATGCGTGCATCAGTTATCATACTTCCTAGGTTTTGACTAAATTGGCTAATGTTTGACTGTGGAACTCTGTAGATGTTTATCAATGTGAGAGGTTTTTGTAGGTATTTGGATTTGAATTTGGCTATTATATATTCCCCATGTTCATCCCTTGTGCAAGTATTAGTGACACATTCTAGTTGGTCTGAGTAGTATATGGCTGTGCCACCCCCTTGTTGGTCTGCCTACAGTTGTGTAGGGCTGTGTAACCAGGAATGGCATAGACATCTGTACTATCAGGCTTTAGCCAGGTTTCAGTTAGTGTAATGAGGGGACATATTGGGCATGTAAGGAATTTAGTAATGCTATGAGGTCATCATAATGCTTGCTTAAAGATCTGATATTGTAGTTAAAATAGTTTGTTGTTGTTGGCACTGAGAAGTGCCTTTGATTGTTCTGCAGTGTAGTAATTACAGTAACTGTTTGATTCATTTAAGTCATTAAATAAGAGGTTGGTATCAGGATCAATGCTTGTAATCATAAGATTTGTAGTGAATCTAATAGTTAGAATTAAGTATAAAACAAGTAAATAGTTTTAAAGCTAAAAAATAGCACCGGGATTATTTAACAAATGTAAAATAATGAGCTAAGGTAGTTTTTTTTTTTTTTTTTTTTTTTTTTTAAGCTAAAAAAAAGGAGACAATATAAAAGGGCCTAATCAAATAAAGTGATGATCAAAAAATGGAGTTTGGGGAAATATGATAGTAGGTAGTACTATAAAGGTAATTCTTTAAAGTTAGAATTATGATATAAATTATAATATAAAAGGGGACTAATATAAGTTGTGGTGAACAATAAAGTGGTAATCAAATAAATGAGCTTTGGAATATAATGGCAAAATTGTGAACTTATTCTACTTTAGCACCTGAGAAATAGCACCTTGATTTTTTTAAAACAATTGTGAATATATAACTAGGGTAGTTATATAAAGCTAAAATAAAGGAGAAAATATATAAGGGACTAAAATTAAGTAATGGTAAAAAAGTTAAATTGACACATGGTCACTATGAAATAATATTGGTTTGGGAAAGAAAGATCTGATTTGTAATATTTAAATAAATTGAGCAGTTTATTGCACAATAAAAGTAAAAAAATGAGGTGTTGGTACTAGCTAGAAAAAAGATAGTTTGGTACTTGCAAAAAAGTAATTGGAATATACACTAATTGCATACACAATGAAAAGTGACTAAAAAACAAGTAGTGATAAACAAAATTAAAATGGACGGGTAAGAATAATGAATATTATTAATTTGGAGTAAGATTTGACTTGTATTTAAAATTATGAGCAATTAATAGCAGTAAGAAAGAAGTATAGAGTTTTGGAGGTAGTTGGCATTAGCTAGTGATGAAAAATAATAAAAATAATAATGTAAAATTATAATAGTAACGTACACAATGCACCAACGTTATATATGTATTAAGGGCACTTATCTAATCTGTTACAGAAATGTCAGCTTTTCTAAGGAAGGTAGAGAAATCGTGTTCGTTTGAGATGGTTTATTTTTGTCCTGTTGATGTTTTCCTTACTAGTATTTCCCATCTCGCGTGAAACACTGATGTATTTTGTTTTCCTGTTTAAGTTTTTCAGCCTGAACAGAAAGTTTTGACGTTTTCTTGTTAGACACTCATTTATGTACACTTCATTTTTCATTGTAATTGCTGATTTAATTAGGTCCTTTCTTTTATCGTATGAATGAAGTCGGATCATTATACTGTGTTTACTTCCTGGTTTTCCTAGCAAACGTGTTTCTTTGATTTCATTGTTTTGCACGATGACTTGTCGTGGTTCTGTATTATCCTGACAGCATTTTCTTTGCACTGTGCTTGTGTTATGTCACTAGGAATGTGTGGACTGTTTATTATACTGCATCAGACAACTATCTTGTTCAGTTTTGTCGTCTTGAAAATCAAGGTATTCATTTAGTCGAGTGTGCATGTTCTGATTCCGTCCTTGATTGCTTTTTCAACCTTCATATTTATTGTTGTTATTTTCTCAGTGTGACTGGCTATAGCTGCTTTTAGAGTTTTTCTGTGTCAACATTCCCGATGTAATTTCTCTTAAAGGGTTTTTGGGATCTTATTCTCGAGATTGGTTATTTGGATTCTCGTCGCTCGAGTGTTGCTTTGATATCTTTGATTTCATTTTCTAGAGAAACGATGTAGTCCTTGATATTGCAGGAATAATCATACCTGAGTTATCATGGATGAACCCTTTTGAAGGGGTGGAGTGGAGGGGGAGTCAGCCATGTTTGTTGTTATTGTTGTTGTTCCCTGGGTGGCGGTGGTGAGGGGGGTTGATGATACACTGGCGTCCTGCTGGGTAGACAAGTTGAGTTCTAGGGTCCTTGCTGTTATTCTTTTATTACTGGTGTTGTTTCTTCTGCGATATCCTTTCATAGTATCACTGAAGTAGATACTGTGTAGCAATGGAGGAGAAGGCTTGTTTTCTCGGAGCTTGGGTTAAGTGGTTGTCTGGCAGCGGAGGCAGTGTTTGGGTTTGCAGGGCTGTCTTCCTTAGATCTTCTAATTTTGTCAAGATTTGGGTTACATTCTTAGTATTCTTGGGTCATGTTGTGGTCTACGTGGGTTCATGTAGTTGAACTTTCACTTAGGCCATCACAAGTTTTGATGGGCGATGTTTTTTTGAGAAAGAAGAGCTGGTAGGATACTGTTGCTGCCGCTGCCGCCGTATTTGACTATGAATGACTATCAGGTTTATTACAAAACTATGAACAAGGAACGATGGAATTAGAAGTGTTTTATGAACAACAAATGCCAAAACCACTTTTCCAAGTATCACTTTGGCCCTGCGCACTGCCAAATGTAATTTTTCATAAATTTTGTTTCTTTCAAAAATGAATGTAATTGGTCGACAAATAAAAAGTTAACCCACTCTGGTGCATTAGCCCCTCAAGTCTGGCTAATCACATATACATGTATATAGATATTTAATGAAAACATGGGAGCAGCAATGTATTCTTCTCAACAACAGCACCTCTGGTACTGATAACCTTAACAAGTAAAATAACAGAGGTTTCAAAGAACTCAATTCCTCTCATTTGAACAAGAAAAACAGAAACAAAACAATTACAAAGATAAAATTAAAGTATGTTAAGTTCTACCATTGTTATGGGAATATTTCTAATATATACCATTAAAAGAATGATTAGTCTTAAACTTATAGTACTGACACCAGTGTTCACTTACTGCACTTATTTCTCTACTGATGTTCACTGAATATTTCACTACTCTCATTCACTAATATTTCACTACTGTTGTTCACTGAATATTTCACTACTCTCATTCACTGAATATTTCACTACTGTTGTTCACTGAATATTTCACTACTCTCATTCACTGAATATTTCACTACTGTTGTTCACTGAATATTTCACTACTGTTGTTCACTGAATATTTTACTACTCTCATTCACTGAATATTTCACTACTGTTGTTCACTGAATATTTCACTACTGTTGTTCACTGAATATCTTACTACTCTCATTCACTGAATATTTCACTACTGTTGTTCACTGAATATTTCACTACTGTTGTTCACTGAATATTTCACTACTGTTGTTCACTGAATATTTCACTACTGTTGTTCACTGAATATCTTACTACTCTCATTCACTGAATATTTCACTACTGTTGTTCACTGAATATTTCACTACTGTTGTTCACTGAATATTTCACTACTGTTGTTCACTGAATATTTCACTACTGTTGTTCACTGAATATCTTACTACTCTCATTCACTGAATATTTCACTACTGTTGTTCACTGAATATTTCACTACTGTTGTTCACTGAATATTTCATACTGTTGTTCACTGAATATTTCACTACTGTTGTTCACTGAATATCTTACTACTCTCATTCAAATGAATATTTTACTACTTGTTGTTCACTGAATATTTCACTACTGTTGTTCACTGAATATCTTACTACTCTCATTCACTGAATATTTCACTACTGTTGTTCACTGAGGGACTCCTTCAGCTTGGACGAAGTCCGGGGAAAGCACATTATTGACTCGAACACGGAAATGTCTGTCAGTTAAAAAGGTCTTATGGAAGGATGGGAGATTGCCTCAGAGGCCTAAGGAGTGGGCCTGGGCCAAAATATTATACCTCCAAGTTGTCATATGCCTTCTCAAGGTCAAAAAATATGGCAATACCTGGAGATTACCTGGAGAGAGTTCTGGGGATCAACGCCCCCGTGGCCCGGTCTGTGACCAGGCCTCCTGGTGAATCAGAGCCTGTTCAACCAGGCTGTTGCTTCTGGCTGCACGCAAACCAATGTACGAGCCACAGCCCGGCTGATCAGGCACTGACTTTAGGTGCTTGTCCAGTGCCAGCTTGAAGACTGCCAGGGGTCTGTTGGTAATCCCCCTTATGTATGCTGGGAGGCAGTTGAACAGTCTCGGGCCCCTGACACTTATTGTATGGTCTCTTAACGTGCTAGTGACACCCCTGCTTTTCATTGGGGGGATGGTGCATTGTCTGCCAAGTCTTTTGCTTTCGTAGTGAGTGATTTTCGTGTGCAAGTTCGGTACTAGTCCCTCTAGGATTTTCCAGGTGTATATAATCATGTATCTCTCCCTCCTGCGTTCCAGGGAATTCGCGAAGGCATTAGGAACATACGTATCCAAGTGTAGTAAGGGGTCTATGGTAGAACGGCCCTTACGAAAGCCATATTGACTAGCAGAGAGACTGTTGTGTGTCTCTAAATACCACATTATTATTATTATTATTATAATCAAAAAGAAGCGCTAAGCCACAAGGGCTATACAGTGCTGCAGGGTTGGGAAGGAAGCGAGGGTATTGGATGGCAGAAGGGAGGAGGGATGATCAGCAGGTTACAGAAAACAGCGGAGCAGGGGATAGTACGGGGGGTAGAGGGTAGCAAGGATTGAAGTAGAAAGAGCTGAAGGGAACAGAATTTGTGAAGTACGTCAGTTGTTGTCAAAAAGTCAATGAGAGAAATCCCGGGTGAAAGGTGGGTCCATCAGTGAGAAGGGAAGGTAAAGAGAGAGAAGCTGAGCGAAGACGACGGGCAGAGGTAAATTCTGTGTGCTCGTTGATAAAGTGGGCAGGGCCAACCGAATATGGCTGACTATAATGGAGCTCGGCAATTCTCACAGAGAGGAGCAGGACGCCTCTCCATGAGATATCCATGAGTAAGACGAGTATGGCCAATGCGAAGATGGAGAGAGTAGTCTCCCAACCTCGACACTGGTGATTTAAAAAGACGGCCAGTAACCTATCCTCGGTTTAATAGATTTAAAATTTGTTGCCGAGCATAGTAGACCAACGTTGTTGCCAACGGTGTGAAGGTGGGAAGATATTGCAGCAAAATAGTCCGTAAATGGAATACCTCTATAAGAAACTGGTAGGTATGTATGCTGACCGCGCAGCAGTGTCTGCCTGTTCATTTCCCTGTACGTCAACATGACCAGGGACCCAACAAAAAACAATATCTTTATGCTTTGTAAAGATGTGGTGTAGCCAAAGTTGGATACGGAGGACTAAGGGGTGAGGTGTATCAAATTTTTGTATAGCCTGTAAAGCACTAAGGGAGTCTGAGACAACCACAAATGATGACACAGGCATAGATGCAATACGGATAAGTGCTGTAAGGATGACATACAATTCAGCAGTAAAAATACTAGCCAAAGATAGTAAATGCCCTTGTACGATGCTGTCCGGAAACACTGCTGCGAATCCTATGCTGTCAGAAGACTTAGAGCCATCTGTCTACACAGCAATGGCATGAGAATGAGAGTGGAAGTGGTCAAGAAAAAGAGAGCGGGAAGCGACCATAGACAGTTGGGCTTTCGAGCATGGGAGAGAGAAAGAACAGACTCGAACAGCTGGAACTTCCCAGGGGGGTAGGAAAAGGAGATGCTACATGTACATAGAAAGGTTTGGGAGTTGAAGAGAAGACAAGAGCGAATGAAGGCGAAGAGAGAAGGGATGGAGTAAACAGGGGCGGCGAAAAAATAAAGAGTGTCTACTAATATCAGTGACCATTCTATAATTGGAAGGATTGCGGAGATCATGAGAGCGTACATAGTAGCACAGGCAATGGGCATCACGGCGATCAGATAAGGATGGAACGTTCACTTCTGCATAGAGGCTCTCGACAGGGGAAGAGCGAAAAGCACCATGGCATAAAAAGTATCCTTGGTGATGAATGGGGTTAAGGCTAGAGAGAGTAGCAGGAGATGCTGCTGAATAGATCTGGTCACCATAATCAAGTTTCGATAAAATAAGGGTGGAATGTAGGCGAAGGAGGGTTCGACGATCAGCTCCCCATGAAAGATAAGCAAGGGTTTTAAGAAGGTTCAGCCGGCTGTGACAAGTTGCCTTCAGAGAGGTAATGTGAGGTTTCCAGGATAACCTACGATCAAAGAGGGGCCAGAAAATTGACTGTATCACGTTCAGGGATACGGGAGCCATAGAGGTACAAAAAGGGTGATCGGAGTTGACAGAGCATCTAGTGAAAGTAATTTTTGGGGGGTTTTAGTGCTGGAAAATTTAAACCCCCAAAGTGGTGGCCCAATTGGAAACACGTCGACTGCTGCTGGAGGAAAACTGTAATGAGGTGACAGTCAGCGCCTGCACAGGCAATAGCGAAGTCATCAACATAGTGTGACCAAATATTTGAAAAGGAAGACTAGAGGCCAATCATTAATGCAAGGAGGAAAAGGTTGTGCTCAGAATACATCCCTGGGGGACACCTCAGGGTTGGATAAAGTCCGGGGAGAGCACATTATTAACCGAAACGGAATGCTGTCAGTTAAAAGTTCTAAAGGAAGGATGGTAGATTGCCTCGAAGGCCTAAGGAGTGGGCTTGGGCTAAAATATTATACCTCCAGTTGTGTATATGCCCTTTTCAAGGTCAAAAATATTTGGGAATAACGAGTGGTTATTCGCAAAAAGGGATTACAACTCGTATCCAAGGTAGTAAGGGGTCTTGGTAGAAGTCCCTTACGAAAGCAATTGACGAGAGGAGAGACTGTTGTTGTATTTAAAAACCACACTAAACGTCTATTTACTAGGGTTCCATTACTTTGAAACTGCACTGGTAAGAGCAATGGAAGTAGTGGGAGGTTTCAGTCCCGTAGTGCTGATTTGTGGAAAGGGAGAACAATGGCGGATTTCCCCAGCTGTGGAAGAATCTTGTGACCAATAGATTGGTAAAGGCTAAAAGGCTGCAAGGGTGACTGATGTAAATGTTGTACATACGAAATGAATGTTGTGGGCCGCTGCCGATGATCGGCAAGCTGAGAGTGTTGCCTCAGTTCTTGAGTGTAAAAGGCACATTATACTGTTCTTTCTTGAGAGAAGAAAAGTCCAAGGTGCTAACTCTCTGCAAACTTTGAGGAAGAAAAGAGGGGCATAGATGGAGTCCCTGAGAATACAGACCAGTGATTGCCAATTTCATTGGAAAATCTATGGGTTGTATATCAAACCGGCAACCCGCAGAACAGGGCGGGTCAGGAGAATATTTACCACTAGTTTTGTACTTTTTTCAGGCATCTCATAGAGGAGCAGAGGTGTGGTGGGGACAAATTTTCGTAGCAAGTGTGTTTTGCATCACGGTGACACGGCGAGAGATTGCACACTTCTGTTTAAATCAAGAAGTCTCTGTGGGTTTTTTGTATGGTACCTGCCCATGCAGGCCCCGTTTCAAACTTACTGCACTGAGCACAACGGAGACCCCAAGGCACGCATTTCTGAGAATGCCTGCCGAAGTTTGGAGTAAGAATGAGAAGCTGCACTTAAACGGAGGATGAGAAGAGGGTAAAGTCATCGATGAGGACGAAGAAGGAACTCTCTAAAAACCCGTTAGGTGTGAGTAAAGGTTCCAATTTGCCATCAATTGCCAGCGTGGAGCGAAGAGTGGTGAATATGAAGGGGAAGTAAGAATGATTGAGAAATGATCGCTGTCATGTAAGTCCGGGAGAACAGACCAAGTGAAGTCTAATGCGGCGGAGGAGAGCAGACTGAGAGATCGATGCAAGGAGAGTATGGTCCCAGGATCAAATGGGTGTGAGTACCTGTTTTAAAACTGGAGGGGTGGTGGCAAGAAAAGCCTCTAATCAATTCCACGGGGAAACACAGTGAGACCCCCAGAGGAAATGTGGCATTAAAATCACCAAATAATAGAATGGTGGCCGGTAGAAAGGGCGAAACAAAAAAGGCAATCCGGAATGATAATGCCGGAAGGAGAGTATAAAGACGAGCATATTTCCCCCTATGCAAGTGGATCGAGCTGCGTGTAATGCAGCGAAGTATGAACAAATAGCTGATGGTACGGAATATCAGTGCATAGAAAGAGATAACAGCAATGTGTAATTTTGGTTCCTGTAAGCAAACACCAACAGGGGCAAACTGGGAGAGTAACATCTGAAGCTCACCCCGATTACCCCTGAGGCCGCGTATATTCCACTGTAAATAGGCCATGACTGGCAATGATAAAGATACTTGAAATCCGCAGGTCAGGGTTCCTACGGACTAGAGGGGTTAGAAAAGTCCACATGCGCAGGCAGTGGGAAACGTTCAAGCAGCGAAGGAACGGTGCACTGTGAAGAAAGGAGTTGTGCAGATGGAGCAGAGGAGAGAGAAAGAGCGGAGGGTGGATCAGTGTCCATTGGTGGTTTGGTCTCTGCAATATATTCAGAGATTGCTTCAAGTGTTTCGGAATTCAGAGACGTCGTATGGGAGACAATATTGGAAATGGTAGGGGGAGGATGAGTAAAGATTGGAACTGTATTGGACTGTACCAAGGTAGGGGGAAGGCGAAAGGGTGGAGGGAACTGGAGAAGCGTTGAAGGGGACAGAAGAGGCAGAAACCTGGGAGGTGGCAGAAGAGGAAGAAACTTGGGAGGGAACAGGGGAGGAAGGTACAGTACGAGGAGGAGGGTGAACCTCTACACTTGTAACAGAGCCAGTGAGAGGGGGAGAACCAGGTACAGAGACAGGGAGGGTAAAATGAGGAGGTGGAAGATGGGTAGAAGGTGTTAACGGACCTTTTTTTGACTTTTGAGAAGTAGAGGGACGATTGGGAGGAGGTGTCATATGAGATCTCATCGCTACTGAGGCTTGTGAGAGACAACACGAAGAAGCGAGATCAGACTGAGGTGTTGAAGTAGGGACGTCTGAGCCGAGGACAGCAAAAGGATTAGATACAGGAGTGACTATGGGAGAGGTAACCACAGAGGTGGGTGTAGAAGATGGGATGCCAGATGTGGGGGGACGTTCTGAAACACGGGAATAAGAAACACGTGGAAGTCTCTCTTGGAGGCGGAGATGAGAAACTGCCATGGCATAAGGGAGACCTTCTGTCTCTTTGAGGTAACGGATTTCCCGCTCATTTAAATAGACTTGACAATGGCGAGAGTACGAAGGGTGAGCCTCATGACAGTTAAGGCAAGAGGGAGATCGATTGCAAGATATATTAGAATGGTCATCGGCACCACAGACTGGGCATTCGGCAATAGATCTGCAATATTTTGCTGGATGGCCAAATCGCCAGCAATTTCTACACTGTTGCGGTGTAGGGATCACCTTTCGAACTTGTAACTGATGTCCTGCTATATAAACTGAGGATGGGAGTTCTTGGCTGTTAAAAGTTAAACGAGCCACACTGCTAGGGTATCGTCTCCGCCCGCGGGCAGGAAGAACGTAAGTGTCTACCTTGAGGATTGGGAGATCTTGGAGTTCCAGCTGTTCAGGAATGTCAGTGCCACATGTCTGGAAATTTTGTTGAACTATGGTATGGGGCAGAATGACAGTACCACTACAAGAATTGAGGGAATGATGTTTTTCAAGAGTGACAGGAACAGTATCGATATGGGAAAGACGAGAGAGCTCATGAGCCTGGGTAGCATTCTGTACGGTGATAATGTGCGTACCGCTCTTAAGAGCATGAAAAGAAATATCTTTACCAACATGGCATAGGAGTGCCTTGCCAATACTGTGGTCAGAAAGATAGGCAGTAGAGGAAGTCGGTCGTAAAGTGAAGAATTTAGTCCATTGTTCAGTCTGACACTGAGCGTGGAAAGGTAGTGAAGGACGTGTCGATCGTTTCTGAGAAGAACGAAAAGGTGGAGAAGTATCATCAGCAGGTAATTGTCATTGGCGTTTAGGCATGGGACCAGAGTTGGTCCGACGTGGAACGGGTCGGCGATTTGAAAATTGCAGCACCGTAGAGGGAGAGGCAGGAAGCATAGTCAGAGGAGGGCGAAGGTCTGATAAATCGAAGGAGTCAGTCGAGGCCTCAGTACCTGAAGTGGGTGAGGAAACAGCACCGGCAAGAGGTACAGAGGCATGAGGAGTGTCTGAAGAGTGTTCCAAAGACGAGGCGGGGTCAGAATGGGGTGCGGTATCAAGAAGGGGCCTGGGGGTAGTAGGTTCATGGACTAGGGCTGCCATGGTTAGGTTACTTCTTTCTTTTTGTTTTTAAGAAAAAAAAAGAAAGAAAAGAAAATAAAAATAAAAGAAAGAATAAAAAAAGAGGGGGACCGGGGAGGGATAGTTCCTAGGAGGAATGAAAGGGCCAGAAATCTCCCTCCACGCCCAAGAGGACCTCAGCACCGCAAGTAGCGCAGATGCAGTATGCAACCCGTGCCATACCCTACCCATCATGTTAGTAAACTAACAATCCAGGATAGCAACCTCACATCTGCTGAGCTACCTCGGTGGACAAAAGAGAGGGCGGCCAGAAATCTGCCACAAAGCATACCTCCTTCGGCCACCACCCCCGGAATCCAAAAGGTGGCTTCCAGAGATACACCCGTCGCCTGAGAGACACCCAAAGCCACCCTCCGGGAGACCGGAGAGGGATCAGGACATCCCCAGGCAATCCAGATTCCACGGCAAACTATGCCACCGCCAAGAACCTCAACAGAATGGGATGGACCCCGGTACCCCTTCCCCTACCTAGGAACTAGCGTGCCTGTGTGGAAAAAAAAAAAAAAAGAGGAAGGGCAAAAGGGAGGGGTGGGGAGGAGGAGGGAAGGAAAAAGGGGAGGATGGGGAGGATGGGATAGGGAACAGGGGGATTGGGGGGTAATTAGGTTCGGTCTGAGAAAGGAGACCGACAGGTATAATTCCTCAGACCAAGAGCCTCTTCACCACGCCAAGGAGCCCCCCTTGAAGAGGTAAATACCACATTAAATGTTGATTTACCAGTGGTTAAATCACTTTGCAAACTGCACTAGTAAGAGCGATGGGGCGATAGTGGGAGGTTTCATGTCCTGTAGTGCCCGGCTTGCGGAAAGGGAGAACAATGACAGATTTTCACAACTGGGGAAGAACTCCTTGTGCCCAAATAAGATTGAAGAGGTGTAAGAGGACTACAAGGGCTGACTGGTGTAAATGTTGTAACATGCGAATATGAATGTTGTCAGGCCCAGCTGCCGATGATTGGCAAGCTGAGAGCGTTGCCTCCAGTTCCTGAAGTGTAAAAGGTACATTATACTGTTCTTCTCTGAGAGAAGAAAAGTCCAAGGGTACTAACTCTCTGGTAGACTTTGAGGAAAGAAACAAGGGGCATAGATGGAGCCCCTGGGAAATACAGACCAGATGAGTGCCAATTTCAATGGCAACATCAAGAGGGTTTGCTACATGAACACCAGCGACCCATACAACAAGAGCCGGGCCAGGGGAGTATTCACCACTCAATTTCCTCACTTTTTTCCAGACTGCACTCATAGAGGAAGCAGAGGTGATGTTGGATACATAGACTCGCCAGCAAGTGCAGCTCGCCATGTCATGGATGACATGGCGAGCGATCGCACGCTTCTGCTTAAAATCAAGAAGTCTCTTATTGGTTCTACTGTACCGGTCCCTGCCCCATGCGGGGCATTTAAAATATGCACGAGCACAAGCAGGAGACCCCCAAAGGCAGCACTTCTGAGAATGCCTCCTGAGGTTTTTGGGGTATAGAATGAGAAGTGGGGCATAAATGTGTCGGAAGGGTGTGGAGTCATAAAATGAGGATGAGAAGGAACCTAAATAAAAGCAGTGAGTTTCGGTAAAGGCCCCAAAATTTCCCCAATCAAATTCCCAGCGGGGCTACGGCAACGTGTGAATGGGAAAAGGGGAAGTAAGAATTTTTAGGAAAATGATCACTGTCATGTAAGTCTGGAGAAAAGACCAGGTGAAGTCAGTGCGTGGAGGAAGAGCAGCTGATAATCGATGCAAGAGAGAGTATATTGAGGATCAAAATGGGTGGGAGTCCCATATTTAAAAAGGGGGGGGTAGAGGCGAGAAAAGCCCCCCAATGGATACACCCCCCAGGGAAATGGTGGGCATTAAAAACCCAAGTAACAGAAGGGGGTGGTAGGATGAAATAGAAAAGCAAAATTGGGATAGAAAATGCTCGAGAAGGGGAGATTTAAAGAAATTTTTTATACCACTTATTCAAGTGGTTTGGGGGCTGCAGTGAATGCGAGAGGTATGGACAAAAAGTTGACAAACGGGATATCTTTGGTAAAAGGCCTTTCATTAAAGGTCCATCTGAGAAAGGACCCGAAGAATAAAATAAATTATAGCCCGAGAGGGGGTTGGAAAACAGTGAGTGTAATTTTGGTTCTTGTAAGCAAGCACCAAAAAGGGGGAAAACCCGGAAAGAACAGTGAAGCTCACCCCGTTCCCCCAAGGGGGGATATTCCACTGTAAATAGGCCTGATTGGCAATAAAGAAATACCAGGAATGTAGGGAGGGCACCTCGGACTAGGGGGGTTTGGGGAAAGTCAACGTGTCGTGGCATTAAAAGGGCTTTTAAGTAGCAAAAGGAATTTTGGAGCATTGGAAAGTGGGTTTTTTGGAGAGGGAGGAGGGTAAGAGAAAAAAAAAGAGGGGTTTGTCCATAAAGGGTTTTAGTCTCTGCATGTATTCTGAAAGGGTTTCAAGTGTTTAATTCAAAGTGTAGGGAGCATATTGGAGGTAGAAGGAGGAGAGTGAGAAAAGTTGGGACAGTAATGGACTCCCCCCAAAAGTAGGGGGGGGATAAAAGGTGTGGGGGGACGGGAAGAAGTGTGGGGGGGGACAGAAGAGGCAAAAACCCCTGGGGGGGGCAAAAAGGGGGGAAAACTTGGGGGGGAGGGGGTGGAAGGGCATAGTACTAAAGGGGGTGAACCTCCACACTTGTAATAGAGCCAATAGGGGGAAGAATGGGTACAGAGAGGGAAAGGGGTAAGTTGGAGGTGGAAAAAGGGAAAAGGAAAGGGGGGCAACAAAGATTTGAGCACTGGATTTTTTTGGGCTTCTGAGAAGTAGAGGGAGTTTGGTGGGTGTCGATGGGGTTTTTGTCGATACCAGGGTTGTGAGAAGGACATGAAGATGTGAGAAAGATGGTTGTAGTGGGGGATGTCAGAGCCAAGGAAGAAAAAGGATTAGTGCCAAGTGGCTATGCGAGGGGTAAAACAAAAGGGGCTGCAGAAGAGGGCCAGAAGTGGGGGGACGTTTAAAACACGAGAAAAAAGAACAAGGGTAGTCTCCCTTGGAGGCGGGTGAGAAACTCCAAGTAAAAGGGGAGACCTTCTGCTTCTTTGAGGAAGGATTTCTGCTCATTCAAGTAGACCTGGCAACGGCGAGAGTCAAATGGAGCCTCATTAAAATTAAGGCAAATGGGGGTTGACTGCAAGATGTATTGAATGGTCGTCGGCACACAGATTTTGGGATTTTCCCATAGATCTGCAATATTTTCGGGGTGACCAAAACGCAGCAGTTCTACATTTTTGCGTGTAGGGATCCCTTTCGTACTTGAACCGATGACCCGTGACAAAACAGAGGGCGGGAGTTCACGGCTGTGAAAGTTAATCGACCCACATTGAAAGGGTAAGTCTCCACCCATGGGCAGGAAGGACGTGTTACTTTGGGACGGGGAGATCCTGGATTTCCCCAGTGTTCAAAAATGTATTGCCACAGGATGGAAATTCTGCTGGATTGGTATGGGAGAAGCAGTACCACACAAGTTGAGAGAAAGATTTTTTTAAATAGGATAGTAGTTCAAAATGCGAAAGGAGAGAAAGATCATGAGCTTGGGTAGCATTCTGGACAGGACGATGTACTACATCTTGAGGCATGAAATGAAATATCTCTACTACAGGGTGCAGGAGCATTTTGCCAATACTTGGTCTAAAGTGGGCAGAAGAAGAAGTGGTTTAAAGTAAAAATTTAGTCCATTGTGTGGCCCCGAAATAGGGGAGAGGAAGTGCATGATGCGGTCTTTTCTATAGAATGGAAGTAACGAAGGGACATATCAGGTTTTTGTCGGGGGGTTTTGGGAGAGGCCCGGGGATTTGGTCCGTCGTGAAAACGGGCTGGCGATTCAAAAATTGCCATACCGTAAGGGAGAGGGGAAGTATAGTCAAAGGAGAGCGGAGGTCAAAAAATAAAGGGTCAGTCGAAGCCCCGGTACCTGAAGCAGGTGGGGGAAACAGCACCGCAAGAGGGACAGGGGCACAGCAGTGTCCAAAGAGTGGTCAAAAAAAAGGAGGGTCAGAAAGGGGTTGGTATCAAGAAGGGGCCGGGGGTAGTGGGGTTTATGGTTGGGTTTCCATGGTTAGGTTACTCCTTTGTTTTTTTTTGTAGAAAAAAAAAAAAAGAAAAAAAAATAAAAAAAAAAAAAAAACCCCCCCCCCCCCCCCCCCCCCCCCCCCCCCCCCCCCCCCCCCCCCCCCCCCCACACCCTAGTAGAGAATGCAGCATGGAACCCGTGGGCCATACCCAACCCTTCAGCCCGTAAACCAGCAATTTTGGTAGCAACCTCCCCTTGCCCCGGTACCCGGTGGGAAAAGAGAGGGGGCCGTATCCCCCCACAAAGCTTACTTTTTTAGCCCCCACCCCCAAAACCGAAAGGTGGCTTCCCGAGTGCACCATCGCCCAAAGAACCCCAAAACCATTCTCTGGGATACGGGGAGGGGTCGGGCATTCCGGCGATTCAGATTCCCGGGAAACATGCCACCCCCAAAAACCTCAAAAGAATGGGATGGACCCGGTACCTTTTCCCCCACCTAGGAACTAGCGGCCTGTGGGAAAAACCCCCAAAAGGGAAAAAGAAGGGGGAAAGGGAGGGGTGGGGAGGAGGGGAGGAAAGGAAAAAGGGAGATAGGATTGGGGAGGGGAGATTCGGGGGGAATTAGGTTTGCTCTGGGAAGGAGGGCCCACAAATCTAATTTCCCCAACAAAAGCCCTTTACCACGCCAAGGAGCCCCCCTTGAAGGGATCAGTCCAGAAAACCCCCGGCCCAAAAGGAACCCCCAAACTTGGGACATAATGCATTGGTATCTTCAGGCATGGGAAATCGGAAAAAAATGGGCGTCAAATTTTACCCCCCCTAGAAAAAGCCGTGCCCCTATGAAAAGGAAAATGCAAACTCATTTTTTTATGCTTTTCACCCCGAATTGCCCCCCCTTTGTCAGGAAAGACTGTGCTATAACTTTAAAAGCCAGGAACACCATTAAAGGGGGAAAAAAAAGGACAAAACATCCCGGCCTGGGAAAACCTGGGTAGTGACGCCCTCAAGAGGGGAGGTTTTTAGTGCCCGGAAGGAAAAAAAAATGGTGGAAATGGCAGAATCATTCGCCAAATCAAGGGATTTCTGGAGTGGAACCACAATGTGGCTCCACTCCAAGGCAACAGATACAGAACTAGTGCTGGAAAAAAAGAGTCCCCCCCCAGTACCCCAGTTGATGAATTTTCTTTGCAAAAAGCAGGGGCAAAGCCCCCAACGAAAATCAAAATACCTTTCTGTGGGCTGCTTGCAGGGCAAATGCAATGTTTGTGGCTTTCACGGACCCCAAAAAAAGGGTCATTGGGCAAAGAAATTGGTCCCAGGTTACAACCTTTGATGTGCAGAGTGAACGGCAAAGGGGGGGGGTTGGTCTGTTTACAGAGTCACTTTTTGCACAGAACTGCTTTTGCTCAAATGATGTAGTGAAAGTTTTAGTAGTAAAAACGAGAACCAAAATGACTTTGTGGTAGTCTCAAACCTCCCGGGCGCAAAGTCCCGCATTCCAGGGAAAGCGCTGGAAAATCTCCCGCTCCCGCCCCCCAAAAATCTTGTCCGGTGGGTTTCAACTTTTAAGCACCTAAAAATTTTTGGGAAATAGAAATAATGTTGTTGGGGTGATAACCCAGGAGATATTCTGATGACAACTCACAGACAAAAAGCTTTTAAATCTCTGCCAGCTCCCGCCCCAACATCTTTCCCCCGGGGGATTTAAATTGAAGCACCCAAAATGGAGGAAAAAAAAAATAGCAAATAATGTTGCTGCAGTGATAAAACAGGACAGCCTGACGAGGCTCACCAAACCCCACAACTTTTAAAAAATCTGCACAAAAAATTAACTTAAACCAAAAATAATAGGCCTATAGTGGAGAATAAACTAACCCCTAACAATGATATCTAATACGAAAAATTTACTTCAAAAAAAAAATCTCAGACCACAACATAAAAGAGGTTTTGACATGTATGCCGGGAACCCCCACCGACAAAAAGAATTAGTACGGGGAGCCTTCAGCAAATTCAACTTCAATAACAGAAAAAAATGGGAACCCAAGTAAAACCCAAAACCTAAACGATATAAGCTGGGAAAAATAGACTAAGAAAACAGCCCAACTTTTGCCTAAACATATTAAACCCGTGGCATCGATGATGTCAGGCTTATTCCTATAAGAAAAAGGAGAAACAACATCCAGTTTGGGCCCCTATTAAACAAGATGGGGTTTCCCACACGATGAAATGAAGGAAATGGTGAGTACTCAAAATCCCAAAATGACTCAGTTTTTGCAAGCCACTAACCAGACTGAGTCGAAGATCAAAAAGAAAATTTTTTTGAGAGGCCACAGAATTTGTTAAACCAAACTATCTGATGTTACCTGATGCCAAAAGACTTTGAAAAGGGATAAAAAGGCGCCCCTGCCCTCTGCCCGGGCCAGACTCAGGAAAATCCGTGTTATCAAGAAAAGCAAGAAACCCTATCACGGCTTTTACCTCCATGGAGAGGAAGCATGGAACGGGGGTCTTCCCCCCAGTTTTGAAAAAAAACAGACAAACCCACTCACAAAAAGGGGGCAGAAAACAATACAAAGAACTACAGACCGATAGCACTAACATCCCTATATAAAAAAACTTTGAAATGGTTTTCCTAAGAACAGATTGCTACCCCTAGTCACATCCCTTACACAACCCCGGGCAAATGGGTTTAGAGAAATCGCACCTGTCCGTCTCAACACTGGGTCATACGACAGGGGTTTAGATGCACTAGAAGCAAAAAAAAGCAGATGAAATATATACGACTTGCAAAAACCCGACAAGTGTGACCATGTGTAAAAGCGCACAAAATGCTGCTAAAAGGAATTCAATTCAAATTAATTCCTTTAAAGTTTATTCTCTATAAGGGTTACAATGCTGAGTTTACAAATTTGTTATTGTTTTGGGTTTTCATGTGTAAAATTGAGATTTCAGTGTACCACAAAACGCTTAGCTGGCTAGGCATTTCGGCATACTTAGTTTTATTCTTAAATGTAAAAAAATTACAAAATTTGGGTAAATTGGTATTATGGTAAGTGACTAAATACTAGTTTGTGATTTAGCAATGTGAATGCTTTTGTTTTGGCACAGTATATAGTTTCAGTATTGGAGTATCACAGGATTCATTATTTTAAGACTGAGATTAATATTTCTGTTTATGGTCAAATGAGTGAGCGAGTGTAAGTGTGAACCACCAGGTGGTATTCGGGGAAGTTAGTTGACGGGGTGTATCAGGGAGATAAGATGTTTTCTAATGGTAGTTTTGAAGGTGATGAATGTGTCTGCAGTTCTAGAGTTCTCAGGTAAGGTATTCCAGATTTTAGGGCCTTTGACATACATTGAATTTTTGTAAAGGTTTAGTCGGACACGGGAATGTGTAGTAGAGATGTTTTTCTGGTGTTATGCCTGTGGGTTCTGTCACAACTATCAAGAAAGCATTTTAGGTCAAGGTTGATATTAGAGTTTAAGGCCCTGTAGATATAGATTGCACAGTAGTAAGTGTGGATGTACTGAACTGGGAGTAAGTTTAGATCTTTGAAGAGTGGGGGGTGTGCTGCCAGGGATGGGATTTAGTGATTATTCTTACTGCAGCTTTTTGTTGGGTTATTATTGGCTTTAGGTGTGTTGCTGCAGTTGATCCCCAAGCACAAATAGCATAGGTGAGGTATGGATAAATAAGTGAGTGGTATAGTGTGAGAAGGGCATTTTGCGGCACGTAGTATCGTATCTTGGAGAGGATCCCAACCGTTTTGATACTTTTTTGGCTATATGCTGGATATGGGTGCTGAAATTCAGGTTATTGTCAAGGTATAAGCCTAGGAATTTTCCCCCTTTATTTTGGTAATAGAGTGTTGTCAATCTTAATGTAATTTGTGCATCTCCTGCTCTGCTACAAACATAATATAGTAAAGCTTTTGTCAGTGTTAAGCATAAGTTTTTTGCTGTAATCACAAGTACGATATTTTAATCAGTCCTCATTCACCAAATGGTGATAAGGGTGGCAAGATTAGGGTGAGAGAATGTACATTAAGTCGTGTATTCAGCAAAGAAGAATGGGTTTCAGGTGGTTGGGATTCGTTTTGAAGGTCATTGATGTATATGAGGAAAGAGCAGTGGGACCAAGGACACTTTCCCTGCGGATCTCAGTAATTCAAGTGCAACCCGTGTTTGCTGATCTGTGTTCTTTCAATGGTGACGTACTGATAATATTTAGTAATGTAAGATTTGAATTAGGCAAGCGCCATGGCCTCATATGATAAGTAGTGGTCAATGTTTGACTGGAAGTAGGATTTCGTGGTTTACCAGTGTCAAAAAAGCTTTTCTTAGTTCAATAAAAATTTCCTAGTGGATATTCTTATTTTTGCCAAGGCTGTTGTAAAGAGATCTAGATTTTATGATTGCCATCATTTGTGCTTTTATTTTTCTGAATCCAAATGGCAGGGTTGAGAATGTTTTGAGCATTATAAATGAATCAGTCTCCTGTCACGAGTTTCTCATAGATTTTGGTTAGCAAATGGTAAGTTAGATATTGGCTAAGTTGTTTAAGTCTGTAGGAAAAGGTCACACCTTTATGTATTGGTTGTAACCCTTGCCATCTTGAGTAGTTTCGGAAAAGGTGCTAGTCTCTATTAGACTTGTTAAAGTAATGAAATTTATTATCTATAATCAAAAAGAAGCGCTAAGCCACTATAGACTCTACAGAAGTAATGAAATTTGAATCGACAAAAGGACATGGGCGCTGCTTTGCTACAGTATGGTAGGACATGGAGGACAGATTACCCGGCTGTCTATTTTTAAGTGACTTTTATGATCTCAATGACTTCCGTGGGCAAGTTGGTGCAAGATAGAAAGGAATTAGGGAAATTTTCATCTAGGTTGTCCCGGGCTAGGGGCATTGGTTTGTGGGATTTCTACTGGCAGAAGATTAGATCCTATGTTTGGAGAAGTCGTTTATCTTGTTAGCTGTGTCAGTGGGTTGTATGTGGTGTTATCATTGGTTTGTAGTTAACGGACAATATTCTGGGTTTTTCTCAGTTTTTGTGGGTCCTAGAATCTGAGAGGTGTTTTTCCAGGTCTTTTTTATATCTCCTTCTAGTGTCTGTGATCTACTGGGAGTCGTATAGTTGTTTTGGCTTTTTTTCTTATTACTCTTTGGTTGAGATGATGAATAGTGTTTAGAATATCTTTGTGTATTATGCCTGTCTATATTGCTTTTATATTGGTGATTTCAGTGTTATGGATTTCAGGAATGCGTGCTGGTGAGCCATAGGGCATACAAAAGCCGTTTGTTTGTGATCTGTTTTGTTTGTATTAGGACTAACGGTTTGTTGTATAGTCTAAGTTATTGTTAAGAAGAGTCTGTCCTGTCATCAATACCTTTGGCCTTGGAGCCATATTCTGTAGGCCAATCAACAGTCTATTGGTCAGCTGTGAACTTCCTTATGAGGCCGCGTCATGGTGTAGTAAATGAGATTTGTTGTATTCAAGTGGTGGTTTAACTAATGGTTGTCAGGGCAGGAAGGATAGTGGAGGTAGTTGGTCTGGAGTGCTATCGTGATTATCCCTGATTTAAGGGGGCGGTATATTGGTCCCATATGTGGTATATTATGGTATGCACTTGTCCTCTGTGAGCCTGGTGGTTTAGTTATTGTTGGGTGTGAGAAGTGTGTTGTTAATTGTTGATGAAATCAGTTACAGGTGATCATTAGTAGCCAAGGTTGATGTTGAAGTCTAGCTAAGAGAAGGTGCGTGCCTTATTCATTTGTATGTTTGTTTATTAGTGGACTTAAGTTCTCACTGAATTTGGGATGTTTGTGTGAGGTATCCGGTAAAAATGGCACCCAATTGTTATAGGCGTTCTTAAGGTTTTTTTACTGTTTTAAAATTAGAAAGATGTTTTCCCCGTATTCATACTCATGCAAGCGTGGTGCTCAAGACAAGATAATTGGTTAGAGTATTAGATTGCAATACCACCCCCAACTGGTTTGTTCTGCAGTTGTGAATTGGCTGGTGTATCCTCGGTTGAGGGTAGATATCTTATTTGTGTCCTGCTTAAGCAGGTCTCAGTAAGAATAATGCAGGAGGAAGTGTCTTTTTGATTAAGGGGTGCTAGGAGGTCATCATATTGTTTGCTTATGGACCTGATGTTGTAGTTAGTACTGATAGACTTTTAGCATTGTTTAGGGATAGTGGTGGCTTGTGCATTGCTGTGTAATAAAGGCAGTTATTTTCCAATAGGTTTTGATTGTGGTGTCAGATTATGGAGGTTTAGATCAGGGTCAATGTGCTCCTATCATCTTTAGGTTTAAAATTATGGTTTTATTTATATCCTGTGTTGTGTGTGAAGTTCTATTACTGATATCTGTAGTGGTTGGAAGTTGCGACAAGTATATAGCTAGGTATATTTGGTCATGTAGGGTATAGTCACTTACTATACATAATGAGTTGATGTAGTCTGTGTGTGTGTGCTGAATGAACTAAAGTGCAACTAGGTATAAACTGTAATATAAAAATACAAATTAAAATAGAACAAGACTCTCACTTGTAATTGCACTAAGGTCCTAATAATGATTTTGTGGAGTCTCTGTTTGAGCTAAAGTGATGCTAAGTATAATGGTTTAATATAATAATATAAAAGTCCCCAACACCCCATAGCACTATTCTTCCACTAGTAATTGTTTTACACTGTGGTCTATATAGTGAATTTGGTATTGGACTATGTATGAGGTAGATGAGTTGGTACATCGGAATTTAATCTAATAAATATTAGAAAATACAAATTAAAAAATACAAATTAAAGTAGCACCTGTCTCTCCCATAGTACTTGCATATGGTCTAAATAGAGTGATTTGGTTATTGACTATGTATTGCGGTAGAATTGAGCTATAGTACAACAACTTTTGTCTAATAATATAAAAATACAAATTGTACAAATAGCACAGTCACTCATAGTTAATTGAACTATGGTCTAGTATGTGAATTTGGTATTGTCTATGTATTTGGCTAGAATGAAGCTAGGTAAACTGTGATTAATCTAATAATTATAATGAAGGAACAGACTATGAATTGTAATTGCACTATGGTCTTATATAAGTTGTTTACAAGAATTAGAGTATAATTAGATTTAAATTGAAAGGATAAATTAAGTAGCAAAATAATAATAAAACAAAAGAATGAATATAAATGTAAAAATGGCAATCGATTGGTTATATATGCTAGTATGATGGTTTAGATAGGATGATATAAAAGTTGTAGTTGAAATAATAGGTTAAAAAAGTATGGAATAAAAAGGTCATAAAAGCAGTTTACAATAAGTTTTGATCCAATATAGTTTTTAAAGTAAATTGGGCAATAATAGGGATTTAGAATAAATTGGGCAATTGATATTTTTTAAAGTGAGGTAGAATCTAATTTGTAGACAAGTTATGGTTAGTTTAATAAACGAATAAGATGAACGTGGATGTGGTAAGTTGTAATTAAGGAGATAGATTCAAGTAGATATTTAATACAATAAGACTATGTGGTAGAATGGTCGTGAGTACAACAATGACAATTCAAAAGTTAGTTGGAGTATTTAGAATTTTAGGGGGGCACAAATTTATGACAATATGACAAAATTAAACATTCTAAACGCGTGGGACTGTTGGTGTATATCTGCACTTTACTATGTTTTCTGTTAGTCCAGGCCTATTAGAATGTTTTAAGGTCATGTTTGTGGAGATGAAGTACTCTTTCCAGTGGGCTGTTTCCTCAACTGCTATTTATACATCTTCACAAGCATTGTGGATATTTTTGGGCATAGCGCACAGTTTTCTTAGTCCGTATAATACAGATAGGTTTGTCTCAATTTTGGTAAGGCACTCATTGCGGTAAACATCAGTTTTTCATAGTAATAGATGTTTTTTTAGTAGGTTGTTACTTATGTAAGCTATTTTGGAATTTTAACAGCATGTTTTTTTACCTGACATGATAGCCCTCAGTTTGCAATCCTTTAAGTCATCATTACGTATGGTTAAGGGAAGGTGGTCCTTGGAAAAGTGGTAGACGGATCTATAATTTCCTCACAAACAGACACAAAGTGTAGTAGTCAACAGAGTAAAGTATGAGGTGCATACGGTGAAAATGCTTTTGTTCCACAAGGCACAGTACTCGCTCCCATCTTGTTTCTCATCCTCATATCTGACATAGACAAGGATGTCAGCCACAGCACCATATCTTCCTTTGCAGATGACACCCAAATCTGCATGGCAGTGTCTTCCATTGCAGACACTGCAAGGCTCCAGGTGGACATCAACCAAATCTTTTAACCTTTTGAGGGTTTTCGTCGTACTAGTACGTCTTACGCGTAGGGGTTTTTGACGTACTAGTACTCATAAATTCTAGCGACCTCAAATCTAGTGGGAGAAAGCTGGTAGGCCTTCATATGAAAGAATGGGTCTATGTTGTCAGTGTGCACAGTCTAAAAAAAATCCTGCAGCACACGGTGCATAATGAGAAAAAAAAAACTTTTTCCATTTTTTTTTAATAAATCAGCGACTTTGCAGTGTATTTTCGTATAGTATTTATTGTTGTATTCTAGTTTTTTGGTCTCATTTTTTAGAATGGAAGACAAATTACTGAAATTGAGATGATTTTGACTGGTTTTACATGAAAGGTGCCTTGAAATTGAGCTCAAAGTAGCAGAAATGTTCGATTTTTACCAAACTTCAAAAGTAAACAAATCGTGCCAAGCGTGCAATACACGTCAACTGGTGAGTCTAATATTCTTTCACAAGTGCACCAATAATATTTATACCATTTTTTTACACTAATGCAGTAGTCTGCATAACAGTAAATCTTATATTTTTTGTGAGATAAAAATTCAAAGTGGAAAGCAAAAGAATATAAGAGGGCCTTGAGACGTGACTAATGACTAGAGGAAATGTCATTTTAGTGCCAGGAATGTCTTTCTTGTTTATTCTGGACCCTATTACGAAATTGGCATCTTTTGAAATTTGTGTGAAATTGGCAAAATTGCTAAATTCTGACCACTGTACTGGATAGTTGAATTTATAAATGGGTGGTTTCTTGCACCCATCGATTGAAAAAAATGGAGTTCTAGCGAAATATTCATGTTTTTTTTTTCGACTAGTACAGTGAAATTGGCCGAAAATGGGGCTCAAAGTGGGCAAAATCGCCGATCCGTAAACATCGCCGAGACCGCTAACTTTGCGAGAGCATAATTCCGTAAGTTTTCTATCAAATTTCAAACTTTTGATGTCGTTATGATCGGGAAAAGATTCTCTATCTTTTCATAAGAAAAAAAAATTTTTTTTTTTTTAAAATTTGGGACCCTGGAGATTTCGGGGGGGCCTGTCCCCCAAAAGGGAATTTTCGCAAAAAAAAAGATTTCAAGAGGGAAAATTCCCGATAGGAAAAGGGGAAAAAAAACTTCAGGACAAAAAAATTAACTAAAATAAAAAACCCCCAAAAAAAACCCTGGGAGGCCTTGGGGGGGAAAATTCGGACTTTTGTACTCCCTGTGCTCAGGTGGAAAGGGTTTTAAAAATATACCCCTTTTGGAATTTTCCTAGGGGAAATAGTACCAAACCCCTTTTAACTGAAATCCCCAGAAAAAAGAAAAAAACCTTTGGTTAGGGAGATAAAAACCCCAATTACGGGGCCTTTGAATTTTTGAACTTTTTATCCCGGAAAGGGGAAAAATAATGTTTATCCCCTAAAATTTGGGATTTATAAAACTTAAAAAAAAAAATTTTCCACTAGTAAAAAAAGATTTAGGAAAATCCCCCCGGGGTTATGATTTTAAAAATATTTGAAAGGTTAATGTGTTTTATATTTTTACCCCTTTAATTTTTAACCCGGGATTCCTTTTTTGTTTAAAAGTTTCCCGTTTTTTTTTTGATTGGAATTCCCCGGGATTTATAACTTATTGTTTAAATTACCCCGGGCTTTTTTTTAAAAATTTTCTTTTGGGGGGTTTTTTACCCTCTCCCCTCTCCCCTTTTACGATTGAGCATGAAGGAAAAATTTATCAGCTTTTGTATTTGTGATTTGAGCACCCCCAATCCCCTTTTACACAAAAATTTTTTTAAAACCTCCCCTTTTGTTTTTTGGGCGTACAAAAAACGATTTGGCAAAACCCCAGTGTCAAGCTTAGCTTTGTAAAATTTTTTCCTTATGCCAGGGAGTTATAAAAAAAAGTGTTAATTTCAATATATGTACTTGCACAAAAAGGAATGGTTACTAGGGGGAAGCGAAATTTTCCCTTGATATTTTTAAAAGTGTAGTGCCATTTGAAGTACATTTCTATTTAAGGTTTTCTTGTGTGAAAAAAGTTTCTGACAGGATTTTTAAATAGTATTTATGAATATCTAAAGTTTTTTAAGCTTTTAAAAAAAAAAGAAACTAAAAAGGGAGGGGTAACTATTATTTGTGCCTTCTTTCAAAGTTTGGAAACATATCCTTTTTTCTATGAAGTGTGTTGTTACGGAATGCACTAACCCGGGTAAAGTTTTAAGTTTTGAACCGTAACAAGTGGGGGCCCTCCGGGATTTTGAATTTTGCCCATGGTCGTGAATATACAGTTGGTGAAGGCCGACTCCAGATACGCTGAAAGACTTTCCCACTACAACAATGCTGGCAAGTTCTAGATACTTAGGAGTTTCATATAACAACGTTATTTGCGAGGTTTTGTCCCGTTCTATAATAAGAACATACTGTTTTCTTGCCCTTGACACTGTCCCGGGTTGGACTTCGCATGGCAAGACACCCTCGAGGAATCTTTGCCCCCTTGGGTAGCTCATTTGGGGGGCTTCTTTTGGGGCCCCTCATTTTGGGAGAAGAGGCATGTCTCGGGAAACGTACCGCCTTTTTTGTGTAATGGAGCCCCATTGCTAGCCCTGGTCATGTGGGGGCGAAAGGGGGAGCTCGTCCCAAGCTTCGCCTGAGGGACTCTTCCCCCCACTCCTCCAGTACCTTTGACTCCTCTCACCTCGAACATTTTTTCAACGTTGGAAAATCTTATAATTTGCAAACAGAGCAACTGGAATCCCCAGGCCTGGTTAAAGAAGATTTCGAGGGGGAAAAAATCAGTTCGAGAGGCAAAAGAAGAAAAAGACTAAGTCCCCCTTGCTACTCAAACTTTGACCTTTGACCTCCCGGGGCCCTCCCTCATTAGTCCCCGGTTTTTTGTGAAACAGACTTGGACACTTACTTCAACTTTGAGAATCAGGCACGGGGTTTGAGAGGCCCTCGTAAACATTGGGTACCTTATTCACCCCCACATTAAAGGGTAAGGCCAATCATGTACTGCGCTCCCCCGTTGATAAGTATGCAGATTCGGGCAGTTAAGAAGATCTTTTTTAAGGAGTATGATTATTCCTGTAGTTATCAGCGCACCTTTCCCGCTCCAAAAAGACTCCCGGCCAAAAACCCTGGTTAGAATTTCCCCGGAAAAAGGTGCTCTAGAGCGATGGTTTAGGCTGGGGTGTGATAGATGGAGCGTTGATGCAGTTGTCTTGCAAAAATAATTTCGAACTCTTGGGGCGATGTACGTCCTTTGTTTCGAGCACCGGGATGCAGTGTTTTGGGCCCTTGCTTCTCTAGTGATAAATTTGAGTAACCTCTCAATTGCCCAAGGGAAAAAAAAGGGTCTGAGAAAAAGCCAGGTTATGTCCTCCTAAGGAAGTTTTTTTTCCCCTAGGAAAATGGTCAGCGACCTCTCCCCCTCATTCAGAAAAAGCCTACTCAAATGTGTCCAAGTAATGGTAAAAAGGAAAACCCATCTTACGGGGGAAAAATGCATCGAAGGGCCCCAACGCCCTTTTTGTCAAAAACAGGCCCTTGGAGGGTCATGTTTCCAATTAAATCGGGGGACCGTAGGGGTAGGTTCTGAAACTTACCTGTAAGATGAGTTTTCCCCTCAAAACGAGTCCCTTTAATTCCCCTTGAGTTGTTCGCAGAAAAAATTTTTCGGAAGAGTTCCCTTATTTTTTTAAAGGGTAAGGTGGTGTTACAGGGGCCCCCAATGGTGGACATAGTTCCTATCGGGATAGGGAAGTCCTGCCCTTACTGAGAAAAGGAGTACTTCTCTAAATGTGACACTTTATTAACCTGGATGTTTTGTAGAAGGCACTATCACAAGAGTACCCCTTCATAAGGTATATGTGAACGTAGTTCATTCAAGGTGAAGTGTTGTGGGCCTTTCTAAAAACTGATTTTCCCCTTTAAGAGTGTAGATTATTGGGGGAATGATTTAAAAAGGAGGGGAATTTGCCAAAAAACCTTATGTTATAGGAAGTTCTCTGGAGAGATTATGCCTTTGAAGGGTGAAGGAAGGTCTCGTCTACCCCTTTTTCAGCATAACCAGGGCTTGGTAGAATTTGGAACCACTCCCTCTTGATAAACCTCAGTTTGGGGTTTGGATGTTTGTTCAGTGCCTGATCAACAAGAAGTCAAAAAATCAGCCCCCAAAATCCCAAGTGGTAGTTTTTTCCCCTTCGGAGTAGCGACTTTAATCGTAAAAAATTTAGTAAAGAAAGCTTAAAAGCCCCGTTGTTGAAAAGGAAAGGGATAAAGCGCTTACTGGAGGGAAGCTGAGGGTTTAAGGAAGAATGTTTTTATTACTCGACGGTATCCTGATTAAAAAATTTTCCGTCGCTTCGCTAATTCATGTCTCAAGCCATACAGCTTTTGGGTTTTTTTTACCTGCCCGGTTTGGGGAGTTAGCTTGGAAGGGGACATTCTGCCCCTGGGGGACACTTGGGATAAAAAAGACTTTAGGAAAAAATTAGCCCGATATTTTTCTGGCCAAAATGAAGGATAGTGATGATATTGAAAAATTTGGCTTTTCCCGTCATTGGGAAAAACCTGCGCCCATAAAAACCCTCCTGCCCCTTCCCTATTGCGTGAAGGCGAACCCTTCTCTCGGCTCGTAATAGACTGTGGGGACCCCCCCAAAAATTGGTTTGGCAATCAATATCTTTTACGATAATGGTACGACTATCGGATCCGAGGCTGTGCCCCTTACAAGATTAGTGCCAAGGTATTGTGAGAGTCCTATTTAGATTTTTGACATTTTCGGTTTCCCCTGGGGAGATTCAATTGACGGGGGGACGAATTTCCATAAAAAATTTTTTCTTTGAAGCTAGCCCCGGGTTGGTTTTTTAAACCTTGTTTTCAACAGCATATAGCCCCCAAAACCAGGGTGTTAGAGAGGTTTCAAAAACCCTGAGTCTGATGAGGGCTACTGTGGCAGTTTCAACGGAGGGATGAAGGTATTCCTTTCCTCCTCCTTTCCTTTAAGAGGAGCGAACAGGGGGGTTTTGGATTTTGTCCTTTTGAACTATTTTGGTATGCGGTCCGAGGGCCGTTTGTATGTTAAAAAAGGGATGGTCTGGGAAAATGGAGCCTTCTTTATGTTTTTCCCCCCCGGCAATGCAAAAAACACTTGGCTTTTTTCCGGCAATGGCCGTGCAACCCCCGACAAGCTCAAAACCCTTTAAAAACATTAGACGAGCTGCTGTTTAGCGTTATTAAAGTGGGAGACAAAGTTTTAGCTTTAAAAAAACCCGGTGCCAGGGAATACCCTTGCACCAAGTATGGGGTCCCCCGGAGGTGATTAAGAAGTGAGTAAGGTAAATTTGTGGTAAAAACACCCCGGAAGAAGAAATCGACCCAAACTTAATATAAATCAGCTAAAGAAATTCTACGAGGGGCTTGTTCCCGTGGCTGCGGGAGGTCACCGGAAGGTGACTCGAGTAAAGAAAAATTGTTCACATGGAGCAGGAAAGACTGAAGAACTGGAAATAATGGAAACCTTGATGATATCTCGGTAACTTTGAAAAGGAAAGATCAAGTGAAAACCAAAAACTTTATTTCCCACTTATGGAAGTTCTTTGGAGATATCCCCGCAGTGACCCTGGGGATCCCCGATGTTGACGGCAAGGGGCTGCCCCGATTAAAAAAGCTCCCCTTAGAGTCGCCCACTAAATAAAAAGCGTTGCGGGGGAAATAAGTTTCTTTTCGATCTTTTGTTTTTGAAATAGCAAAAAAACCCCTTTGGGGTTCACCGTGTGTCCCTTTTACCCAAGTCGGACGGTTCATTTTGAATGTGTACCCAAATGGAAAGTAAATTCCCTAAGTGCCTGACGGTTTTCCCCCTTCCCAGGGTTTACGCTAAAGACAGCGTTGCCAGTGCTAAGTTGTCATCGTTTTTTTACCTCCTGCGTGGTTTTATCAAGTGCCTTTTTCGCCTCGAGCGCAGGGATTTTTCTTTCACCATGCTGGGGCCTGTTCAATACAGGGTGATGCCCTTCGGGCTCTGCAACGCTGCTGACCCTTTAGAGGGTTTGAATCGGCTAACGTCGTTTGGGAAAGGAAAGGAAAGCCACTAGATGATCTTTTTTAGTATTCAGCGTGACTGGCCCCAAAAAAACCCGATTCGGTGGAAGCTCTTTGAAAAGGCTAGAAGAACACCCTTTTACCCTCAAACCTTGCCCAAATGTGAGTTTGGTCGGCCCGAATAAAATATTGGGATTTAACCCTTTGGGGTTTTCGTGTATGTATGTCTTCGGTGGGGTTTTTGACGTACTAGTACGCATAAATTCTACGGCCCCAAATCTAGTGGAAAAGTGGTAGGCCCTTTATATGAAAGAAAGGGTCTTGTGGTCGTGTGCACAGTCTAAAAAAAATCCTGCAGCACACAGTGCATAATGAGAAAAAAAAAAATTTGCCTTTTTTTTGGAATAAATCGGACTTTGAGTGTATTTTCGTTTTGGTAATTTTTGTTGTATTCTAGTTTTCTTGGGGCTATTTTATAGAATGGAAGAATATTCAGAAATTGAGATGATTTTGGCTGGTTTTACAATGAAAAGGTGCCTTGAAATTGACTAAAAATGCAGAAATGTTCGATTTTTTACCAAACTTTAAAAGTAAACAAAACGTGCCAGCGTTTCAAAAACCGTCAACTGGTGAGTTAATATTCTTTCACAAATGCACCAATAATATTATCCCTTTTTTTTAAATAAAAGCGTTGTTGATAACAGTAAAATTTTTAATTTTTTGTGAGAATAAAAATTCAAAAAGGGGAAAAAAAGAATTAAGGGGGCCCCTTAGACGTGACTAATGATAGAGGAAATGTCTTTTGTGCCAGGATGTCTTTCTTGTTTTTCTGGCCTTTCGGAAAATTTTTGGGTCTTTTTTAAAATTTTTTGTGGGGAAAATTTGGGAAAATTTCTAAATTTGCCCTGTACTGGATAGTTGAATTCATAAAAGGGTGGTTTTTTTTCACCCCTTCGTAGAAAAAAAAAGGGAGTTTAGGAAATTTTCATGTTTTTTGTCCCGGGGCGACGCAAAAAAAGGCCAAAAAAAAGGGGGCCCCAAAAATGGGCAAAATCGCCGATGCGTAAACATCGCCCAGACCCCCTACTTTGCGAGAGCATAATTCCCTAAGTTTTCTATCAAAATTTAAAAAATTTTGGTGCTTTTGATGGGAAAAGATTCTCTTCTTTTATAAGAGAAAAAAATTTTTTTTTTTTTTTTAAATTTGGGGCCGACCCCGAGAACGATTTTGGAAGGGGCCTGTCGACCCCAAAGGGTTAATTAGGGCAAGGCACGGTTGCCCCCCTTAAGCAAAGATTCATGATTGTGGTTTTCCTGCTCCACAGGACAAGAAAGGTGTACAGAGGTTTCTGGGGTGGCCCGGGTTTTACCGCCGGTTTTTTCCCTAAATTTTTTGCAAATGGAAACACCCCTGTTTTTTAACTTAAAGTTCTAAAATTTTTTTTAAATGGAAATACGTGAGTTAGCCTTTACTCGCCTAAAAACGTCTACTTGGTTCCTCTCAGTTCTACAGAGTCGGTTTGACGCTCCCTTTACTTTACAAGTGGTGCCCCGGAGTTGCAGTCGGTGCTTTTCTACAAAACCCTTTCCCCCTCTTTTGATCTTTTCACCCAGTCTGTTATTTTTTCTGCAAAAAATTGAAACCCATCAATTAAGTTATGCAACCCTTGAAAAGGAGGCACTAGCATTGGTTTTAGCCTTGGAACATTTTAGGTCTTCGGGACTACCCCTCAAAAAATTTTTAGTAAAAACAGATATAATCCCTTTAAACCTTTTTTTAAAAACCATGAAAAGGTAAAAATGCTGAATTTCAAAGATGGCCCCTTTGGTACAACCTTTTTTAAGATTAACCTATTAGAGGAGGATATGTTTTTTGACACTCTGTCCCGCCTTAAAACATGTAATTAAAATTTGAATTTTTAAAAAAAGGGTTTTTTTGTGCATTTTTAGGTATTATTTGTTTTTTGCATTTTCTTAAGTATTTTTTTTTTTACAGTTTTTGATTTTGTAACCACTGGGAGACGTCACGAAGCCCCATATGGTATCCAGAACTTTTTTCTGTGGTGGGAGTCTCCTGTTGTTTTCCCTGACTTCTCTGCTCCAATGGTCACTTAAGGCCTCTTTATGAGAAACACCTTATCAGAAGCTCTGGTTAGTGGTGTCTACCATACGTGGTTTGGAGGCACCCGACTTTTAAAATTTTTTGTTTGGGAAGAAAATTTGTCATAGGGTCTTTGTAGGAAAAGATTGATTCTGGGTTATATTCGTTTTTTAAGTCCTCTTTTAGGCGAAGTTTAGTCCCCCAAAGGGGGGGGGGGGGGGGGGGGGGGGGGATGACCAGGTCTAAAGTGATTAATTTAATGTATTATCCCCTTAAAAATTTTTTTCTCTGGGATTCTTTTTTTAGCTAAAAATTTAAAAATTCATAGTTTTAATTTATCTGATTTTGGAAATACCCGGGGATGTGTATATATATATATCTTGAGTAATGTGTTAGATGGTACTCCCGGCTAAAGGTTTATAACAAGGTATCTCCTTGGTGGGTATTTGCACCGCTCTACCTCCCCCCTTTTGACGAGTTTATGTCTGAAGGAATTTATGTATTGGCCCGTTCACTCTCTCTGCTGATCAGTGTGCATTGACTGAGTACCCTCCCAGTACTGCCTTATTCCATTGGATAGGAATTGGGTTATAGAAACTCCTGATCCAGCTTGGGTTTTTTGTGAAGTTGCTGCAATTTTTATCAGTTATCTTTAGGTTACGTTTTTGACGCCCGTGTCAAGCTTAGAAATTTGGAATTTCCTTATGAAGGAGTTACTCAGAAAAATGTTTAAATTCTCAATATATGTACTTGCACACAAGTAATGTTACTATTGAGGAAGCGATATATTCCTTTATATTGTAAGTGAGTGACCCTATTGACTGTACATTCTTTTAAAAGTTTTTTTTGTGTGAAGGAAAGTTTTGACAGTGATATTTAATAGATATTTTGAATATCTAAGTATTTAAGCTTGTAAATAAAAAGAAATCTTGAAAAGACAGAAGTAACTATTATTTGTGCCTACATTTACTAAGTTTGGAAACATATCCTTTCATTCTATGAAGTGGTTGTTGTTCCGGAATTGCACTAACCTGTCTAAAGATTATATTTAGAACCGAACACAATACAATACTGTCAGGCCTCAAACTGTGTTCAACTCCTCCTATCATACATAAGGGCGATTTACCAAGATGACCCTTGGCATCTTCAAAGCGAAGTCACTGGACAAGCACCTAGAGATCAGTACCGGAGCCAGTCCGGGCTTGCTCGCATGTTAGATTAGCAGTCAGCAAGTCAGTAACACCTGGTTGATCAGGCGTCTAGAATCCACCAGGAGGACCTGGTCAACTAGACCGGCTGCTGGGCATTGACCCCTGGAACTCTGCCTCTAGGTAAACTCCAGGTAAGCAGATTACAGAGTTTGATCTTACGTATTTTCCATATATAAATGTTCATACTCTATATTAAGCTCTCATCTGAGTACACAAGACTGATCTTTTATAATAAAATATGATAAGATATTCTGAACATTAATACAACTTATCTCCATCGTTGAGCTGATACATATGATTTACATGACTAATATTTATTAACATATTTATCACTCACAACACTGTCATGGGCATATCCTCCCGTTTTAATATATCTGAGAGTTTAAAACTAAAGTGTTCCTGAAATGTTAAACCCTAACATGTTTTATCGCCTGAATGTACTCATGTATGTTTCACAAACAGCTTTTTTTGACTAAAGCATTTCAACACTAACATCACTGTCGAGAGAGTATTTATCTCCTTGTATTGTAATCTCACAATGTGTCACAAATACTGCCCTTATGCACAAAACATTTCAGACACTCTGAAACATTGATATGGTTTATCTCCACTGTATGTAACTCTCATATGTGTCCAAGATTGTGCCTTTTGCACAAAGAACATTTTCCGACACTCTGAACAATGAGAATTATGGTTTTATCTCCTTGTAATACTCTCAAATGACTTTCACAAGAATTCTTTTATCAGCAAAACATTTCAGACACTCAGAACACTTATAATGGTTTAATCTCCTGTAATGTACTCTCATATGGATTACAAGATCTTCTTTTTCCAGAAAACATTTCAGACAACTCAGAACACTGGTTTTATATGGTTTTTATCTCTGTATGAACTCTCATATGTGACACTAGATGGCTTTTTTGGGTAAAAGAGTTCAGACACTCTGAACATTCAATGGTTTGACTATCTCCATGTATGTACTCTCATAAGTAACACTAGATGTGTTTTTTGGCCTTAAAAATTTCAGACGACTATTACCTCTGAACATTGAAATGGTTTATCTCCTGTATGGTATCTCATATGTGTACAGAGTGTATTTTCTACTAAAACATTGTCAGGCACTCGAGCATTGATATGGATTATTTCTCCTGTATGTACTTATCTCATATGTTATTACAAGATCTTACTTTTCTTCAGGAACGAACATGTTCAGACCCTCAGAACACTGATATGGTTTATCCTCCTGTAGTTTACTCTCGATATGTGTCACAAGATTTTAATTTTTTCTACTAAAACGTTCAGGCACTCCTACATATTATGTTTAATCCTCCTGTATGTACTCTCCATATGTATATAAAGACTTCTTTTTTTCAGAAAACATTTCAGACACTCAGAACACTGATATGATCTTAATCTCCAGTAAAGAATCTCTCATATGTGACACAAGAGGAGCTTTTTTTTGCTAAAAGAGATTTCAGACACTCTGAACATTCATAAGTTTATCTCCTGTAGGTACTCTCATATGTGTCACAAGAGATATGTATTTTCTACTAAACATTTCAGGCACTCTGAGCATTGATATGGTTTATCTCCTGTAGTCCTCTCGTATGTTTCACAAGACTGTGATTTTATACTAAAACTTCAGGCCCTCTGAGCACTGATGATGGTTTATCTCCTGTAATGAAACTCTCATATTTGGACACGAGATGTCTTTTTTGGCTAAAAGATTTCAGACACTCTGAACATTGAAATGGTTTATCTCCTGTAATGTACTCTCATAATGGTTCCCAAGACTGTATTTTCTACTAAAACATTCAGGCACTCTGAGCATTGATATGTTTATCTCCTGTATGTACTCCGTATGGTGACACTAGAATGGTTTTTTGGTTATAAAAAAAAACAAGATTTCAGAGAAAACTCTGAAACAGTATTATGGCTATATCTCCTGCTACTGGTCTCTCATATGTCCTCAACAAACTTACTTTTTCAGTCGAAAACACTTCAACACTCTGAAACCTTGGATATGTGTATGTCAAAGTTTCTTCTCCTTAATTTTCTAATGGAAAACGATTTCAATTTAAATTAGCTTTTTAGTCATACAACAGTGGTATATAAGTTAACCTTCCTTACTGTATTCACCTAAACATGTCTATTTCAAGATTTTTTTTTAATTATTTAGGACACTGAACACAAGTTTTTCTTGTAAAACATAGCCCTATGTCAGATATATTCATGAAAAAACAATTCTACTAATATGACAACAATAAAGTATTATAGTGTTGGGTAAAAGACGTAATCATAATTTTTATTTTTGTGTTAAAAGATTAATATATGTATACTTCAGAACATACTGCAAGATACACTCAACAACACTTGTATTAATTATTTTCACTTGTTTTATTACAAAGAGAATTTTTCTGAAATTATTAATTACAGGTTTTAGTAACTTGTATTATTAGATATTACCTGCAAATGGATATTAGATAGAATTCCCAATATTAAAAAACATATTGTTTAATTAGCAATACTTATGGCACTAGTTACAAATCACAAGAATATAAAGGTGTTGCCTTTCTTGAATGTACTGAAGATAAAGTTCTGGCAAGACACAAACCGTTGTAGTCTTCCTTCCACTGGTTGCTTCTTGAAGTACTGAAGATACAGTGTCTGCAAGAATCAACCTGGTATCTTACACTGGTGCTATCTGAAGTACTGAAGATACAAGTGTCCTGCAAGATACAACCTGTAGTCTTACACTGTGCTTTTTGAAAGGTACTGAAATATATGTGTCTGGCAAGACACAACCTGGTAGTCTCACACTGAGGTGCTTCTTGAAGTACTGAAGAAATAGTGATCTGGCAAGACACACAACCTGGTAGTATTACACTGGTGCTTTTCTGAAGTACTGAACACATAGTGACTGCAAGACACAACCTGGTAGTCCTTACACTGAGGTTGCTTTCGAAAGTACTGAAGAGATTTAGTGTACTAGGCATGACACAGACCTGGAGTCTACACTGTTGCTTCTTGAAGTACGTGCAATATATAGTGTCTGGCAAGACACACCTTGTAGTCCTTACACTGTTGCTTCTTGAGTACTGAAATATAGTTGTCCTGGCAAGACACACCACCTGGTACGATCTACACTGGATGCTTCTTCTTAAGTATACTGAAGATATAGATGTCTGGTCAAGACACAACCTGAAGTCATACACTGGTTGCTTCTTGAACGATACTGAAGATATCAGTGTCTGGCAAACAAACCTGAGGTAGTGCTCCACAAAAATACTTCTGCAATATCAGTTGTTGCTCAAGACACTTACACTGGTGCTTCTTGAAGTACTGAAGATATAGTGTCTGGCAAGACACAACCTGGTTAGTCTTACACTGGTGCTTTCTTGAGAATACTGAAGATATAGTGTCAGCAAGACAAAACCTGGACTACTCTATCTACAAAATACTTATATGCAATAGAAACATGATCAGTATAGGTACAATATTCCACAATAACCTACAAAACACACAGAACTAGAAAAGATTTTTTTATCTATTGTCACATTTTTCACTAAATAAAATTTTTTTTTTTTTTTTTTTATTATCACACCGGCCGATTCCCACCAAGCATGGGGCCCGAAAAAGGAAAAAACTTTCACCATCATTCACTCCATCACTGCTCTTTGCCAGAATGGGTGCTTTTACACTACAGATCATTTTAAACTGCAACAGTTAACACCGCCTCCTTCAGAATGCAGCACAGTATTACCCATCGTCCAGGACTCAAGTCCGCCCGCCGTTTTCCCTGAAACCCTTCATAAATGTACTTTGCCATCACACTCCAACAGCACGTCAAGTATTAAAAACCTAAAAAAATTTTGTCTCCATTCACTCCTATCAAACACGCTCACGCATGCCTGCTGGGAAGGTCCAAGCCCCTCGCACACAAAACCATTCCTTACCCCCCCTCCAACCCTTCCTAGCCAGAGACCCCTACCCTCCGCCTTCCTTCCACTACAGACTAGATTCACTCTGAAGTAATCTGGTTCGCTCCATTCTCTCTACATGTCCGAACCACCTCAACAACCCATCCTCACCCTCGGGACAAAAGTATTTGTAATCCGCACCTCCTCCTAATTCCCAACTACGAATTCTACTGAGCATTAATATTCACACCACACTTGGCCACTCAGACATGACATCTCACAGCCTCCAGCCTTCTCCCTCGCTGCAACATTTCCTTCACCTACACGCTTTCAACACCCAATAAAGAGATTTGTAAAACTATAAGCACCTCTTGACATCCCCTCTTTCCTCCAGACAAAGTTCTTGTATTCTCCACAGACTCCTAAGTGCACCACTCACTCTTTTTTTCCCTCATACAATATCTATATTCACCTCATCGTTCATAACCCATCCGCTGACACGTCCACTATCCCAAAATCTGAATACGTTCACCTCCTTCCATACTCTCTCCGCTCCAATCGATATTCAATCTTTCATCCACCTAATCTTTTTGTTATCCTCATAACCTATACTCATTTCCTGTATCCACCTTATTTTATCTTCTTTTGCACACCACTTCAAATCATCCACCAAATCTCTGCAAACTTCTTCTTCAGAATTTCCCAAGAGCACAGTGAGTGCATCAAGCAAAGCTCAGCAGCTGTGACAACTCCCACTGTTTGGTGGGTGATTCTTATCTTTTAATCCACGCCTCTTGCCAAATACCCTCGGCATTTACTTCTGACTTACCCCCATCAATAAATATATTAATACAACCACGGTGAAATCACACACATCCTTGTCTAAGGCCCTACTTTATACTGGAAAAAGATTTCCCTCTTTCCTTACATACTCTTACACTAACATGAGCCTCACTATCCTCGTAAAAAAAAAACCTTTCCTCACTGCTTTCAGTAACCTACCTCCTACGCTCATACACTTGCCAACACGTCTGCCACAATGCCGCCCTATCCACCCGTGTCAAATCGCCTTTTCCAAATCCAGAAATGCCCCAAAGAGCCTCTTTACTTATCTAAATACTGTTCACTTATATTATTCACTGTAAACACCGTGTCCTACTACACACCCTACCTTTCCTAAAGCCCTCCTTGTTCATCAGCTACCTCTTCTCCGTCTTACTCTTAACTTCTTTCATTATAAACATCCTACCATGACATCTTTATACATCCAGGTAACACTCACAGACTTATCCCCTCCTATAATTTTTGCACTCATCTTTTATCCCCTATGCCTTGTATACAAAGAACTATGCATGCCTCTGCCAATCCCTAGGTACCTACCCTCTTCACAGACATTATTAAATACTTGCACCAACCACTACCAAAACTATAATTCCCGCAGCCGTTTGCTATTAACATTTCTAATCGTTTATCCCATCCATCCCGGCTGCCTTACCTCCCTTTCATTTACCTACTGCCCTTCACGAAAACTTCCCCCACACTCACAACTGGCGCTCATCCTCACTTCCGACAAGTATTTATTTCCTCCTTGCCCTAATCACTATATTACAGCTATCACCTAATCTTCAATCAACCATTTAACAATTCCTCAAATTATTCCTTCCATCTTCCCAATACCTCTAACTCGTCCATTTAATAACTCTCACTCTCCCTTTTTAACTGACAAATCCATTGTATCACTCTACTTTTTTTAACTTGTTAAATCTCACTCCAAAACATTTTTCTTATTTTCAACAAAATTTGTTGATAACATCTCAACCACATCCTCTCTCATTTGCTCTCTTTTTGACATTGCTTCACCCACTCTCTTAACTTCTCTCTTTTTCTCTCCTATACTGCTTCCCTCCTTGCATCACTTCTACTGTTGTAAAACTCTCTCATATGCCTAACTTTTTCTCCCTACTACTCGTCTTATACATCATCATTCCATACGCAATCGCTCCTCTTCCCTCCTGCACCCACGTCCTGTAACCACAAACTTCTGCTGAACACTCGAACACTAACATTTTTTAAACACTACCCACCATACCTCTCGACCCCATTGCTATGCTCTCATTAGCCCCATCTATCCTCCAAAAGCTGTTTATATCGTTACCCTATACTGCCTCCTCTTTTAGTTTATATACCTTCACCTCGTCCTTCTTTCCCTAGATAGTCTTCTATTCTCCTGTATCCCATCTACTCTTTTACCTCACAGTAGATAGCTACCAACAAGAAACGTTTAATCTGTACTGCAGAATCTTGGCCCCTCATTAGAACAAGTACATTCCTGAACTTCGGAAGGGGGGTCATCAACACATTCTTTTATCTCTACCAAGAACTAATCCCACAAACTACGTCATTTCGCCCTACATGCAACTCTCCATCGTGTATATCTTAAACTTCTATCCTCGATTATCTTAATCATTGGGCGAGGGTAACTGATACGCCGAGAGTGGAATCTAAACCCCTTATCCAACAAAGTCTAAGTCAAAGGGCCCCCATTTATCATTTTTCACCTGGCACCCGCGAGTGCACGTTCTTCCCATACCACAGAGAGTGACCCGAACTGTCGAGAATCCACAGTATATCTCCTAGATTTATAGTCATCAAGTTCCCCTACCCACAATTTACTCTCTACACTTGGTCAAAGGCGCCTATATACATTCGGCAGCATTAACATCTCCCAAAAGCTCTCTCTCTTCCTCTGCATTCCTCTCTTTCTCAGGGTGCAATTGGGATCACATCATCTATGATTATGAACCCACTTGCTCGGCATCCAACCTGACTCTTAAGCGCACATAATTCTTGACTTTACATCTTTTCATATACTCGTTCTCCTCTCCTAACTATCATTTCTATAACAGTCTGCTGACCCCTTTCCTTTGCGGCTAATAGCCGTCTCAATCAGAATACGGTCCAATTTAATCCATTTAGTGTCCCCCCACTGATAATCCCTACCCCCTTCACTTCTTGTTTTCCTTAGGGACAGGACATGCCAACTTCTTTTCATTCATAACATCCCAATCATGCTGTTCTCTGTCATCACGGCACTACAATCCACGCACATTTAAGCAACGCCAGTTTTATTAAGTATTATTCTTCTTCTTCTTTTGATCACTTTAAAAATGAGATTTACCTAAAATATCTTTCAAGATAAAAAATTCTTCCCCCACACGTTGTGTATAAATAAGTAAATCCTCCATCATAGGTACAAAACAAATTCAAAGCCACAACCCCCGTCAAAGACTCTGGGAGTAGAAGATCATGTCGAGGATCTCACCTTCTAGGACCGATAACATGCATCAATCATCGCATCTTGCTAGAAAATGACCAGGATGGATAATGAGAACTCTTTCAAAACTAGGAGCCAAGCCCAATGGAATCACTCTTCAGATCAAACTTCTTCTATCCAGGCTGAATATTAGCCTGCAACACTAACAGCACCTTTCCAAGGCGCTGGTGAAATGCTGACGCTAGAAAATGTACAGGAAGAACCTCACGCCGCATACGGAGATAAAACAACCTAAATTACCTGAGGGAGTGACTGCTTGAGTTCCTAAAACCTGTAATTCCTGGTACGGCAGGCTGGCGAGTAGGATACATTGATATAGACACCTGGAAAATTCCTAGAGGGAACTTATACGAACTTGGCACACGAAAAATCACTCACTAAAGAAACAAAAAAGACGTTTGGGCAGACTGGTAGCTTAAACATCCGCCGGATATGAAAAGCAAGGTGTCAGTACAGTTAGAGAGACCATACAATATGTGTCAGGGGCCCCATTGCAAGACCTGTTTCAACTGCCTCCCACAATACATAAGGGGATTACCAACAGACCCCTGGCAGGCTTCTAGCTGGCACTGGACTAGGATAATGATAGTCGGAGTCCTGACAGCCGGGCTGTGCTCTGTACATTGAGGTTGCGTGCACGTCCAGTTATAGTAAACAGCCACAGGGGATCAGGCTTCGTGATCCACCCATGGAGGCCTGGTCAAAGACCGGGCGCGCGGGGGCATTGACCCGCCGAACACTCTCCAGTAAACTCCAGTACTAATAGAGTAACCAAATGACCACAACACAAACATTTTTATTATATTCTGTAGTAACAATATTTAATACAGTCCTCTTCTCACTTACGATGTACAGTGGACCCTCGGTGATGATTTTTTAAGACCATTCCAGAGGAGTTTGTCCTTAACTGAATTTTGTTAGCCAGAATGTAAGTATTCCCCTCTTAAAAATAAATGGAATCCAACTAATCTGCTTCCTGCTGTCAGGAGGCTTGACATAGTACTCAATATTACAACTAATATCAATTCCTACGCTAATTGTATGCTATTACAATTCTTCTAATAAAGGCTTACAATAAACAAAAATAAAATAATAATAATAAACAGAGAAACATGATATACAGGTTTCCCTCAACATTCGGCATTTTCAACTTTTTGCGGGCTTCACTCATTACTGAATTCCCAACTTGCACAAATATCCCAGCAGCTAATTACATATTTAAGTTACCGAGCCCCTGCGTGTCCCTATCTACCCTTCACCTCCGACCCCCTCCAACTGGCAAGCCAGCCCTCCCACCACTGTGGTGGTGAGTGTTTTGTTAGTTCATTAATTTGCTATTAAACTAACAGTCTATAAATCCTGTAAACCTATTCATGAACTGCATAAGGAATGCATATTCGGAAAGTAAATTGAAGGTTACATCATGATGTTTTACTCTGAACACAGCAAAGAATCAAGCTCGTACATAATCTTGCCCTTCCCATTAAGTTTTATAAGCTGAATGGGAATCTAATCGCTTGCTGTCCTTTCCTTGATGTCCATAGTACACCGCTCAGATACAGGTTTTTCCTTTTCCGTTACCAAAAACCTTTTCACAGTGGCAAGTATACATTCCGCTAACTTTCCTATCATAGCTTCCCCTGTCAATGAAAAGTGTTCTTTCTCCTCCCTCTTTCTCCGTGCCCTCCGCATCTGTGATCCTCGAGTTCCTTCCAGCAGAAATTTCCACTCTTCTATAATTCGTCTTTTCTCATCCCGTCTTCGAGCTACCCTTCCCATTTCATAGACTCTGCCCATCTCCGTGCTATACGTAATTTCTTCTCTCCCAAACTGCTCTAACTCCTTGGAACTCTTCATATCCTCCTGCCTGTCCTACATTTCCGGTCTTCTAATCTCAATAATTCTCTCCGCCCTATAAACATCAAGCTTACCTTTCTCACCAGACTAGCAACTGCTTCACACTAATCTCATTCATACCTCTCCCTCCCTTCTACAGAAGTTCCTGGTGTCTACGTCTAATTTTCCCTTGCTCCTCCGGTCCGTTTCAATACTTCGGAAAACTGGTCGATCTCTTTCTGACAGACTTTAAAGCAAAAAAATATGTTGGGCTTCCGAACTAACAATGCCCTTTTCTCTCAATCAAGATCATGCCCCTTTTGTGGCCCTTCCCGCTAAAACTGTTTTCCCCTCTTCCCAATCGAACATCCCATCTATTGAACCCTCTCTAATACAAAACTTTCCTTGTATAAACCTTTAGCCCTGGCTTCGGCTCGTGATCCCCTTCCCTCCCAACTTTAAAATGCTCCAAACTTCAAAACACCCGTGACTTAACCGACCCTCATTTTTTCTTTTTCTTTTGTTTTCTTTTTTCTCCCCTTCCCCCCTTTTCCCCTTTTCCTTTTCTCCCTGGGTTGTCTTCCTCTCTGTCTCGTGTTTCTGTTCCTTTTTATTTATTTCCCCTTCCCCCCTTTCACCACCTCTGTGCGCTTGCTTTTCCCCCAGTGGGGGCCTAGCTCTCTTGCATGCTCCCCTTCCTTTGTATTGACTGGGAAACCCTCCTTATTCCCACTTCAAAACCACTCCACTGCTACTACCTCTTCTACTAAATACACTACTAAAAAACTACGATGAAATTAAAACACATATGCGGCTCTGGTTGTCTTTTTTTGTGGGTTTCACCATCCAGTGGCTGCGGATGGGGAAACTCTACGTGGGAGCCCGGGTGTTGCGCATGTGTCTTTTAATTTTTACTTGTCGGGATTATATACCCCTTCTTGACTACCCACTACTACTACTACCCCCCACCCCTTCCTGCCTATATAAGCCATCCTGCTCCACTTCTGGTTATGTACATGGTCAATGGGTCCAAGTTGACCGAAACGGGATCGTCGTACTCTCTCCTTTATGTGCGGGTTAATTTGTGTACGTTCCCAGTCAACGGTATTGTGCCTTTTTTTTTGTTATTTAAAGAATCAAAGATTTCTGCTACTGCTAATAATAATTATAATAATAATAAAAATAAAAATAAAAATAATAACAATAATAATTATATAATAAAATATATAATAATAATAAAAATACGATAGAATTGCAGAAGGAATAGAACAAAAATACCAGCTTGAAGTGGAGGGAGTGGTTGACACATTGTCAGTGAGGCTTTGTTTATGCTGAGTGATCATTAATCTCAGTGCTCCTTCCAAACACTTCACATATTCATTGTGGTTGTGCTTGTAGATCGAATGCGAGTGAGTGGTTGAGGCAGTGGTAGAGGCAGTGGGTTGAGCCAATGGGTGAGGCAGCAATAGAGTTCATGGGTGAGGCAGTGGGTTTAGGCCAGATGGGTATGCAGTGGATGAGGCAGCGGTTGAGGCATGTGGGTGAGTCCGTGGTTGAGGCAGTGGAGGCAGAGGCAGTGGGTGAACAGCAGTTGAAGGGAGTGATATTTACTAACATACTGGAACCCCCCCCCCCGCATACCGATTTTAATCCTGCAAGAGGGGTAATTGTTATCGAAATAATAGTATGTGAATGAATTTCCTTCCCCATAAGAAAATAATGGAAATAAAAGTATCCTTGCAAAGACACCCAAAAGTATGAAAAAAATTTTTTTTTGCCACATGAAATGTTAATTTAATCACCCAAAAGTACTGAAAAAGCATGCAACACTTTCATGACACTTACAATTTTTATTGAAGATCTGGGGTGATGATTGTATGGGATGGGCGGAGGGGAGAGAGAGTGTTAGTGTTTAGAAGGAATCCCCTCCCATAAAACTTGAGGTGTCGAGTCCTTTCTGGGGTTACTTCCCTTCATCTTTTAAAGCCCACTTGACCACTTCCCGAGTCACTGGGACTTCTTTCCGCACAACATATCTGCCCAAAGAGGCCTGTACCTCTTGTCCCTTTAGACTGCCCTAAAGTGTTTCACAACATTGTCTGGTAATATCACCCAGCACAGGGCTTGATGCAATAAGCTGTGTGAGGGTGATTTTCATAACAAAAGGTTTGCACTTGCAGCACATGCAGCAGATTTCCTTAATCTTTGTAGTAGACAACTCATTCAATTTCTCTCTTCCCCCTCGAACCAGTTTTCTCAGGTCTGGGGCCTCTTGCTCTTGAAGTTTGATCTATCAGCTCATCAGTGGTTAGTTCTTCATTGTCCTCCTCCACCAACTCTTCCACATCCTCCCCACTAATCTCCACCCAAGACTTTCCCAATGCCACAATGATTCCTCAACGGCATAATCCCTTCAGGTTAGCCCTCAATACCCTCAAAATCCCTTTTGTCTACACATTCTGGCCACAGTTCTTCCAAGCAGAGTTCAAGGTCTTCTTAGTCCCTCCTCCCAAGCCTACCTATAGAGGTTTACACAATTGAGGATATTAAAAGTGGCTCTCCTCCAAAACGCTCTTAGAGTCAGTTGAGTTTCTGAGGTCACTACAAAGCAACCGTTCAAACAGAGCTTTTGTGTACATTTTTTGAAGTTTGGCCATAACCTGCAGGTCCATGGGCTGCAGGAGAGGAGTGGTATTAGGAGGCCTAAAACTTCACCTTAATGAAGCCCATGTCCCCATAAAGTCGCTCTGCCACGTCGTAGGAGGACCAGGGGGCATTGTCTACACCAGGAAGGCACTTAAGTTCTAATTTCTTTCAGTTAGGTAATCTTTTCACATTGGGGCAAATGCATGGTGTAACCATTATAGAAAAAAGTCCCTAGAGACCCATGCCTTTTTACTGTTGCCCCTCCACAGCACACACAAATTTTATCCTTGAGGACATTCTTTTGCCTGAATGCTCTGGAGTTTTCAGAGTGAAACACTAATAAAAGCAAACATGCAATCACCACTAGCAAATGGAACACATCAACAAAGTAAGCCTGTCTTTCATAGACTTTATGTCCTTGGGAGTGCCGTTTCACTCCTGAGTAATGTAGGTCCCTGCTTGGCATTTTCTTCAAAACAGGCCTGTTTCATCACAATTAAACACTTGTTCAGTTTCAGTCCTTCACTGTCTATGTACTCACCTTGAATTCATGCCCATATTTTTCAGGCCGCTTTGTGGTCCGAACTGGCAGCCTCCCAATGCCTTAACACACAATGTATGCACACGCTTCTTAAAATCTCTCAAACCAACCTTTGCTGGCCTTAAATTCACTCACATCAGAACTAGTTGCAGGCATTTTTTTAATTAAATCCTCATGCAACTTCCTAGCATTTTTCCTTATGATCGCTTGAGAATCTATCCCTGCAAGCTTTTTTTTCATTTATCCACACCAATAAGAGTCTCCTCAACATCCTTCCATCACTTGCGATCTTTGTTTCGAAAACACAGTTAACCTTTGGCAAGAAACAGCTTTCCTTGATTGCCTTTCTGTCACTGTGCCCACAATAGTATCATGGATGATTGGGTTTTCTTGTACAACCTGACCAGTCGAGCGATAGCACACCCACTTTCAAACATATCAAAGATCTCATTTCTTCAATACTATTGGAATTCTCACCCTTATTGGTGTACGGATTGGCACTAGAAGCATTCATGGGCCCATGGTCACTTATTTTCCCAGAAACATCACCGAAAACACTGTAATAATACGAAATATTCCGAATGTATGCTTGATGTTTACCCGCGGAGGCTGGCTGGAAACAATGGCAACGGCCGGCACATGTAGGCTGGCTGAGGGCGCACATTGACGCTCTCGGACGAAAATCGGTGGAGCGGGTTTTTAAGCGGTATTCCGCGGGCATAATTTTTGCGATAAAGCAAGCGGTATGCGGATTAATCGCTATGTGGTGCCATCGGTATCGGGGTCCCACTGTATATGTTTAAATAATAATAGCAAATGATTATATTTAATACACATTATTATTATTATTACAGGTGCACCCACCTTATGAATGCTCGCATATACATTAATCCACCATAAAACAGTGAGCGCAAAAAATTTTGCATTGTTTCACGATAAAAAACTCTCCTTAAGTGATTCAAACCAGGAAGCTTCCCACGTGATGAACCTCACGACCGTGTTTAACAAGTCAGCCAGTGCGGTCGCAACCAACATACATTTGGTGCATTTCACCTCATCCCAGGTTTTTTGTTCCTTGTACCTACTGCAAAAAATAAGTCACCCTTGGCCTCAAAAAGCTTCTAGTGCCAACCCTGTGGTAAAAAGGGTAGTGTGAATTAATTATGGAAATTAAGAAAAGATTTTGAAGAGTTTGGAGCAACCCTGAGAAGCCTATGGCCAGTTGTGGAATCCATTGTGCCTACTTTTCGAAGATTTAAGGAAATGTGTGCAAAATGGGTTGAACTGCAAACCTTTAAGGATGAAAATCAATCACCCTAAACGCGCTATTGCAAGTTGTGCAGCCGACTATACAATGACCAATCTGTAGCCCATTTTAGGCAAATCTTGAAGGCACGGGAGGTACAGGAGCTCGATGGACGATGTGTATGTGTGACAGAGGTCCAGTGACTCTTAGGATGGTCCTAGTGGCATTAAAAGAAGGGAAAAATAACCCCAGAAAAGACTTCCTACCTCAAGTTCCTAAGGAAGGGGATTCCCCTTTTCTAAACAAACCTTCCACACTCTTCCCCTTCTCCTATCCCATCAATCATCACCAGATCTTCAAGAGTAAGTGTCATGTATTCTATTCTTAGAGAGTAGTAATGTGCATGTCTTCTTCATTTTGTTTGTATTAAAATTAATATTCATGTATGTAAAAAAATTGATTTTTTATACTTTGGAGTGTCTTGCATGGGATGAATTTGATTTCCAATATTTATCTTATGGGAAAAAAAAAAAATAAGTAAATTAATTTGCCCCTTATGATAATTTTCGGCTCACAATGAACTCTCAGGAAAGGAATAATATCATAAGGGTGGGGGTCGACTGTAATTAATATTATTATTATATATGTATATTAATAATAACATGTACTATTAATTCATTTTATAACATATATGTTAGTAAATACCACTGTCTCAAACCACTGCCTGAACCACTGCCTCAACTGCTGCCTCAACTGCTGCCTCAACTGCTGCCGTCCCACCCACGGCCTCACCTACAGCCGCAACACTTGCTCAACCACTGCCACAACAACTGCCTCAAAACCACTGCCTCAACCACTGCTCACCCACTGCTACCCTGCTGCCTCACCTGCTGCTCAACCACTGCCTACCTCACCACGGCCATCAACTGCTGCCCTCAAATGCTGCCTCACCTGCTGCCTCAACCACTGCCTCAACCACTGCCTGAACCACTGCCTCAATTGCTGCCTCAACTGCAGCGCCTCAACTGCTCCTCCCCCACTGCCTCACCTACTTGCTGCCTCAACCACTGCCTCCAACCACTGCCTCAACCACTGACTCAAACCGCTGCCTCACCCACTGCCTCACCTGCTGCACGTCACCTGCTGCTCAAATGCTTGCCTCAACCTGCTGCCCAACTGCCTGACATCACGCCCTCTGCCTATCAACCCACAGCCCTCACCCACTGGCCTTATACCCACTGCCTCAACTGCTGCCTCAACGCTGCCTCAACCACTGCCTTCACCTACTGCCTCAACCACTGCCTCAACCACTGCCCTCAACCACTGCCATCAACCACTTGCCCAACCACTGCCTCAACCCACTGACTCACCCACTCTGCCTCACCTGCTGCCTCACCTGCTGGCCTAACCACAGCCTCAACCACTGCCTCAACTGCAGCCTCACTGCTGCCTCAAATGCTGCCATCACCTGCTGCCTCAAACTGCTGCCTCACCCGCTGCCTCACCCCACTGCCTCCACCCACTGCCCTCACCCCAATGCCCTCAACTGCTGCCTCAACTGCTGCCTCAAACCACTGCTTTCAAACCGCTGCCACTCAACTGCTGCTTCCTAACTCCACTACCTCATCCACTGCCTCACCCACTGCCTCACCCACTGCCCTCAACTGCTGCCATCAACTGCTGCCTCAACCACTGCTTCAACCGCGCCTCAAGCTGCTGCCTAACCCACTACCACATCCACTGCCTCACCCACTGCCTCACCCCACTGCCTCAACTGCTGCCTCACTCACAAGCCTCACCCACTGCATCAACCACTTCCAGTTGCACTCAATCAATAACACCAAACACAATAAATTACAGTGAAATGTTTGGAAGAGCACAGAGACTAATGCTCACTCCAAGCTTTAACACCCTTGTATTTTTGTACAATTTCCTTCTTTTCATTCTATCAATTTTTATTATTATTATTATTATTATTATTATTGTTATAATTATGACTATTGTTATTATTAGCAGTAGCAAGAAATTTTGATTCTTTTGCTGTGCTCAAGAGTAAACACATATCACCTTCCAATACCTGTCCAAAAAGCCAATTCCAATATGCAGTCATTAATGGGTTTTTACATTATTTAAACGGTAGTCTTAATAGCAAATAATGAACAAAACACCACCACACAGTGGTGGTAGGGCTGGCTGCCAGATGCGGGGTCCGGAGGGAGGGTATAGGAGGACTCGCAGTGGTGGAGCATGGTATTTAATAACATAACATGTTATAAGCCATAACAGTACCAGTGGACCCCCCCCTCAAACGAGATAATCCATCCGAGAGTTCAATGTTAATGCAAAATTATCGTTATGCACATGATTTTTCCCCATAAGAAATAATGGAAATCAAATAAATCCGTTCCAGACACCCAAAAGTAAGAAAAAAAAAAATTTACACCCAATGAAATACTAATTTTTTAATACCCACAAACTTGAAGAAGACATGCACAGTTTCAAAGACACCTTTATTGAAGATCTTGGTGATGATTGATGGGATGGGAGGAGGGCGAGTGATGATCTTAGCATTTTAGAAAGGGGAATCCCCATCCATATCGTGAATTGAGGTGGTAGCTAGGACTTTTTCCATGGTTACTTCCCTTCTTCTTTTACTTCACTAGGACAAGCTTGAGAGTCACCTGGACATCTGTTGCACAACATATGTGCCAATTAGAGGTCCTGTAAAACCTCTCGTTCCTTTATGACTTTTCCTAAAGTGTTCCCAACATTGTCATTGTAAATAATCACCACACGGCTTGCAACAGTTTTCTGTCTGAGGGTGATTTTCATCCATTAAGGTTTGCACATTATGCCACATTTGCACAGATTTCCTTTATCTTGCAGTAGGCAACTTCTTCAATTCTCTCTCCCCCCTCCTCCCAAGATTTTCCTCAGGAGGTGGTCCTCACCTGATGAGATGATCAAACAGCTCCTCAGTGGTTATTCATTAATTGTCCTCCTCCACAACTCTTCCACATCATCCCCCACAAACCACCAACCCCAAGGACTTTCCCAATTCCACAATGGATTCCTCAACTGGCATAGGATTCCAGGTTACCTCCAACCTTTCAAAATCCCTTTGGTCTACACATTCTGGAAACATGGTTCTTTTTTTTTTTTTTGTAGTGGCTTGTCGAAGAGTCGAGAGCTTAAGTTCAAGGTCCTCTCATAGTCACGTCCCTCCCAAGCCTTACCTATAAGTTTTACACCAATTGAGGATATTAAAGTGCTGCTCTTCCAAAACTCCTCTTAGAGTTAATTTGGAGTTATTCTGAGGTCACTACAACAAAGCACCTTTCAAAACAGAGCATTTGTGTACTTTTTTGAAGTTTGCAATAACCTGTGGTCCATGGGCTGCAGGAGAGGAGTGGTTATTAGGAGGCAAAAAACTTGACCTAATGAAGCTCAGGTCCTCACAAAAGTCTCTGGGCCAAGTCCGTAGAATACAGGGCATGTCTAACACCCGGAGGCAGCTATCAGGTCTAATTTCATTTCAGTTTAGGTAATTTTCACATAGGGGCAAATGCTTGGTGTAACCATCCATAGAAAAAAGTCCCTAGTGACCCATGCCTTACTGTTTGTCCTCCCCAGCACACACCAATTAGCCTTGGTTGAGGATATTGTTTTGCCTGAACGCTCTGGGATTTACAAGTTGATGCACGAATAAAAGGCTTCACTTGTGCAATCACCACTACATTGGGAACACATGAGAAGAGTAAGCCTGACTTTCATAGGCTTATGTCCTGGGAGTGCCTTTTTCCCCTCCTCAGTAAATGTAGGTCCCTGCTTGGCATTTTCTTCCAAAACAGGCCTGTTCATCACAATTTAAACACTTGTCAGTTTCAGTCATTCAAGTCTAGGTACCCTGAATTCCAACACATACTTTTCAGCTGCTTTGTGGTCCGAACTGGCAGCCTCACCAGCCTATCACACCAATGTAATGCCACTTAACTTACGCTTCTTAAAATCTCTCAAACCAACCTTTGCTGGCCTTAATTCACATCACATCATCACTATTTGCAGGATTTTTTTAATTAAATCCTCAAGCTGGCAACTGCCAACCTTTTTCACATATATCGCTTGAGAGATGCTATCTCCTGCTATCTTGTTTTTTGTTTATCACACCAATAAGATCCTCTGCACCATCTTCTATCACGTTGCCATCCTGTTTTAAAAACACATGTTGAACCTTTGGCAAGAACAGCTTTCGTTTGATTGCCGTTTTCTTGGACACAATTAGTATGCGATGTGATGGGTTTACTATACAACCGGCCCAGCCTCGGAGACAAGTACTCCAGTTTCATACTTATCAATGATCTTCTTCCTTCACTCCCTATAGTAATTCTCACCCTTATTCCTGTAGGGGTTTGGCACTAGAACTTTCTTGGGGCCCATATCACTTATTTTTTTTTTTTGGAGATAAAATCAACGAAAACACTGTAATAATACGCAATGTTTCTGATAGTATGCTTGGATTTTTACCGCGGAGGCTGGCTGGTAAACAATCCCACCGGCAAGAACTGTGAGGCAGGCTCAGGCCGCACATAAGACGCGTCCCTCGAGAATAGAGTTGAACGAGTTTTTTAGCGGTATGCGAGGCAAATCTTAGTGATAAAGTGATCTGTAATGTGGATTTAATGTTAATGGAGTGAGTGCCAACGGTATTGGGGGTCCACTGTATAGAATTTATATAACATAAAAAGCACCTTACCCGTGACTGGAACGATACACAAATAGCCGCACATAGAAGAGAGGACTTACAGAGACTTTCCGGCCCAACTTGGACCATAAACAAAGTCCACACTAATGAAAAGTAGAGCAAGAATGTGTATAAGTGTCCCTCGGTAGTTCTCAGGAATTCAGAGAATTTCGGAAATCATAGGGATATTTTCGATAAAATGGGCTCGCTAATCATAGGTTGACTAGCAAACGTAGTTCGTCCGGGACGCATACGCATAGTGTTAGCCGGTGCAGCCTCCCTACCCAGCCATTCTGCATTGTTTACCAGGAGCTGAAGGTCCCCTCACGAGCTCCAGCAAAATATTTCATTTTCCACTCATTTAGTGCTTGCAAGTACTAAATAGATCCACCATGGCTCCAAAGAAACTCTAGTGCCAAGTTCTGTGGTAAAGAAGGTGAGAAATATGACTGAATTTAAGAAAACATCATGAGTATGTCGTATGTTATTTGAGTATGCAGGAAAGAGGGAAATTATTTCCCATAAAAGTAGGCCTTAGACAAGTGTTGTGATGTCACCGTGGTTGTTTAATATATTTTATAGATGGTGTTGTAAGAGAAGTACATGCAAGGGTCTTGGCAAGAGCATGGAGTTAAAAAGATTAAAGAGATCAACATAAAGTGGGAGTTGTCACCGTTGCTCTTTGCTGATGACACAGTGCTCTTGGGAGATTCCCCCCCCTGAAGAGAAGTTGCAGAGATGGGGATGAAATTTGGTAGGGTATGCAATAAAAGAAAAATAAAAGTGAATACAGGGGGGAAAAAAAGAGTAAGGTTATGAGGATAAACAAAAAAGATAAGGTGTATGAACGATAGGATATCAGATTGGAGGGAGAGAGTAATTGAGAGTGAATGTAATCAGATATTTGGGAGTGGACATGTCAGCGTATGGTCTATGAATGATGTGAATCAAGAATTGATGAGGGTGAAAAGGGTGAGTGGTGCACTTAGGAGTCTGTTGAGACAAAGAAACTTTTGTCCTTGGAGGCAAAGAGGGGACTTATGAGAGTATAGTTTTACCAACGCTCTATAAAGGGTGTGAAGCTGGTTGAAGAATTAGCAGCGAGGAGAAGGCAGGAGGCAGTGGAGAAAGTCATGTCATAATGGCAATATGTGGGTGTGAATATAATGCAGAGAAATCGCAGTTTGGAAGTTGGGAGGAGTGCGGATTGCCAAACCTGATGTCCAGAGGCTCGGAAGGGTTGTATGAGGTGGTTCGGACATGTATAGAGAATGGAGCAAAACAGAAATGACTTCAAGAGGTGGGAAACCGTCTGTAGTGGAAGGAAGGCGGGGTAGGAGCTGGCCTAAGGGAAGGTTGGAGGGAGGGTAAAGGAGGGTTTTGTGTGTGAGGGGCATTGGACTTCCAGCAGGCATGCATATAGCGTGTTTTGATAGGAGTGAAATGGAAGACAACTGGATTTTAATACTTTGATTTGCTTTGGAGTGAGAGCAAAGTAACATTTATGAAAGGGGTTCAGGGAAACCGGCAGGCAGGACTTGAGTCCTGGAGATGGGAAGTACAGTGCCTGCACTCTGAAGGAGGGGTGTTAATGTTGCAGTTTAGAAACTGTAGTGTAAAGCACCCTTCTGTCAAGACAGTGATGGAGTGAATGATGGTGAAAGTTTTTCTTTTTCGGGCCACCCTGCCTTGGTGGGAATCGGCCAGTGTGATGATAATAATAAATATCATTGAACAATATGAAAGTGGCACAATTGCGGCCGAACTGGCCAGGATGTATAAGAAACCCTACGCAACCATATGTTCCATAGTGGCCAAGGAAAAGGAAATCAAGGACACTGTTGTTGCAAAGGGGGTAACTATGCTGACAAAAATGAGATCACCAGTACTCGAAGATGTTGAGAAGTTATTATTTTTGTGGAAAAAAGAGAAACAATTAGCAGGAGAAACTCTTATGACTTCAATTATTTGTGAAAAGCCTAGGCAGTTGAACAACGATCTGGTAAAGAAAATTCCTGCAAATAGTGGTGATGTGAGTGAATTTAAGGCAAGCAAAGGTGGTTTGAAGATTTAGATTCCGTACTGGCATACACAGTGAGTGGTAAGGCCATGGGGGGTGAGGCGGCATTTTTAGGACCACAAGGCGGCTGAAAAATTATTTTTTTCAATTATTTATCACACTGGCCGGATTCCCACCAAAGGCAGGGTGGCCCATAAAGGAAAAACTTTCACCATCATTCACTCCATCACTGAAAATAATGCATGAAAATTCAAGGAGTACATAGAGGCTGAAGGACTGAAACCTGAACAAGTGTTAATATGACGTAAACAGCCTCTTTTGGAAGAAAATGCTAAAAGAGGACCTTCATTACACAGGGGCAAAGGCAATGCCAGGACACCAGCCTATGAAATACCAGGCTGAAGCTCATGTCAGTGCTAATGCTAAGATTGGATTTCAAAGTGAAGCCATAAATAGTTGTACCATTCTTGAAAATCTCAGATGTGTTCAGGAAAACAGCAGCTCTCCTCCACAGTTTTTTGTGAGAACAGGACTCCATGACTCTCAAGGTGGTCCTAGTTGCATAAGAAACATAGAAGAGAAGCAACCCCATAAAAGCAATTGGTACCTAGAGGTGTTGGCTGGAAGTGGATTCCCTTCCAAACTTAAACAATACAATCTCCTTTCCCTCCTCCAGTCTTCATACACTAAGAAGAAATCTTCCAATAAAGGTAAGTGTTATGCAGTTAATGTTTCATTCATCATTTCCCATTGTATTGTTTATGTACTAGGGAGGCCAAGCCCATGATGACACTCTTCAGGTCACTTGTTCTATCTATGGCTGGAATATTGCTGCACACGAACAGCACCTTTCAAGGCAGGTGAAATTGCGACCTAGAAAATGTGACAGAAACTTCACGGCGCGCATAACTGAGATAAAACACCTCAATTATTGGTAGCGGGGGGCTGATGTTTCCTAAACCTGTATTCCCTGGAACGCAGGAGGGAGAGAACATGATTATATACACCTGGAAAAATCCTAGAGGGACTAGTACCGAACTTGCAACCGAAAAATCACTCACTACGAAAGCAAAAGACTTGGCAGACGATGCACCATCCCCCACCAATGAAAAGCAGGGATTCACTAGCATGTTAAGAGACCATACAATAAGTGTCAGGGGCCCGAACAGTTTCAACTGCCTCCCAGCACACATAAGGGGATTACCACGACCCCTGGCAGTCCTTCAAGCTGGCACTGGACAAGCCACACTAAAGTCAGTTCACAGATCAGCCCAGGCTTGTGGCTCATACGTTGGTTTGCGTGCAGCGATCAGCAAAGCCTGGTGATCGGCTCTGATCCACCAGGAGGGCCTGGTCAAGAGACTGGCCGCGGGGGCGTTGACCCCGAAACTCACTCCAGGTAAACTCAGGATATATTTCATGTAAAAAAAATTATGTTTTATACTTCTGGTGTCAGGAACAGATTAATTGGTATTTACATTTTTTCTTATGGGGAAAATTGATTCAAAAATCGTAGATTTCGATAATAGTAGCAACTCCAGGAATGGGATTAACTATGAAAAAACGAGGGACCACTGTATATAGTCAGGAAGATGTAGTAGTAGTGTGTAGTATAGTAGTATTAGTAGTAGTAAGTAGTAGTATGTATAGTAGTAGTAGAAATTATAAAGTGTTTCTATAGTGGCAAGATGGAAGGAAGAAGTAATGGGGAAAATAAGGAGAGGAGTCCGAGTCAAATACAAAGAAAGGGGAGCACTGCAAGGGAGCTAGGTGCCCACAGAGGAGTAAGTGCAGGCAGAGGTTGGGGGAAAGGGAAGTGGTGAAATAATAATGAAGGAACAAACACAAGACAAAAAGAAAGACAACCCCAGAAAGAAAAAAGGAGAGGAAAGGGGAAATGGAGAAGAAAAAGGGATTCAGGTTAAGTCATGAGTGTTCTGAAAGTTTGAGCAATTTACAATGTTGTGGAGAGAGAAAGGCATCTACAAGACGAAGAGCCAAGGACTAAGATTCATACAAGGAAAGTTGTGTATTAAAGAGGATTCAATAAGACAGCGACTGCTAAAGTTCGAAGTAGGAAAGACAGTTTTATAGCAGAAGACCACTCTATAGATGGCTGTGATCTCTGACAATGAACAGAAAAGAAGCATAGTTAGTGTATGGCAGACTAACACTATTTTTTGTGCTCCCTAAGATCCTGTCAGAAAGAGATCGGCCAGTTTCTCTACAGTATTGCAGAAAACAGGAGGAGCCAAGAAATAAGTAGAACACTAATAACCAGGAACAACTGTAGAGGGAGGATAGGGGCATGAATGAAGGATTAGTGCGAAGAGAGTTATCCTGGCAGAAAGTAAGCTTTATGTCTAAGGGATGGAGAGAATTGTTTGAGATTAGAAAGGACTGAAAATGTCGGGAAGGCAAAGGACAGAAGAATTCCCAGGAGTAGAGAGTTTAGGAGAGAAGAAATTATGTTTTAGCATGTTGGAGAGGGCAGAGCCTATGAAATGGAAAGGGTAACCAGGGGGGTAGTGCGAAAACAAATTATGAAGAGTGGAAATTTTCCTGCTGGAAGAACTGAGGATCATAGATGCAGAGGGCATTGGGAGAAAGAGGAGATAAGACACATTTCTTGACAGGGGAAGCATGATAGGAAAAGTAGTGAAGTACATCCACTGTGCATAGTTTTGCAGTAAACGGAAAAGGAAAAACCCTGTATCGTGAGCGTGGGACCTGGACATCAATGGAATTAGATCCCATTCAGCTTTAAACCTAAGGGAAGAGGCAAGATTATAAGAGCTCAAGAAAAGGTTGAAAGACTGGATCATGAGGACACAGGGCCAAAGATGTCATCCATTAGCGAAGCAAAGTGAAGGCACACATCAATGGTAGGAAGAAGAACAGTCTCAAAGTATCCAGTAAAGATTCGTGCAAGGACAGGAGAGAGAGGAGACCCATAGTGACACCGAAGGTTTGAGAATACTATTCCCTAGAGAAGGAAAAGGATTAGAGTCCACACAGAGGCGGAACATCAAGAAAGACATTAATAGGGTATAAAGGAGAGTAGAAATCCTTCACGGCCTCAAGAAAATCAAGGACCTCATCAAGAGGGACATTGGCGAAGAGGGAACTCAACGTCAAAGACATAGCATCTTACCAGGTTGGGGAGGGCAAACCTAGGCTAGGGGAAGGCGTGGAAGTGACTGAGGTGGGCAGAGAAAAACACCATGGAGTGAAGTTTTGCCATCCAAGAAGCAAGAGAATAAAGACAAACCTCTAGAGAAATGATAGAACATAGAGGAATATCAGGTTTATGAGTTTTGGGGATGCCATAGAAATAGGGAAGAGAGGGACAAATGACACAAAAACGTTGAAACAAGGTCAAAGTCAGGAGACAAGAGGTCGGAGAGAGTCCTTAGTTCTGTTTGAAAGTTCTCTTGATGCGATCAAGAGGGTTGGAGTATGAGAGGAGTGTATGTATTTGAGTCGGAGAGCAAAACAATTACTTACAGAGGTAATCCTCTTGAATCTAGGATAACTACCCGAATTACCTTTGTCCAGAAGATAGTATGACAAATGTCATGGTTTGTATTTTAAGAGAAGAAAGGGCAAGTTGGTAATGGCACAGAAGGTGAGGGGGTTTCTTTAGAAAACGACTAACAAGAGCGGAAGGAGAGCGCCATGAAAAGTTGACAATCAGGAAGATTACGGAGGCGAGACTGACTAAAAACAATCAAGAGTTAATCAAGTTCAATACCAGCGCCATGGCTGGTGAAGTGGCAAAGAAAGGCCAAAACCAAGAATTCAATCTCATATGTGAGAGAGTGAGACAGAAGACAGGTTCGTAACACAGTCAGTGAGGTAGAATTTTAAGAC
>NC_069475.1:25489202-25508038 GCF_026875155.1 Cherax quadricarinatus | reverse complement strand
TTATGCCAAAATAAAGCTCCCCAACCCACCAGGTAATTTTGTTTGTCTGTGCAGACACCTCAAAAATGAAGTACCGGTAAACACCTGGCTTACAACACGGTCTCGATTCCTCAGGATTACCCAAGGTTTGAGGAGGGAAGGTGATCCTTTCATAATTACAACTTCCTTCAAATCAAAAAGTGAAATTCTCAGAAGAGATGCATCGTCTGTGCACAACAAAAAGACGGCAACAAAGACGCAAAGACACTCAGTTTTGTTGCGAGATTTTAAGGCCTCTGTGGCATGGTGCTCATTTCAAGACGTTCCCAAGCTCCAGCAGTTTCTAAACCATGTCCAGTGATTGTACAAAAAATCGAAAGTAGAACATGTTATTTATACAAGTATGTTGTGTATGGATTTGTAATAAACGTGGTAAACAATAATATGATGATAACTTTAGGGGGTGTACATGAGTAATATATATACATTATACAGTGGACCCCCGGTTAACGATTTTAATCCGTGCAAGAGGGCTCATCGTTATGCGAAATAATCGTTATGCGAATTAATTTTCCCCATAAGAAATAATGGAAATAAAAATTAATCCGTGCAAGACGCCCAAAAGTATGAAAAAAATTTTTTTTTACCACATGAAATGTTAATTTTAATACACACAAACTGAAAAGGCATGCACAATTACATGACACTTACTTTTATTGAAGATCTGGTGATGATTGATGGGATGGGAGGAGGGGAGAGGCATTATCTTCTTACTGTTTAGAAGGGAATCCCCTCCATTAGGACTTGAGGTAGCAAGTCCTTTTCTGGGGTTACTTCCCTTCTTCTTTTAATGCCACTAGGACCAGCTTCAGAGTCACTGGACCTCTGTCGCACAACAAATCTGTCCATAGAGCTCTGTACCTCCCGTTCTTCAAGACTTTCTAAAATGGGCCCTAACATTGTCATTAAAATTGTCACAAGCACGGCTTTTGCAACAGGGGGGTTTTCAGGGGGGATTTTTAAATTTCTATAAAAAGGTTTTTGCAGTTAAACCCCATCTGCCCCAAAATTTCCTTAATCTTTGAATTTAGGCACAAGGGAAATTCCAAAACTGGTTTTAGGCTTCTCGGGGTTTTCCCCCAAAAACCCTTCAAAATCTTTTTTTAAATTTTTCCATACTAATTTTCCCCCCCCTTTTTCCCAAGGGGGTTGGGCCCACTAGAAGGCTTTTTTGGGGGCCCCCCAGGGCACTTTTTTTCCCCAAAAAACAGCCCCGAAAATACATAAAAATACGAAATTTTCCGGGGTGTATGCTTGGTTTGTTCCCGGAGGCTGGTGGTAAACAAGGGGAAACGGAGGGGGAAATTGTGAGGCTGGCTGAGGGCAAATTGGGGGCTCGGACGAAAATGGGGTATGGGGGTTTTTTAATCGGTATGCGCGGAAAAAATTTTTGCGATAAAAAAGTAATCGTTATGCGGAAAAAAATCGCTAGCGTTGCCCTTCGTTATGGGGGGGGGTTCCACTGTATTATACAAATTTGTGCTTGTTTATTGAAATTAAAAAAAACAGTGGTAAACAATAATATGATAATAACTTTAGTGCGGTTATTGTTTCAATACAGTGAGTATATATAAAATCAATTATAACAGTTTTGGTCTCTCACCCCCAAATGTTAGTAGGAATAAAAAAAAAAATTGGAAAAGAAAAGAAAAAAAAAAACCCAAAAAACAAAAAAAAAAAAAAATAATATAATACGCGTATGTGGAATTCGCGATGTTGCCGCCCCCACATCATTTTTCCCAAACTTCTTGGCATGTATCTTTTTTAAAGTACTGATCGATTCAAAATTTTTTTTTTTTTTTTTCCCTTTTCCAAAAAAATTTAGGCCCCTTTAATTCTTTAAGAAAAAAAAATTTTTTTTTTTTTTTTAAAAATTTCTTGGCACTGGTGCGTGATTTTCAGTTTTTTGGCCTTGGCCCCTAAAAGGGGTTTAATTGGGGCCCCAACACGGGGCTGTTCTGGAAAAAAAATTGCCAAACAGGACCCCCTTCCCAAAAGGAAGAAAAAGAAACCCCCGGACAAAAAACCCAATGGGGGACAGGCTAACCTTACTGTTGTGTTTAGTGTCTGTGGGGATTGCAGAGGGGAATCCTCTTTCATGTATCATTTTTGAAACTCCCAGAGTGTTCGGGAAAAAAAACAGTGCCCTTAAAGGCTGATTTGTGGGTTTGGTTTTTGGAGGGCAAACAGAAAGGAAGGGGTTTCACTTGGGTCTTTTTCTATGGCGGGTTTTTTCACCATGTGTTTCCCCTTTTTATGTGAAAAATTCCCCCCTAAAAAATTTAAATTGGCCTTAAGGGGCCTCTTTTTATTGGGGACAGTGCTCCGGTCATTTTAAAGATTTGGGAAAGGGAGCGAATTTTTGGGAGACATGGCTTCAAAAAAGTGAGATTTTTGCCTCCTAATCCCAGTTCCTCCCCTGTAGCCCATGGACCGGGCAGGTCATTTAAACTTAAAAAAGCTTTGTTTCAAAAGTGTTTTGAAGTAGTGACCTCGGACACTTGATTGCACTAAGAGATTTTTTGGGAAAAAGACCCACTTTAGTATCCTCAGTTGATAAACCTTTTAGAAAGGCTTGGGAGGGATTTGGACCAAAGAGGCCCCTTGAACTCTGCTTGGGGGAAAAATTGGGGCCCCAGAAGTTTAGAAGGAGGGATTTTGAAGAGTTTGGGGCAAACCCCTCAGGAGCCTTTGCCAGTTGTGGAATCTATTGGGGCATTGGGGAAGCCCTTTTGGGGTTGGAGGTTGTGGGGAGGATGTGGAAGAGTTGGTGGAGGAGGACGTTTAAAAAACAAACCCACTGATGAGCTGCAAGAGCATCGGGAAACCCAGAAAAGGGGGACAAAAACTGGGGAAAATTTTTTTCAGAGGAGGGGGGGAGAGAAATTAAAAGAATTTTGCCTTCTTCAAAGATTAAGGAAATTTGTGAAAAAGTGGGTTGGGGTTTCCCAAACCTTTAGGGAAATAAAAAACCCCCCCTGTGGGCTATTGAAAGCCGTGCGGGGGGGTGACTTTTACAAGGGACAGTGTTGGGCCCATTTTAGGCAAATTTTTTAACCCCCTTGAGGGTCCGTGCCGTGGGGTTTATGGCTTTTACTTTTGGGGTTTCCCAAAAAACTATTGTTTACCCCCAAAATTCTAGGGGCTTTCAAATTTAGCGGGGAGAAGGTGGTTTGGTCTTTTTAGAGATTTTTGGATCAAAGTGGGAATGAAGGGAAAGAGCATATAAATCTGTTAAGGGAAGGAAGGGGGGGGTAGGGGTGTCCTCAAAAAGGGTTTGGGAAAGGGGGGGGGAAAGGGGGGTTTTGGGGTGGGGGGGGGGGGCTTGGATTTCCCAGCAGGCATGCGTGGCGTATTAGATTGGAGGGGAATGGAGATAAAAGGGTATTTGGGACCTGACGAGCTGTTGGAGTGACCCCGAGTAATTTTTGTGAAGGGATTCACGGAAACCAGTTATTTTTTAAAACCCCGGGACTTGAGTACTGGAAAGGGGGATTTTTATATAGCCAGACTTGAGTACGGGAAAAATGGGTTTTTTTTATAGCAGACTTGAGTACGGGAAAAAGGGAAGCACAAGCCTGCCTTTAAGGAGGGGGTTTGGGTTTTTGGGGAATTTTGGGAGGGATATGTTGTATTCTTTTTTGTAGGGTGCTTATAAACTGTTTGTGTTGGGGGCACCTCTGCGGGGAAACAGTGACTTTTTTATGAGTTAAGTGAATGTGTTAAATTGATGATGAAAGTATTTTTTTTTTTGGGGATTTTCTTTTTTTAGGGGTCACCCTCCCTCGGTGGGGGAATGGCCAACTTTTTTAAAAAAAAATAAAAAAAGGGGGGTAATGACAGTAGGGGAAAAGACATTGCAGCAACGTAAAATTTTAAACCCCGAATTTGTTTTACAGCCACATCGGGGAGGAAAAAAAAACTTTCAAGGAAAAGGTAATCAGGCTGGGAAAGGGAAAGGGAAAGGGGGAGTCACAAAAAATTGGACTGGGGAAAGTCTGTAAAGAGATTAAAAAGAATTTGTTCACAGAGGAGCAGATGGGACTTTGAAAAAAAGAGGGGGGGGTACACCTTTTAAGTTTTAAACACATTTACTTGTGATAAAACCAAAGGGAAAGAAGGGGAAAAAGGCTGCTAAGCGAGCTATGTATCTCAAAGGTGATTGGCCCGGATCCATCTCTCCTTTGGGTCGTGAGAGGGGGAGAAAGAGGTGTATGTTTTACCATAACAAAAATTCTTCATGGGGCCCATCTAGATATGAAAATGTTGTGATAATGGGAAAATTTTTAATTTTAAAGCCCAAATTGACTGGAACAATATGCAGGAAATTTTGGGAGTCTGTGATTTGATCCCGTTCAGGTTGCTTTTTAAAAAACAGTTTGTACAGAACCAACTAGGGGAAAAAACAATCTGCTTAACTTGGTTCTTACCAAAAAGAGTCCAAATTTAAAATAACCCTTGGGGTTTAATGATGAGCTTGGGGAAAGTTATCAAAAAATCACTTTGTTTCAATATACCTTTGGGAATCCCCCAGATAACGCAATCAAACCCTCGTCCCAGTTTTTTTGTTTTGGCCCGACTTCATGGGACTGAAAAATTCCGGGGTGGGTTTAAATTGGGATGTCCGGGAAAAATGGGTCAGGTGGTGATCTTGGTTGGAAAAATTTTGACTTTTTTCAGAGCTTTAGTTCTAGCGGGCCCAGAAACTTTTTTTCCCGAGTGGGGAAAATTTAAAGATCTAAAAAAAATTTGATCCCAAATGGATGAACAATAGAATGAAAATCTATTTGTCAAAAGAGAGGCTTTATATAGGCATTCAAAAGGGGGGGAATGGGCAGTTAAAAAATTTTCAGTTATTAAATTAAAGGGGGAAAAAAAATATGGGAAAAGGAATAAAAAAAGAAAAAAGGGGATTATGAGGCTAAGGTTGAAAGGGATTAAAAAGACTAACCGAAAAGGTTCTTCGGTTACAAAAAGTAAAAATTAGGGCCCAAAAAGGGCCCCACTTAAGAGTAACTCTGGAAAAACACTGACATGAAAAGGGATGTGGAAAAAATTCTAAATACCTATTTCCTCTCAGTTTTCACCCGGGAAAAAATACTAGCGATTTTGGTAGACAGCAACCCCCCAGGGAAGTACTCCCGTCCTGCCAGTGATGTTTTAAACAGAAAACCCTTAATGTTTGGGATGATGGGAAAGGGTTGCTTTGGGGTCTTTTTCTGTCATAAAATTTCGCTAGATAACAGGGATATCCCTTTCTACTCCCCTTAAAACTTTGGGGCACACCCTTTACAGACTGCACATGATATTATTATTTTACATACATTAGGTTTTTTTTCTTTTTTTTAAATTTGCTCTTGTTTTCCCTTTTTTTTTCTATTGTCCATGGGGAAGTGGAAAAGAATCTTTCCCCAAGCCAAAGTGGTCGTATGAGGCCCATTTAAAAACTGGGAGGTGGGGTAGTAAAACCCCCTTTTCCCCGTAGACATTTACTAAAAAAAAGAAAAAAAAAACTTTATAAAACTGGGATGCTTTAATGTGATGGATGTAGTGTGGATGACAAGAAAAGATGATTTTCTGATGTTATGAATGAAAAAGGGAAATTGGATGTTTTTTTGGGCCCCAAACGAAACCCAAAACTGAAGGGGGTAGGGGAAATTTCGGTTGGGGGGAAATTAAAAAAGGGGGGTTTAAAATTTGGAAATATCTGAGAGAGTTAGAAACAGAGGAAGGGGTAGCAGTAATGGGTTTAAGGATCGTTATGGAAGGGAAAAAAGGAAAAATTTTAAGGGGTAAATTCAAGGTTTTTGGGGATTAAAGTAAAGGTTTTGGGTGAGGAAAAATGGGTCATAAAAAGGTGGTATGCACTGGAGAAAGAGAGGAATGTAGAGGAGAGGGGAGAGATTTTGGGGGATTTTTAAGTGAATGTGTAGGGCCTTTGAACCAAGTGAGGAGTAATTTTGGTAGGGGACCTGAATGTAAAGTAGGAAAACCTTTTTGAGGGGTTTTTGGTAAAGGGAAGTTTGGGGGGGCCAGGTTTTAAATGATAAGGGGGCCCCCTTTTATTTAACTTTGTATAGAAAGGGGTTTTTGTTATAGGTAATAATATTTTAAAAAAAAGGGATAAATAAGTATACAAGATTGATGTGGGGGGAAATGGGCAGTTTGTTTGTTTGGGTTTGTATTGTAGTTAAAAAAACTGTTGAATTTGACTTCCCGGATGTACATGTTTTTTAGAGAGGCCAAAGATATATCAGATCACTTTTTTTGTTGTAGCTACAATGAGGTAAAAGGGGAGAGGGATTTCAAGGAGAATAGATGTGTAGGGGGAAAAGAGAGGGAAAAGGGTTTTTAAAAATAAAAAAGGAGGCAGTTGGGTAAGTATTAAAAAAGCTATTGGAGGGAAAATGGGCTAATGAGACCCCCTTGCCTTTTGCCCCTCATTAGCCCCTTTTATCCCCCCAATAGTGTTTAATTTTACCCTAAAATGCCCTCTTTTAGTTTTTAAAACCCTTAAACCCCTCTCTTGAGATTTTTCAGCAGAAAAATTTTTTGGGGGTTTCAAGAAAATGGGTGCGGGGGGGAAAGAGGAGCGATTGGTGGAATGATGTAAAGAGATTGTAAGGGAGAAAAAGTTAGCATATGAGAAATTTTTTCAAAATAAAGTGATGCAAAAAGGGGGGGAAAAAAGAGTATATGGAGGGAAAAAAAAGAGAGGTTAAGAGAGTGGGGGAAAAACAATGAAAAAAAGAGCAAGTGAGAGAGTGGGTGAAAATGTTATCAAAAAAAATTTTGTTGAAAAAAGGAAAAAAATTTTGGGGTGAGATTAACAAGTTAAAGGGAAACCTTGGAACAAATGGATTTTTTCGTTAAAAAAAAAGGGGGAGATTATTAAATGGAGGGTTGAGGTATTGGGGGGGATGGGAAGGAATATTTTAAAGGGAAATTTTTAAATGTTTGAATTGAAGATAGGGAAGCTGTGGGTTTCGTGTTTTAGGGGCAAAGGGGGAAAAACATCTTGTAGGGGGTTTTAGGGAAAAGCCAAATTGGGAGTTTTGGGGGGAAATTCGTGAGGGAGTAGGTAAAAAGAAAGGGGGGTTTTAAAGGGAGCCGGGATTGATGGGGTAAAGATGAAAAGTTAAAAGCAGGTTTGGGGGTTATTTTTTTGGAGTGGTTGGTGCAATTATTTATAAAAGTTAGGAAGAGGGTTTAAAGGGGCCTAGGGTTTTGGGAGAAAAGCATTAAAAGTTCCTTGGTTTTTAAAAGGGAAAGGAGAAAAAAAGGAGTTGCAAAAATTATAGGGGAGGTAAGTGTTTTTGAGTTTAAAAAGGTAAAAATGTATGGTAGAGTTATTATTGAAAGAAAATTTAAGGGTAAGATGGAGGGGAATTTGGATGGGAGATGGGAAAAAAGGGGGCTTTTTGGGAAAAGGGGGGGGTGTGTGGACCCGGTTTTTTACAGGGGAAACTGTAAGGTGAACAGTATTTAGATAAGGTAAAGGGGGTTTTTTTTTGGCATTTATGGATTTTGGGAAAAAGGGTTTGGGCAGGGTGGATTAAAGGGGGGAATGTGCAGATGTTGAAGGGGGTTTTGGTTTTTGGGGGGTAGGTTACTGAAAAATAGTTTAAGAGTTTTTACGAGGGAAAAGAGGGTCAAATTAGAGTATGTGGGAAAAAAAGGGAGATTATTTCCCCGTAAAAAAAATTGGGCCTTAGGCAAGGATGTGTGATGTCACCGTGGTTGGGTTTTAAAATTTTTATAGATGGGGTTTTTAAAAGAAGTTTAAAAGCGGGGGTCTTGGCAAAAGGCATGGAGTTAAAAATAAAGAACAAACAGAAATGGGAGTTGTCCAGTTTGCTCTTTGCTGATGACATGTGCTTTTTGGGAGTTTTGAAGAGAAATTTGCAGAGGTTGGTGGATGAATTTTGGTTTGGGTATGCAAAAGAAGAAAATTAAAAGTGAATTTCAGGGGAAAAAGTAAGGTCATGAGGATAACAAAAAAATTAGGTGATGAAAGATTGGGGTATTTAGATTGGGGGGAGAGGATGGAGGAGGTGAAAGTATTCAGATACTTGGGGAGTGGATGTGTCAGCGGGGGTGGGTCTGTGAAAATGAAGGGAATCAAGAAGGGTGAGGGGGGAAAAAGGGGGAGGGAAGGGCCATTAGGAGTTGTGGAGACTAGAACTTTGTCCTTTTGGGGGCAAAAGAGGGGAAATGTATGAGGTAAAAGTTTTACCCAAAGCTCTTATATGGGTTGAAGCATGGGGATGAATGTTTCATCGAGGAGAAAAGCGGAGGCAGTGGAGATGTCATGTTTGAGGGCAATGTGTGGGGTGAATATAATTTCGAGAATTGTAGTTTGGAAGTTAGGAGGAGGTGCGGGATTTCCAAAACTGTTGGGCCAGAAAGGTTTAGGAAGGGGTTTTTTAGGTGGTTTGGAATGTAGAGGAAAAAGGAAACGAAAACAGAATGACTTCAAGATGTATCAGTCTGTTTTGTGGAAGGAAAAAGGGGAGGGTTTTGGCCTAGGAAAGGTTGGAGGGGGGGGGGTTAAAAAAAGGGTTTTGGGGGGTGAGGGGCTTGGACTTCCCGCGGCTTTCGTGAGTGTGTTTGGAAAAGGAGTGAAGGAAAACAAATGGTTTTTAATATTGACGTGCTGTTGGTTGTGTGAGCAAAGTAACATTTTTGAAGGATTCAGGGAAAACCCGGCCCGGCCGGACTTGATCCTGGAGATTTGGGGAAATACAGTGGCCCGCCCCTCCCGAAGGAGGGGTTTTTAATGTTGCAGGTTTTTAAACCCCTTTTAGGGTCGACAGGCCCCCTCAGAAACTCGGGTTTTCTGGGGTTTGGCCCTATTTAAAAAAAAAAAAAAAATTTTTTTTTCCCTTTTTAAAAAAAAAATTTTTTTTTTTTAAAAATTTTAGGCTAAAAAAAAAAAAAATTTTTCCATCAAAACTTACCGAGATAAAGGAGGCTTGGGAAATTTGCCAAAAATTTAACAAAAATTTGGTAAAAATCGCCAACTGCCATCACGGGAGAAATTTTTTTATTTAAATTTTTTATGTATTTTTTTCAAATATTGTTCAAAATTTTTTTTATTCTGAGGGAATTTTATGGCCCCTTTAGGCCAACTGACGTATTTTTTAATTTTTTCTTTTTTTAATTTTACAAAATAAGGGCGTAAACATGTTTTTATTATTTTTTTATAGAAAAAATTTTTCACAAACAAACGATATGAAATGTTGTTTATTTTCTTTTTTTTCTATTTTTTATTTTACAATTTTTACAGTTTACAGGGAATGTTTCTAGAAGTTTGCAGCGTGGAAATCTTTAAACATGGTGTCATGCCCCAAGGGGGAAAGGTTTTTTTTCAATCCCCCACACAAAAAAAACGAGTGTCTTTGGGGTTGTTGGGGGCGTTTTTTTTTTATGGTTTCACAGACGGGAAAAACCCCTTCTGAGCCTTTTTTTTTGAAAAACAGTGCAGGCAGGTTTTACCAAAGGGAAATAATTTACCCTGCTTTTTAGACGAGAGGTAGTTTTGTTTGATGAATGGTTCAGAAAAACCGACGTTGATAAAATTTTGACAAATGTGCAACTCTTTGGGGATCTTTATTGAGGAAAAAGTTTCGGGCCCCCACGTGGGTTCAAACCCCCGTCCCTACATAGGAAAAAAACTTGGGAAGAACAGGAGGAGAATGAGGTAATCAGTCCCTCAACCTTGAGTCGATGTGTTCAGTCCATCAATCTTGAGTAGAATACGGCAGATGAGCGGAGAAGCAGCTTATAAACCGAATGGCAGGAGAGGTGCAGCAGTCATAGGTAGTGTCACATTTGTTCAATGTGGAAGTAGGTTGTGCCCAAGAATTAGGCAAGCGAAGAATTCCTAAGTATTAAGATCCCAAGAAGTTGCAGCGTCTGACAGGTTTGTAGATGAATGGTTCAGAGAACCGACATGTTGATAAATTAGACACAAGTGCAACTCGTGGGTATCTTTATTGAGGAAACGTTTCGCCACACAGTGGCTTCATCAGTCCATACATAGGAGAAACTTGAAGAACAGGAGGAGAATGAGGTAATCAGTCCCTCAACCTTGAGTCAATGTGTTCAGTCCATCAATCTTGAATAGAATACGGCATATCAGCGGAGAAGCAGCTTATAAACCGTATGGCAGATGTGCAGCAGTCATAGGTCGTGTCACATTTGTTCAATGTGGAAGTAGGTCGTGCCCAAGAATTAGGCAAGTGAAGAATTCCTAAGTATTAAGATCCCAAGAATAAAGATACCCAAGAGTTGCATATGTGTCTAATTTATCAACATGTCGGTTCTCTGAACCATTCATCTACAAATCTGTCAGACACTGCAACTTCTTGGGATCTTAATACTTAGGAATTCTTCGCTTGCCTAATTCTTGGGCACAACCTACTTCCACATTGAACAAATGTGACACGACCTATGACTGCTGCACATCTCCTGCCATACGGTTTATAAGCTGCTTCTCCGCTGATATGCCGTATTCTATTCAAGATTGATGGACTGAACACATCGACTCAAGGTTGAGGGACTGATTACCTCATTCTCCTCCTGTTCTTCAAGTTTCTCCTATGTATGGACTGATGAAGCCACTGTGTGGCGAAACGTTTCCTCAATAAAGATACCCAAGAGTTGCATATGTGTCTAATTTATCAAACCGCAGGTAGTTGTTGATAATTTGGTGGGCGGTCAATTGCAGGTGCTGTTCCTTGGTACTTGAATACTATTTGTCTGATGACAGACAAACAGAATTTGCCGTACTGTGGTTTGTTTCTGGTCCTCATCTTATACATATTATAAGCATTGAGCATGGAAATGTCCAGAAGATGGAAAAAGAGTTTGATGTACCACTTATAACTCTTGCGAACACAATCAGCAAACCCAATCTGCATGTCACATTTGTCCACTGAATGCATGTTGAAGGTGTAATCAATCACAGCTGCAGGTTTTAGAATGGGTTCATTGCTCTCTCTATGCTGCCTGCCACTGTCTGCCATTTCATTAGGGTGAACTGATGACAGCAGTGTGACATCTCGTTTGTCATGCCACCGAAATGCCAGATGTCATTGGCAGCAAACGCCTGCACCTCACCTCTACGAGTGCCAGTGTCAAACCTGGGCATATGTTTCCGATTTGCAAGCACTGTGCCACACACATCTGTCATGTTCACTCGCAAAAAATCACTGAGTGAGGGGCTTGTGTACCAGTTATCTGTATATAATATATGCCCCTTACCAAGGTATGGTTCTATCATTGTTCTAACCACATCACCTGAGATGCCCAATAACTCCTGGTATTTTGCAATGTATAACTTCCAGTGTACACAATAATATCCAATACCAGACCACTGTAACAATCACAAAGCACAAACAACTTTATACCAAAGCATTTCCTCTTGTTTGATATGTTCTGCTTGAAAGAGAGTCTTCCTTTGAACAGAATCAAAGACTCGTCAATTACAAGCTCCCTAAAGGGATAAAAATGCGTACTGAATTTCTCTTTCAGATACACAAACACATTCCTAATCTTATATAACCTGTCAGTTCTGTCAGGCCTGGTTTTGTCTGAGAAGTGAAGCTTACGTAACATTAGCACAAATCGATTCACTGGCATTATATCACTGAAACCTGAGATTGCAATCAGGCGGTGTGTTGACCAGTATGATTTCACTTTGTGCTTATACACATGTGGCATAAGCATTATTGTGGCAAAGAAAAGATACATCTCAGCCACAGTTGCCTCCTTCCACTGGTTGTAGATGTGTTTTTATTGAAGTAATGTGTTTGCCATGGTTGTACTCGTAGTATGTGTTGCTTTCCATGACAATACTTTCCATCAGGGGTTCGTCAAAGAATAACTCGAAACATTCCAGTTCAGTGGCATTGTTCCCAAGTGTACAAGATGGCCGTATTCCACTTTGGCTGTCATCAAACTGGTGGGCATTTGGAACAAAATTGACAGCTTCCTGCCAATCCCAGGTGCGGTCTGCTGGTGGGTACTGGACAATGACAGGTGGTTGTGGTTGTGGAGGCTGGTGTGGTGGGTGGGTGGGGGATGGTGGCCTTTGTTGTAGATCAGCTGAGGCAGCGGCGTGGGTGGCAGCATGGCCCACTGCTGGTGCCTCACCGCCAGCACCACTACCACCACGCACATTTTCCATCCCAATTGCAACAGTTATCATTGTCATTTTCACTGTCTGTTCCTGTTGTACAGCCACGGGATGTACTCCGAGATGCACTCCTTCCCCTTGGAATAGCATATGGCACACTACCAGAGTGCATATATCGTTGTATATACTGACGCTTCACTGGGGAATATTGCACTTCACTATCACTACTGGAACTAATTTGAAGAGCTGTAGTTCATATTCACTATCACTATCATCACACATGCTCTCATCTGAGTCTGGGATTTGGGAAATAGAAGTTTCCTCTTGGATTCTGGTACAACTGAACGTGAACAAGACGGCCCAGCACCAGAGGTGGAAGGCTGAGGGTCGTCTGGGTTTTCCTCACTATTACGATATTATGATTCATTAGTTTCGGTCAAAACCTCACCAAAACCTTGAAACTCATCTTAACTGGCACTTCCATCTGTATTAGAACTGTCACTGGGGAACAAAAGTGTCCCAATTCGCCGAGGAGTGTGGAGCTTCTTACCGTGAGGCATGGTGGACATTGTTTACTAAGATGGCTTTCCCACAATGCACCACTGGGTCCCAGATTTTTTTTCTACCGCGCACAACCGACCACACAGACCCATTCTCTCACATCTAGGCCTACCAGCCTTTTGCCGCGAGATTTGACGGCGCTAGAATTTATGCGTACTAGTACGTCAAAAACCCCTGCGCGTAAGCCGTACTAGTACATCCGAAACCCTCAAAGGGTTAAAAACTGTAAAGCACCCTTCTGGCAAGACAGTGATGGAGTGAATGATGGTGAAGGTTTTTCTTTTTCGGGCCACCCTGCCTTGGTGGGAATCGGCCAGTGTGTTAATAATAATAATAATAATAAAAAATTCCTGAAATAATAGATTATGTAGAACAGGATGATGATAAAACTATGTACGAGCCCTGATGAACTATTTGCAAGGGTGTTAAAGGAATGTTAAGAGTAACTTAAACATACTTTTTGCTAATCTTTTTAACATATCACTGCAAACTGCATAGTCCCTGATAAGTGGAAAATGGCAAATGTAATACCTATACACACACACAAGGTAGGTGACAGGTCCTTGGCTTCGAACTATAGACCAATAAGCCTTACCTCCATAGTGGGAAAATTTATGGAATCAATAATTGCCAAAGCAGTTCGTAGCCATCTTGATAGGCACAGATTGATTAATGAATCTCAACACGGTTTGATGAAGGGGCGTTCCTGTCTTATGAATTTTCTAACATTTTTTACTAAGGTGTTTGAGGAGGTAGATCATGGTAATGAATATGATATTGTGTATATGGATTTCAGAAAGGCTTTCGATTGAGTTCCACATCAGAGGCTATTGAGGAAAACTTAAGGCACACAGAATAAGAGGAGAAATTTTTTCCTGGGTAGAGGCATGGCTGACAAATAGGCAGCAGAGAGTTTGCATAAATGGGGAGAAATCAGAATGGGGGCACGTCACAAGCGGTGTTCCTCAGGGGTCAGTGTTGGGCCCGTTGTTGTTCACAGTTTACATAAACGACATAGGTAAGGAATAATAGTGACATAAGCAAAATTTGCTGATGACACCAAAATAGGCTGTCCAATTCATTCTAATGAGGACACTAGAGCACTCCAGGATGATTTGAATAGACTGATGCAATGGTCGGAGAAGTGGCAGATGCAGTTTAACCCTTTTAGGGTCCGTGCCATAGATCTACGTCTTAAGTTGAGGGTCCAAACCATAGATCTACGCCATGAGCTCAGCTCACTCTGATAAGCTGTGAGCAGTAAATTTGGGCCTAGGTATGAGAGAATACATCTATCTGGTATATGTGCACCACATAAAAACAAATCCTGCAGCACACATTACAAGATTACAGATTCCTCAATGTTCTCCCTTTACAATCTTCTTGTTGGAGTATTAAGAACCACTGGTAGTTTATGCCATATTGTTCCCTGCTTCCTAGTATACAGGAGAGAAGTATTTCAGAAAGCTGGACAAAGAAATTAAGGGAACGGGAATTCTCTCTGCAGTGAAAAACTGGAACAAAAAGTTCTCAGATCTGGTGGACTTCCTTGTCTACATCACAGCAGAACAGGTCACCCACACCCTTACCTGGGTTCAGTAACAACCAGCTTCCCACCAAAACCATTAAATGATTTTTAATACTTGATGTGCTGTTGGAGCGTGAGCAAAGTAACATTTATGAAAGGATTCAGGGAAACTGGCAGGCCAGACTTGAGTCGTGGAGATGGGAAGTACAGTGTCTGCATTCTGAAGGAGGGGTGTTAATGTTGCAGTTTGTAACTGTAGTGTAAAGCACCCCTCTGGCAAGACAGTGATGGAGTGAATGGTGATGAAAGTTTTTCTTTTTCGGACCACCCTGCCTTGGTGGGAATCGGCCTATGTGTTAATATAAAATATATTTACAGGAGCTCATTAGTAGCAGTGTACATCATAATATAACAAGAATATTGTGTAATTGAAGCATAGGATATGTTTGATATTGTAATACAGGTACCATCCGACTTACGACCGGGCTTGGTCCAACCAACGGTCGTAAGTTGAAATGGACGCAAGTCGAACCTTACTACTGAATACCAAATCACATTTTTGTAATGAGTTTATTTTATTGTTTTATTTTGGTATTTCATTGTTTACTTTTCTTTTTATGCTGTTAGTGCTGTATTTTATACTGTAAGGTTTAGGATAAAGAGTGTTCACCACAAACAGTTGTTTATTTCCAGAAATTTGGCATAAAAACACGGTCGTAAGTCGAGCAGTGGTCATATGTCGAGCATGTCATAAGTCGGATGGTAGATGTATACATTTTAGTTATTGTATAAATACAGGACTACTTGCATCTAGGCAATAAGGATGCTTTGCATTTTTTTTTTTTTTATTATTAACACATTGGCCATTTACCACTGTGGCAGGGTGGCCTGAAAACGAAGAAGCACTTTCATCATGTACTTCTGGCAAGTCATCTGTTAAAAGAATGATGGTGAATGTTTCTTTTCTTGGGTCACCCTACTTGGGGGTGACAGCCATTTTGTTAAAAAATTTACTACACTTATAAATTATGTGTATTGTAGATAGTAGGTTGGTAGACAGCAACCACCCAGGGAGGTACTCCCGTCCTGCCAAGTGAGGGTAAAATGGAAACCTGTGATTGTTTTATTGCGGTGGGATTGTTTGTGTCTTTTTTCTTTTCCATGAACTAAGGATTTAAAGATGTCTTGCTACTTTATTTTTCCTTAGGTAAAAATGACAAGCATCTACAAGTTATTACTCCCCCCTTGGGGTTTTCTTTATTTTTCTTTTAGTTTTGTTCTTGTTTTTTTCCTCTTGTCCCCATGGGGAGGGGACAGAATTTTCCTCTTTAACCCCTGCAGTGTAAGAGGCGACTAAAAATTGCGGGGGCAAGGGGGCTAGAAACCCCTTTTTGTATACGAAGTAGTTTTTAGGTTACACAATACAGATGATAGATTATCTTTTAATTGCAGCATATGTTAGAGAATCTAGGATAACCCAAAAAAGTCGGTGACTTTTTGTTTTCCATTGGGGTCCTATTATATGACTACTAAAGTTAAAAAACACTTTTGTTTTTTTTTTGGGGGGCCCCCCTGTCTTGGTGGATATGGCCAGATTGTTAAAAAGAACAAAATTAATGTGTATGTCAGTGTTGATTTGTTTTTTTTATTTTTTTTACACGGGTGATTCCACCAGGAGGGGGGCCCAAAAAAGAAAAAACTTTCACCATCATTCACTCATCCTGTCTTGCCAAAAGGGGTGTTTTACACTAAGTTTTTAAGGGGAAACATTAACACCCTCCTTCAGAGGGCAGGCCTGTACTTCCATCTCCAGGACTCGAGTCGGCCCTGCCGGTTTCCCTGAACTCCTTATAAATGTTACTTTGCTCCACCCCACAGCACGTCAAGTTTAAAAAACCTTTTGTCTCCTTTTTCCCATATGAGGCGACTAAAATGCTGGGAGCAAGGGTAGTAACCCTTCTCCGAGACTTTAAAAAAAAAGGGAAAAGAAAAACTTTAAAAAAAAGGGGGTGCTTAAATGTGCGTGGTGTAGTGGGGGATGAAAAGAAACAATGATTGTGAGTTATGAATAAAAAGAAGTTGGATGTCCTGGCCCAAACAAAAACAAAGTGAAGGGGGTAGGGGGGTTTCAGGGGGGGAAATAAATGGGATTAAACTGGAGTATCTGGAGAGTTAGAGAAAAGGAAAGGGGGGGGAGTAAGTTAAATATCAGTTATGGGGGAGGGAAAAAAAGAATATGAATGTGTAAATTCAAGAATTAGTGGATTAAAATAAAGGTTGGGGTGCGAAAAAAAGGGGGTTTAATAAGCGGTATGCACCCGGGAAGAGAGGAAAGTAGAGGAGAGAGAGGTTTTGGGGGATGTTAAATGAATGTATAGGGCCCTTTTAACCAAGTGAGAGGTAATTGTGGTGGGGACCTGAATGCTAAAGTAGGAGAAACTTTTAGAGGGGGTTTTGGTAGGTAAATTTGGGGGGTGCCAGGTGTAAATGATAATGGGGCCCCTTTTATTGAACTTTGTATACAAAGGGGTTTAGTTTTAAAGGGAAAAACATATTTTAAGAAAAAGGGATAAATAAGTATCAAAATGATGTAGGGCGAAAATGACGAGTTTGTTGGATTATGTATTGGGAATAAAAGACTTTGAGTGATTAGGAGTACTGTTTATAGAGGGGCCACAGATATATCAGATCACTTTCTGTTGCAGCTACATGGAGTAAAAAGGGAGAGGGATACAAGGAGAATAGAAGATCAGGAAGAGAGAGGTGAAGGTTTTAAAATAAAAAAGGAGGGGTTAGGGTAAGATATAAAAGCTATTGGAGGATGATGGGCAAATGAGAGCATAGGCAATGGGGTCGAAGAGGTATGGGGTTTTGGTTTAAAAAATTTAGTGTTAGAGTGTTTAGAGAAGTTTGTGGTTACAGGAAAGTGGGGTTTGGGGGGGAGGGAAGAGGAGCGATTGGGGGAATGATGATGAAAAGAGATAGTAAGAAGAAAAAGTTAGACATGAGAAGTTTTTACAAAGTAAAAAATGATGCAAGGAGGGAAGAGTTTGGAAAAAAAAGAGAGGGTTAAGAGAGTGGCAGAAATGTAAAAAGAGAGCAAATGAGAGAGTGGGTGAGTGTTATAACAAATTTTTTTAAAAAATAAGAAAAATTTTTGGAGTGAAATTAACAATTTAAAGGAAAGCCTAGAGAACAATGGATTTGTCAGTTAAAAAAAGGGAGGAGAGTTATTAAAGGAGGTTAGAGGTTTTGGGGAAGATGGAGGGAATATTTTGGGGAATTTTTAAAAAGTTGATGAGTAGGGAAGCTGTGTTTCATGTTTGGGGAAGGGGAATAACATTTTGCAGGAGTGAGAAGGCCCAGTTGGAGTGTGGAGGAAGTCGTGAGGTAGTGGGTTAAAAATGAAAGGGGTAAGGCAGGGGGGTTGAGGGGATAAAGATGAAATTTTAAAAGAGGTGGGGATATATTTTTGGGAAAAGGGTTGGTGAAAATTTATTTAATAAATGTAGGAAAGGGGGAAAGGGGTACCTAGGGTTGGCAGAGAGCAGCATATTCCTTTGTTAAAGGCAAAAGGGATAAAAGAGGTGCAAAAATTTGGGGGGGTAAGTCTGTTGGTATCCCTGGTAAAGTGTAGGGGTAGGTTATTATTGAAAAAATTTAAAAGAGAAAACGGAGAATAGGATAGAGTGAACGGAGTCTTTAGGAAAGGTAGGGGGTGTGTGGACCCGGTGTTTACAGTTTAAACATATAAGTGAACAGTTTTAGTAAGGAAAAAAGGTCTTTGTGGGATTTATGGTTTGGGAAAAGGGTATGACGGGTGGATAAGGGGCAATTGGCAGATGTTGCAGGTGTATGGTGTAGGGGAGGTTAACTGAAAGAGTGAAGGTTTTTACGGGTTTGTGAGGTCAAGTTAGAGTATGTAGGGGAAAAAGGGGGGGGAATTTTTTCCCGTAAAAGTAGGCCTTAGACAAGGATTTGTGATGTCACCATGGTTGTTTAATATTTATAGTGGGGTTGTAAGAGAAATGAATCGAGGGTCTTGGCAAAAAGGGGGGAGTTAAAAGATAAAAAATCACGAAAAAGTGGGGAGTTGTCACAGTTGCTCTTTGCTGATGACACTGTGCTCTTGGGGGATTTGAAGAGAAGTTGCGGATTGGTGGATGAATTTGGTTTAGGTTTTGCAAAGAAGAAAAAAAAAGGGAATACAGGAAAGAGTAAGGTTATGAAGTAACAAAAAGATTGGGATGAAAGATTGGATATCAGATTGGAGGGGGAGGTATGGAGGAGATGAATGATTTAGAATTTGAGAGGGATGTGTCACGGATGGGTCTATGAAGAGAAGTGAATCATAGAATTGATGAGGGGAAAGGGGTGAGTGGTAACTTTGGAGTTGTGGAGACAAAGAACTTTGTCTTGGAGGGAAAGAGGGGAATGTATGAGAGTATGTTTTAACAACGCTCTTATATGGGTGTGAAGATGGGTGAGAATGTGCAGCTGGGGAAGGTGGGGGCAGTGGAGATGTCATGCGAGGGCTGTGTGGTGTGATATAAAGCAGAAATTCGT
>NC_069475.1:25415023-25488702 GCF_026875155.1 Cherax quadricarinatus | reverse complement strand
CTAAATTTGACCCAAACTCAGTGTTAGCAGGGAAAATCAAGCCTAACCGTTCTGCAATGGTTGTTGTTGCTCTCGTTGTTTCTTGCAGCAAGTCTCCTTTGAAATCCTCTTTCTTTTTTCAAAGCTCCCTTACTTCTAAAACGTACGAATTCGCCTTCACCATCATTTACTTCGTTCACATCCATATGGTCACTTTTAGTTCAGCTGCTTGAGATGGAAGAGTTAGTCTGTTACTTTTGGGTCAGTGAAACCGCCTTTATTCCATAAGAGAGAAGGGACAAGGAAGGGATATTCACCTCGCTAGACACAGGCAATATGGTGTTAGTGGCCTGCGGGTCGCAGTGCGATTTTCAAGGTCATTCACTGGGCCCACAGTCGTCTCGAGAGTTAACAACACTGTACTACTTGTTAATTACTCCAGACCCGTAGCACTTAACACATCTAGCACACGTGTCTTGGAATGACAGACAAATTTTCACTACTTAAGAACTAGTTCTCACAGCACCGAAGGTATGGCCGGAACACTGTAGAACGTTCACAAAGGCATTCTGTAACTTGGCCTTCACTGGCTGGCTTGGAGCGCTGTTTAGCCTGGATTAGCTAAACTCGCCCTTATCCCATATGTAGATAATGGTGACGAGTTAAGGGATACCGGTGAATAGGAAAGTCGAGGAAGGGACATTCACCTCACTAGACACACGCAGTATGGGTGTAAGTGGCATGCGGGTCTTATAGTGCCATTTACAAGGTCACCCAGCAGGCCAGACATTCCTCACTCATTTTAAGCCTAATGTAGGTATTGATGGATCGCACAATGTCCTAAGTCAGTGAAATCCACTCGTGCAAATAGTTACAACAAATCTGCAGCACTTAACACTACTAGCACAAACTTACAATGTTTATAGGTGAACCTCTGGCATGTCCCACTTAAAAAGTCAGTACTGCAATGCTCGTTAAATTGTTCTTAACTAAGCCACTGCAGGAAACACTGGTATGCCAGCAACACTGTAGAACGTATACGTAGACATGCTGGGCCTTCAAATGCTGCTTTCAAGCCTGCTTGAATGTGCTTGCTAAGCCCGTGTCAACCACTTGGATATTTGCTTGTAGCAGGCAGGTAGGCACTCAGGAGACATATTCGTAAGATGAATGGAGTGCGGCACGGAGGACTGTTGTGTACTCATGAGAGCTAATATAGAGTATAAACATTATATATGGAAAATACGTTAAGATCAACTCTGTAATCTGCTTACCTGGAGTTTACCTAGAGAGAGTTCCAGGGGTCAATGCCCCAGCAGCCCGGTCTGTGACCAGGCCTCCTGGTGGATCAGAGCCTGATCAACCAGTTGTTACTGCTTGCTGCATGCAATCTAACAGCGAGCCACAGCCCGGCTGGTCAGGTACTGACTCTAGGTGCTTGTCCAGTGCTCGCTTGAAGACTGCCGAGGGTCTATTGGTAATCCCCCATATGTATGCTAGGAGGCAGTTGAACAGTCTTGGGCCCCTGACACTTATTGTATTGTCTCTTAACATGCTAGTGACACCCCTGCTTTTCATTGGGGGGATGTTGCATCATCTGCCAAGTCTTTTGCTTTCATTCTGAGTGATTTTCAAGTGCAAGTTTGGTACTAGTCCCTCTAGGATTTTCCAGGTGTATATAAACATGTATCTCTCCTGCCTGCATTCCAGGGAGTTACAAGTTCAGGAACTTCAAGTGCTCCCAGTAATTGCGGTGTTTTATCTCCGTTATGCGTGCCATGAAGGTTCTCTGTACATTTTCTAGGTCAGCAATTTCACCTGCCTTGAAAGGTGCTGTTAGTGTGCAGCAATATTCCAGCCTAGATAGAACATGTGACCTGAAGAGTGTCATCATGCTTGGCCTCCCTAGTTTTGAAGGTTCTCATTATCCATCCTGTCAGTTTTCTAGCAGATGCGATTGATACAATGTTATGGTCCTTGAATGTGAGATCCTCCAACATGATCAATCCCAGGTCTTTGATGTTGGTTTTTCATTCTATTTTGTGGCTGGAATTTGTTTTGTACTCTGATGAAATTTTAATTTCCTCATGTTTGCCATATCGGAGTAATTGAAATTTCCCATCGTTGAACTTCATATTGTTTTCTGCGAATCATTAAAAGATTCGGTTGATGTCCACCTGGAGCCTTGCAGTGTCTGCAATGGAAGACACTGCCATGCAGATTCGGGTGTCATCTGCAAAGGAAGATATGGTGCTGTGGCTGACATCCTTGTCTATGTCAGATATGAGGATGAGAAACAAGATGGGAGCGAGTACTGTGCCTTGTGGAACAAAGCTTTTCACCATAGCCACCTCAGATTTTACTCTGTTGACTACTACTCTTTGTGTTCTGTTTGTGAGGAAATTATAGATCCATCTACCAACTTTTCAAGGACCACCTTTGCCTTAACATACGTAGTGATGACTTAAAGGATTGCAAACTGATGGGCTATCATGCAGGTAAAAAAAACAGTGCTGTTAAAATTCCAAAATAGCTTACAAAGAAACAACCTACTAAAAACATCTATTACTATGAAAACTGATGTTTACGTCAATGAGTGCCTTACCAAAATGAGACAAAACCTTCTTTATCGGCTAAGAAAACTGCGCTATGCCCCAAAAAATCCACCAATGCTTTGTGAGAGATGGAAAAATAGCAGTTAGGAAACAGCCCACTGGAAAGAGATACTTCATCTCCACAGAACATGACCTTAAAACATTCCTAAGTGAGGCTGGACTAACAGAATCAGAGTAAAGTGCAGATAATACCCATAGTCCACCGTTAGTGTTATATTGTCATATTGTCATAAATTCGTGCCCCCCTAAAATTCTAATACTCCAACTACTTTTAATTGTCATTGTTGTACTCAACGACCATTCTACCTCATAGTCTTATTGTATTTAATATCTACAGAATCTATCTCCTTTATTACAACTTACCACATCACTGTTCCATCTTATTTTATTATAAACTAACCATAACTTGTCTTCAATAATTCTACCTCACTTTAAAAAATACTCAATTGCCCAATTTTATTCTAAATCCCTATTATTGCCCAATTTTACTTTAAACTATATTGATCAAACTTATTGTAAACTCTTTTATTGACCATTTTTATTCCATACTTTTTTAACCTAGTATTTTCAACTACAACTTTTATATCATCCTGTCTACCATCTTACTAGCATATTATAACCAAGTCATTGCCATTTTTATTTTTATCAATTCTTTTGTTTTTTTATTATTATTTTGCTACCTTAAATTTTATCCTGTCAATTTAAATCTAATTATACTCTAATTCTTGTAAACAACTTATATAAGACCTTAGTGCAATTACAATTGAGAGTCTTGTTCCTTCATTATATTATTAGATTAATCACAGTTTTACTCTAGCTCATTCTAGCTCAATACATAGTCAATACCAAATTCACTATACTAGACCATAGTGCAATTACTAGTGAGAGACTGGTGCTATTTGTAATTTGTATTTTTATATTATTAGACTAAAGTTGTTGTACCATAGCTCTTTCTACCTCAATACATAGTCAATACCAAATTCACTATATTAGACCATAGTGCAATTACTAGTGAGAGACTGATGCTACTTTTAATTTGTATTTTTTAATTTGTATTTTTATATTATTAGATTAAATTCAGTTGTACCATAGCTCATTCTACCTCAAGACATAGTCAATACCAAATTCACTATATTAGACCACAGTGCAATTACTAGTGAGAAAATAGTACTATTTTTAATTTGTACTTTTATATTATTAGATTAAACCTATTATACTTTAGCTCACTCTAGCTCAAAACAGAGACTCCACAAAAGTCATTATTAGACCTTAGTGCAATTACAAGTGAGAGTCTTGTTCTATTTTTAATTTGTATTTTTATATTACTAGTTTATACCTAGTTGTACTTTAGTTCATTCCAGCACAACACACAGACAACATCAACTTCATTATGTATAGTAGTGACTATACCCTACATGACCAAAATACTCTAGCTATATACTTGTCCAAACTTCCAACCACTACAGATATCAGTAGTAGAATTCAACACACGAAACTCTCTCCAGGTAAACTCCAGGTAAACACAACACAGGATATAAATAACCATAATTTTAAACCTAGAAGATGATTGATCACGTTGACCCTGATCTAAACCTCCATAATCTGACACCCAATCAAAACCTATTGGAAAGAAACTGCCTTTATTACACAGCATCACAAGCCACTACTATCCTAAACAATGCTAAAAGTCTATCAGTACTAAACTACAACATCAGGTCCTTAAGCAAACACTATGATGACCTCCTAGCACTCCTTGAATCACAAAAGACACCCTTCTCCTGCATTATTCTTACTGAGACCTGGCTTAAGCAGGACACAATAGATATCTACCCTCTACCAGGATACACAGCGATTCACAACTGCAGAACAAACCAAGTTGGGGGTGGTATTGCAATCTATTACTCTAACCAATTATCTTGTCTTAGCACCACTTGCTTTAGTGATGAATATGGGGAATACATCTTTGCTAATTTTACTGTAAAAAACCTTAAGACGCCTATAACAATTGGTGCCATTTACCGGATACCTCACACAAACATCCCAAATTTCATTGAGAAATTAAAGTCACTAATAACAAACAGACAAATGAATAAGCACCACCTTCTCTTAGCTGGAGACTTCAACATCAACCTTGGCTTACTAGATGATCAGCCTGTAACTGATTTCATCAACAATATGAACAACACACTTCTCATACCAACAATAACTAAACCAACCAGGCTCACTGAGACAAGTGCAACCATAATAGACCACATATGGACCAATATACTAGCCCCCTTAAATCAGGGATAATCACAGATAGCACTACAGACCATACCTACCTTCCTCCTGACAACATTAGTAAACCACCACTTGAATACAACAAAGTCTCATTTAGACTCCATGACGAGGCCTCAGTAAGGAAGTTCACAGCTGACCTAGAGGGGACTGTTGATTGGCCTACAGAATTTCCAACCCAATGTATTGATACTGGACAGACACATTATAAAATTACTTAGACTATACAACAAACATGTTCTATAAAAACAAAACAGATCACAACACAAAGGCTTGGTTGCCAGCTACCAGCACCATTCTGAATCCATTGACAGAAAAACCAATATGAAAAGGCCAATATTGAGGGCTAATACAGAAATGATATTCTTAAACACTTCATCAGCTCTCACCAATGTAATAAAAAAGCAACAACATATTCTACAAGATTAACAGACACTAGAGGAGAATAAAAAGACCTGAAAAACACTTCTCAGATCTAGGACCACAACTGAGAAAAACCAAGAATATTGTCCATAACTAAACTAAGAAACACAAACTAATCCCACTAACACAGCTAACAAAAAAGACTTCTTCTTCAAACATAGGATCTAATCTCGCCAGTAAAAATCCACATACCAATGCCCATGCCGGGGACTCCTAGATGGAAATTTCCTAATCTTCTATCTGCACCAACTGAGCCACGGAAGTCATTGAGATCATAAGTCACTTTAAAATAACTCGGGGAATCTGTCTCATGTCCACCATTACTGCAAGCGAGGAGCCCAGTCCTTTCGCATGCTATTCATTACTTTTAACAAGTCAATAGAGACTAGCACCTCCCGAAACTACTCAAGATGGCAAGGGTACACAATACATAAAGGTGGTGACCCTACGACTTAAACAACTATAGGCCAATATAACTTACCATTGCTATCCAAAACTTTGAGAAACTCGTGCACAGAGACTGTACTTCATATAATGCTCAAACATACTCAACCCTGCCGTTTGGATTCAGGAAAAATAAAAGCACTAATGAGCAATCATAAAATGCTAATCTGCTTTACACAGCATTGGAAAATAAGGATATCCACAGGAATTTTTATTGACCTAAGAAAAGCTTTGACACAGTAAACACGAAATCCTACTCAAAACTTGACCACTACGGTATAAGAGGCCATGCGCTTGCCTATTTCAAATTTACATTACTAATGGTATCAGTACGTCACATTAAAGACACGCTTCAGCAACACGACCACTTGATACTAGAGTTCCGCAGGGAAGGTCTTGGTCCCCTCTCTTCCTCATATACATCAATGACCTTCCAAACGTATCCCAAACAACTGAAACCCATTCTTCTCTCTATGACACGACTTATGTCATCTCTCACCCTAATCTTGCCACCCTAACACCATGTGAATGAGGAGCTGATAAAATATCGACTTGGATGACAGCAATATAAACTTACGCTTAACACTGACAACTTACTATATTATTTGGTAGCAGAAGCTGAGAAGATGCACAAATTAACATAAGATTGACAAAACACTCTAATTACCAGAAATAATGGGGGAAATTCCTGGGCTTATACCTTGACAATAACCTGAATTTCAGCACCCATATCCAGCAATAGCCAAAAAAGTATCCAAAACGGTTGGGATCCTCTCCAAGATACGATACAAAAACGTGCCGCAAAATGCCCTCACACTTATTTACCCATACCTCACCTATGCTATTTGTGCTTGGGATAAACTGCAGCAACACACCTAAAGCCAATAATAACCCAACAAAAAGCTGGCAGTAAGAATAATCACTAAATCCCATCCCTGGCAGCACACCCCCCCCACTCTTCAAAGATCTAAACTTACTCCCATTTTCAGTACATCCACACTTACTACTGGGGCAATCTATATCTACAGGGCCTTAAACTCTAATATCAACCTTGACCTAAAACGTTTTCTTGATAGTTGTTGACAGAACCCACGGGCATAAAACCAGAAACAAACACCCTTACGACTTTCCCCCATGTCCGACTAAACATTTACAAAAATTCAATGTATGTCAAAGGCCCTAAAATCTGGAATCCCCCTACCTGAGAACTCAGAACTGCAGACACATTCATCACCTTCAAAACTACCATTAGAAAACTCTTATCTCCCTGATACACCCCGTCAACTAACTTCACGAATACCACCTGGTGGTTCACACTTACACTCGCTCACTCATTTGACCATAAACAGAAATATTAATCCCCAGTCTTAAAATAATGAATCCTGTGATACTCCAATACTGAAACTATAAAACTGTGCCAAAACAAAAGCATTCACATTGCAAAAACTCACAAAATAGTATTTAGTCACTTAGCCATAATACCAACTTACCTCATAATTTTGTAATATTTTACATTTAAGAATAAAACTAAGTATGCCCGAAATGCCTAGCCATGCAAGTGTTCTAGTGGTAAAACTCTGTAATCTCAATTTTACTAACATGTAAACCAACAATAACCAAATTTCTGGTAAACTCGCATTGTAATCCTTATAGAGAATAAACTTTGAATGAATTGAATTGAATTGAATTCCTTTAGCACGCATTTTGTGCTATATTACACATGGTCACACTTGTCGAATGCTTTTGCAAAGTCTGTATATATTTAAATCTGCATTCTTTTTGTCCTTCTAGTGCATCTAAAACCCCTGTCGTAGTGACCCAGTAGTTGAACAGACGGGAGCGATCTTCTCTAAACCCATGTTGCCCTGGGTTGTGTAATTGATGTGTATCTAGATGGGTAGCAATCTTGCTTCTTAGGACCATTTCAAAGATTTTTATGATATGGGAATGTGGTTGCTATGGGTCTGTATTCTTTGCTGTTCTTTATTTGCCCCCTTTGTGGAGTGGAGCTATGCCCTGTTGTTTTTCCAGTAACTGTGGAAAAACCCCCGTGTCCATGCTTCCTCTCCATAGATGGTAAAAGCTCGTGATAGGGGCTTCTTGCAGTTCTTGATGAACACGGAGTTCCATGATCTGGCCCTGGGGCAGAGGGCAGGGGCATGCCATTTATCGCCTGTTCAAAGTCATTTGGCATCAGGATAACATCAGATAGACTGTGTTAACCAAATTCTGTGGCTCTCTCAAAAAAATTATTTTTGATCTTCGACTCAGTCTGGTTAGCGGCTTGCTAAAAACTGAGTCATATTGGGACTTGAGTAGCTCATTTCATTTCCTTGCAGTCATCTGTGTAGGACCCATCTTGTTTAAGTAGGGCCCAATACTGGATGTTGTTCTCCTTTGTCTTAATAGGAATAAGCCTTGAGCATACATCGAGTGCCACTGAGTTAATATCTTCTAGGCATAAGTTAGGGTCTGTGTTGCATAGTCTATTTTCCCAGCTTATATCGTTTAGGTCTTGGTTACTTGGTCCCATTTTGTTCTTGTTATTGAAGTTGAATTTGCTGAAGGCTCCCTCGTGACTAATCTCATTTTGTCGGTCTGGGTTCCGTGCAACATTTCTAAACCTCGATTATGTTGTGGCCCTGAGTATATTGTTTTTTGAAGTGACATTTCGTATTAGATCATCATTGTTTAGTGGTCTAGTGTATTCTCCAGTCTAGTAGGCTCTATTATTTGCTGGTTTAAGTAAAATTTTTGGTGCAGAGATTTAAAAGCTTGTGTGTGTGTGTGAGCTCTCGTCAGAGCTGCCTCCTGATGTTATCACTGCAGCAACATTATTTGCTATATTCCTCCTTTTTAGGTGCTCCAAGTTGAAATCCCCCAGGACAAGATGTTGGGGGCAGGAGCTGGCAGAGATTTGAAAGCTCATGTGTGTCTGTGAGTTGTCATCAGAGCTATCTCCTGTGTTATCACTGCAAAAATATTATTTGCTATATTCCTCCATTTTTAGTGCTTCAAGTTGAAAATCCACCAGGAGCAAGATGTTTGGGGCAGGAGCTGGCAGATTTTCCAGACAGTCATTCCTGGAATCTGGACATGCGTCTGGGGGCTTGTAGACTACCACAAAGTCTAGGTTTTGGTTCTCGATCTTTACTACTAAAACTTTCACTACATCATTTGAGGCATGAAGCAGTTCTGTGCAAACAAGTGACCTGTGAAATACAGACCAACCCCTCCCCTTTGCCTTTTTCACTCTGCCCACATCTATATAGGTTGTAACCTGGGATCCATATTTCGTTGTCCAAGTGATCCTTTATTTGGGTCTCTGTGAAAGCCACAAAACATTGCATTTGCCTCTGCAAGCAGTCCACGGATGAAAGTATTTTGATTTTCGTTGCTGGCTTTAGACCCTGCATATTTGCAAAGAAGAATGTCATCAGACTGGGGGTACTGGGGGGACTCTTTTTTTCCACACTAGTATCTGTATCTGTTGCCTTGGAGTGGGGCCATCGATTGTGGTTCCACTCCAGAAATGACTGGATTTGGCGAATGTTTTCCCTGCCATTTCCTACCAGTTTTTTTTTCCTTCCTGGCACTAAAATACCTCTCCCTCTTGAGTGGCTGTCACTACCCAGGTTTTCCCATGGCCGGGAAATTTTTTGAAACCTTTTTGTCTCCTTTAAGAGGTTTCCTGGCAATTTAAGTTATAGCACAGTCTTTCCTGTACTGAAGAGGGGCACATTTTAGGGTGAAAAAGCAACAGGAAATGATTTTGCATTTTCCCTGTTGTCATATGGGCACGGCATTTTCTAGGGTGGTCAAAGTTTGCACGTCCCATTTGTTTTTCCAGATTTCCCATGCCTGTAAAATACCAAGTGCATAGTATGTGCACAGCTTGGGTTCCGTTTGCCTTGGGTTTCTGTGACTGTATCCTCTTCAAGGGGGCTCCTTGCGGGTGAAGGGGCTCTTGGTCCTGAGGAATTAGACTTGTCGGTCTCCTTCCTCAGACCAAACCCAAAATTACCCCCCAATCCCCCCTCCCCAATCCTATCCTCCCCTTTTTTCCTTTCCTCTTCCTCCTCCCCCACCCCTCCCTTTTGCCCTTCTTTTTGGGCCCTTTAAACCCCCCAGGCGCGCTAGTTCCTAGGGAGGGGAAAGGGTACCGGGGTCCATCCCATTCTGTTGAGGTTCTTGGCGGTGGCATAGTTTGCCGTGGAATCTGAATCGCCTGGGGATGTCCCTGATCCCTCTCCGGTATCCCAGAGAATGGCTTTGGGTGTCTTTCGGGCGATGGGGGCATCTCTGGGAAACCACCTTTCGGGTTCCGGGGGTGGTGGGTGAAAGAGGTATCTTTGTGGTGGATATCTGGCCACCCTCTCTTTTGTCCACCGAGGTACTCGGCAGATGTGAGGTTGCTATCCGAGATTGCTGGTTACTGGTGTGAAGGGTAGGGTATGGCACGGGTTCCATGCTGCATCTGCTCTACTAGTGGGGCTGAGGTCCTCTTTGGGCGCGGAGGAGATTTCCGGCCCTTTCATTCCTCCTGGGAACTATTCCTCCCCGCTCCCCCCTTTTTTTTTTTTTTTCTTTTTTATTTTCTTTTTCTTCTTTCTTTTTTTCTTACAAACACAAAGCAAAAGGAGTAACCTAACCATGGAGAACCCAATCCATGAACCCACTACCCCCTGGCCCCTTTTTATAACCATACCCCCTTCTGACCCTGCCCTTTTTTTTGACCACTCTTCGGACACTGCTGATGCCCCCTGTAAACCCCTTGCTGGGGCTGTTTCCTCACCTGCTTCAGGTACCGGGGCTTCGACTGACTCCTTTGATTTGTCTGACCCTCCGCTCTCCTTTGACTATACTTCCGGCCTCTCCCTATACGGTATGGGAATTTTCGAATCGCCCGCCCGTTTCACGACGGACCAACTCCGTCCTACTCCTAAACGCCAACGACAAATCCTGATGATGTCCCTTTGTTACCTTCCCCTTCTACTAGGAAAAGACCGACACGTCATGCACTTCCCCTCCACGCTCAGTTTTCGGACCACACAATGGACTAAATTCTTTACTTTAAGACCGACTTCTTTCTGCCTATCTTTATGACCATAGTATTGGCAAAGTGCTCCGCACCATGTAGGTAGAGAAAATTTCATTTCATGCTCTCAAGAGTGGGAAAGTTTCATGGTCACTGTCCAGAATGCTACCCAAGCTCATGATCTTTCTCTCCTTTTCGCATATTGAACTACTATCACTGTTGAAAACATCTTCTCCTCAATTCTTGTAGTGGGTACTGTCATTCTGCCCCATTCTTGAACAGCTGGAACTCCAGGGTCTCCCAGTCCTCAAAGTAGACACTCCTTCCTGCCCATGGGTGGAGACGTTACCCTTGCAATGTGGCTCGATTAACTTTCGACAGCCGTGAACTCCAGCCCTCGTTTATGTCGCGGGTCATCGGGTTTCAATACGAAAGGTGATCCCTACACCGCAATTAGTGTGCATACCTAGCAGAGTTTACTGCCAGAGGGGAATCATAGGCCTGTCCCCTGTGAAAAAAATAATAATTGAACTTGTGTCAGTGGATAGAAAGTCTCCCTGATAACATTGAGTATAATAGTGTATAGTGTATACTATAAATGGCTCCCTAGTATATTGATGATAAAGGCTAAAGTGTCATTTGAAAACAGGTGAATTGTAAATGAAGTGATAACCTATAGAGGCAGGGGCCAAAGTCGCCAGAATCTTACCAGGTCAGCTGTTTTTAATAATCTTCCTGGCCTGCTAGTGTACTCGCATATAATCTAGTGATACCAGTGAATAGCAGAATACGTGCTGTAGTAGCAACTAACCAGTATTATTGGTATATAGTGGAGTGGAGTGACTTTCATTAGTTTCTTTTTCTTGAAATACCAACGTTACTGTGAATTTCATATAACCTGTAGTTACCAGCGGTCGCAATAACACGACGAGAAGCAATTATTACTACAGAAAAAGCGTCCTTCCTCCAAAATTTGCACCAGTCAACTATAGTGATAATATAGCATTTATTGTGGTGGGGGACCGAAAAAAAAAAAAAAATAGAAAAGCTAGATACAGCGATTGATAAACAAGGGTGGAGGTCGACCGTTCGTCATTGTAGGAGTGCCAGCAGTCACCGGCTCTTCAACACCAAGTTATACTTTTGTATCAATCAAATCACATATTACTCGGGTAGATAATTTCCAGTAGATCCTTCATGTGTTAGCTCAAATCACCGACCAGTATGTTTTAAATAAGTGACCCACTGCTCAGATCAGATAGACTGGTCCAACCCTTGACTGGTCCGAACCCTTAACTGGTCCGAACCCTTGACTGGTCTGAACCCTTGACTGGGCCCCAACCCTTGACTGGTCCGAACCCTTGACTGGGCCGAACCCTGGACTGGTTTTCAAACGGGTTTTGTGCACTACCTAGCAGGTTATTAATAGAATTTTCAAGAGGTTGCTAGTAGAATTGCAGTAAATCAACCATTCAAATCATTATGAAGCTGTGTGTAGTCTGTGGGCAGTCAAACAAACGGGCTTCCACATGCATAAATTGTCATTTTTGTGGGAAATTGGTGTCACGCCCCTTGTGCAGATATCCAAGAACTAGCTACAAGCAGTATTAAAACAGGGAAGTGTTTTTGGGGGATGCCCAAATGAGAATAAATCTGTGGACTAAAATCACAAGGGTATTAAAAGAGGTCAACATCAAAGCTGCTTTCATAGAAAACCTGGGAAGCTTTCTACAACAGATGGGAACATAAAAAGTCTGGGCTGAATGGTACTGCCCTTGATACTGGCCATGTAGTCAGAAACTGTAAGCTGGAGATGATGTCCTGGTAGTCAGTAAATGGGGGCTGATAGTGCTGTCCTGGGAGACAGTAATGGTGAAGCTGGGGGTGCTGTCCTGGGAGACAGTAATGGTGAAGCTGGAGATGCTGTCCTGGGAGACAGTAATGGGGAAGCTGAGATGCTGTCCTGGAGACAGTAATGGTGAAGCGGAGATTTTGCCCAAAGGTAGTCGGGAATTATATGCAGGAAGGAATACATATAAATAAACCTCATGGGGGGCGGGAGCCATAGTAGGGAAACAAGTGTAGTAAAAGATAAGATAAAACCAATATTGCAAACTAGAAATACCGCAGGAAAATAGCAAACAAGGGGAAACTCCACTAGCAATAGTGAGGATAATTACCAAAAACAACTGGTGGGAGCTCCATTTTTGGGTGCTGGGGAGGATAGAAGTAAGACAGGGAAACATGCACCAACAGGGAAACAGTCACAGAAACCCCAAAGGGCAAACGGAAACCAAGCCTGTGCACATACTATGCACTCGGTATCTGCTGGCATGGGAAATCTGGAAAAACAATGGGACGTGAAACTATGACCACCCTAGAAAATGCCATACCCATATGACAACAGGAAAATGCAAACTCCCTTCCTGTAAGCTTTTTCACCCTGAAAATGTGTACATCTTCATACAGGAAAGACTGTGCTATAACTTAAATTGCCAGGCATACCATCTAAAGGGGACAAAAAGATACAAAACATCCAGGCCATGGGAAAACCTGGGTAGCCACAGCCACTCAAGAAGGAGAGGTTTTTTAGTGCCATAAGGACAAAAAACTGGCAGTAAATGGCAGAAAAACGTACACCAAATCCAGTCATTCCTGGAGTGGAACCACAGTCGATGCCTCCCTCCAAACCAACAGATACAGATCCTAATGCCGGAAAAAAAATCCCCCCCAGTACCAACAATACCACCAGTCCAATACATTCTCTTTTGCAAATATACAGGTCTAAAGCCAGCAACAAACACAAAATGCCTTTCATCTGTGGACGCTGCAGAGGACAAAGGCAATGTTCGCAGGCTTTCATTCACTGAACCCACATAAAGGATCACTTGGACAACGAAATATGGATCCCCAGGTTACAACTATACAGATGTGACTGAGTGATACAGCATAAGGGGGCGGTTGGCCTGTACATTGCAGAGTCACTTGTTGCAACAGAACTGCTAAATATGCCCTAAAATGATTAGTGGAAAGTTTTAGGCAGTAAAGGTCGAGAACCAAAACTAGTTATTGTGGTAGTCTACAAGCCTCCGGATGCAACATCCCAGCAATTCCAGGAACAGCTGTTAAAAATTGACCACTTCTGGAAAACCTTCCAGCTTTCTGCACCAAACATCTTGCTCCTGGGGGATTTCAACTTAAGGCACCTAAAATGGAGGAATATAGCAAATAATATTGTTTGCAGTAATACACCAGAGCAGCTCTGATGAAAACACACACTCACGAGAGCTTTAAATCTCTGCACAAAATTTCAATTTAAACCAGCAAATAATAGAGCCTACTAGACTGAGAATACACTAGACGGTCATCTTCACTAACAATGATGATCTTGATAAGAAATGTTACCATATCAAAAACAATATACTCAGATCACAACATAATTGAGGTTTCAAGTCGATGTATCGCATGAGCCCCAGAACCGACATAATGAGATCGCACGAGGGAGCATTCACAACCAAATTCAACTTCAATAACAAACCATAAAGTGGGATGGAACCAAGTAAAACCAAGTCCTAACCGATATACAGCTGGGAAGATATACTAACAGCACAGACCCACAACTTATGCAGAACAGATTACCTCGGTGGCACTCATGTATGCACAAGCTATTCCTTAAAAAAAGGAGGAGTAGATGTAAAACAGAAAGAGAACAGGCTCTCCCTTTACAGGCGACGGAAAAGAATAACAGAGCGGCAAAAAGAGTCAATATATCTGAAATGCGTAGGGAGACACTGGTCAGGAGAAATACAATGCATCGAACTTAAGCAAAAGAATCCTTTAGAGTCAGGAATCGCGGGAAGAACTAAAAGCCTTAAATGAAAATCGAAAGAAACCCAAAGTAATCTTCTCCTAAGCCAAACAAAATCGAGAACAACGTCCAGTATTGGGCCCCTACTTTAAACAAGATGGGTCCTACACGGATGATAGCAAGGAAATGAGTGAACTACTCAAGTCCCAATATGACTCATTTTAGCAAGAGAGAAGGCCGCCAACCAGACTGAGATCCGAAGATCAAAATGAATTTTTTATGAGAGAGCCACAAAATTTGAGAACAACATGCCTAATCCGAAGTTATCCATGACGCCAAATGACTTTCGAACAGGCGATAATGACATGCCCATGCACTCTGCCCAGGCTCAGACTCATGGAACTCTGTGTTCATCAAGAACTGCAAGAAGCCCCCTATCACGAGCCTTTCCATCCTATGAGAGGGAGCATGGACACGGGGGTCGTTTCCCACAGTTACTAAAAACAACAGACATAGCCCCCTCCACAAAGGGGGCAGTAAGCAACAGCAAAGAACTACAGACCAATAGCACAAACACCCTTTTCAAAAAAATCTTTAAAAGGGTCCTAAAAAGCAAGTCACCACCCACAGAAACCCATCATTACACAACCCGGGGCAACAGGGTTTTAAACGGTCGCTTTTGTCTGTCCAAACATTGGATCCTATACAAGTCCAAAATGCACAGAAGACAAAAAGAATGCATATGTAATAAAACACCTTTTGCAAAAGCCTTCGACAAGGGACCTTGGCGTAATAGCGCACAAAAGCGTGTAAAGGAAAACAGGAAAAGTCGTCGATGGATCATAATTTCCTCACTAACAGAACCAGAGAGTAGTCGTAAACAGAGTAAAGTCCGAGGCAGCTAGGTAAAAGCTCGTTATAAAAGGCACAGTACTTGCTCCCATCTTTTCCCATCCTCATATCTGACATAGCAATGATGTCACCCACAGCCCTGTCTTCCTTTGCAGATACACCCAAATCTGCATGACGTGCTCCATTCAGACACTGAAAAATTCCAGGCGGACATAAACCCAAAATCTTTCAGTGGGCTGCGGGAAACAATAAATTTAAAACGATGAAAATTTTTAAATTTACTCAATATGGAAACATGGGGAAAAATTAATTTTCATCAAGTACAAACAAATTCGGGCCACAAAAGGGCAAAACACCAACTCAAAACCGGGAAAGGATCATTCGGGGGACTCACCTTAAAGGGACCAAACATTGTACAATCGCACGCTAAAAAATGACGGGAGGGATAATGAGAACCTTAAAACTGGGGAGGCCAAGCCCAGATGACACTCTTCAGGTCATTGTTCTATCTGGGCGGGAATTTGCGCATCTAACACACCTTTCAAGGCAGTGAAATTGCTGCCCTGAAAATTAAAGAATTTTAAAGGCGCGCATAACGGAGAAAAACACCTCAATTTTGGGGACGCTTGAGGTTTCCAAACCTTATTCCCGGGAATCAGGAGGGAGAGAACGATTATATCACCTGGAAAATCCTAGAGGGACTAGTACCGAATTTGCCAGAAAATCACTCACTACAAAAGCAAAAGACTTGGCAGACGAGCAAATCCCCCCAATGAAAAGCAGGGTTCACTAGCACTTTAAGAGACCATAAATAATTGTCAGGGCCCGAGACTGTTCAACTGCCTCCACACACAAAAGGGGGGGATTACCAACAGACCCCGGCAGTTTTAAAAGCTGGCACTGGACAAGCACCTAAAGCAGTTCCGGGCAGCCGGGGTTGGGTTGTACGTTGGTTTTTGTGCAGCCACAGCAACAGCCCGGGTTATCGGGCCCGACCACCAGGAGGCCTGTCACAGACCGGGCCCCGGGGGGGTTGACCCCCGGAACTCCTCCATACTCCCCGGTAAATCCCCCGTGGTGCCGACGCCATTCAAAAACATCTTGCAGCAACCCCTCTTGCCTTAATTGTAATGAGGGTCATCATTCGACCTCGCCATTGCCAGGTCTACTTAAGAGATGAAATCCATTTCCCAAAAAAGCAAAGGTCTCCCTTTTACTATGGCATTATCACTCCGCCTCCAAGGGGGACTACCCTTGTTTCTTATTTTTCTGTTTCAAAACGTCCCCCCACTTCTGGGGTCCATCTTCTGCAGCCTCTTCGTTGTTACCCCTCCCATAGCCACTCGGCATCAATCCTTTTTTCTGTCCTTTTCTCTGACTCCCACTACAACTCATCTGTTCTCCCTCTTCATGTCCTTTCCCCACAAGCAGGGGATCGACAAGACCCCATACAACCTACCAAACGCCCCTCACTTCTCAGAAGCCAAAAAAAACCCAGGCCAAAACCGTTGCCCCTTCCTTCCCTTCTTTCCCCCTCCACTTTACCCTTTTCCCGTCTCTGTCCTAGTTTTTTCCCCCCACTGGCCTATTACAATTTTGGAGTTCACCCTCCTCCTATACTATGCCTTTTCCCCCCCCGTCCCCCCCAAGTTTTTTCCCTCTTCTGCCACCTCCCAGGTTTTTTTGCCTCTTCGTCCCCCCCACACTTCTTCCCATCCCCACACCTTTTATCCCCCCACTTTGGGGCAGTCCAATTTCTGTCCCAACTTTACTCACTCCCTCCTTCACCTCCCCCAAAATTTTTCTCCCCAAACATCTTTGAATTCAAAACACTTTAAGCCCTTTTGAATACACTGCAGAGACTAAAAATTTAATGGACACTGACCACCCTTTTTTTCTTCTCTTCCCTTCCCCATCCCCACAACCCACTCTTTACAATGCCCATTCCTTTGCTACTTTAAAAGCCTTCAATGCCACGACACTTGACTTTCCAACCCCTCTAGTCGGTAGGGCCCTCCCTACGGATTCCCCCGGTATTTTCTTTATTCCAATCATGGCCCATTTACAGTGGGAAAACCACGGGCCCTTTGGGTTTTAAACGGGGTGAGCTTCACGTTTCTTCCGGTTTTCCCCCCCTTTGGTGCTTGCTTACAAGAACCAAAATTAACCCCAGCTGTTTTTCCAACCTCCTCAGGCTAAAATTTTTTTGTATTCTCGGATCCCTTTTCGTGGGACCCTTTTAAAGAAAATGCTCTTTTACTCAATGATACCCGTTTTGTCAACTTTTGTCCAAACCCTCTGCATTCACTGCAGCCCAATCCACTTGAATAAGTGGTATAAAATATGTTCTTTATATCTCTCTCCTTCTCGAGCATTTTCTATCCCAGATTTTGCTTTTCTAGTTTCATCCTAACACCAACCACTTCTGTTAACGTGGTGATTTCAATGCCACCGACCATTTCCTCTGGGGGGGTGTCCTCACTGCAACTCACTGGCTCCAGTTGGAGGCTTTTCGCCTCTCACCCTCCATGTTTTAAATATGGGTACTCCCACCTATAAATACCCATTTTGATCCTCGTACTCATACTCTCTCTTGCACGATCAAATCATCTGCTCTTCCTCCTGCACTAACTTCACCTGGTCTGTTTCTACCGACTACATTGACAGTGATCATTTCCTATTATTCTTACTTCACCTTCCTATTCACCACGTTGTCCGTAGCCCTCGCTGGCAAATTTGAATTGGGCAAATTGGAACCTTTACTCGAAACTCAACTGGCTATTTAATTGAGTTCCTTCTTCATCCTCCATTAGATGAGCTCCTACACCTCTTCTCGACATCAGTTTATGCCGCAGCTTCTCATCTATACCCCAAACCTCAGCAGGCATTCTCAAAGTGCATGCTTGTGGTCTCCTGCTTGTGCTCGTGCAGTAACGTTTGAAATGCGTAGCTGAGAGCATGGAGCAGTACCGGTACAGTAGAACTCGATAAGAGACTTTCTTGAGTTAAGCAGAAGCGTGCGATCGCTGGTCGCCGTGTCATCATGACGCTAAATGCACTTGTTGGCGAGACTATGTATCCAACATCACCTCTGCTCCTCTATGAGTGCAGTCTGGAAAAAAGTGGGAAATTGAGTTGGTGAATACTCCCCTGGCCCGGCTCCTGTTGTATGGTCGCTGGTGTCATGTAGCAAACCCTCTTGACGTTGCCATTGAAATTGGCACTCATCTGGTCTGTATTTCCCAGGGGCACCATCTAATGCCCTTGTTTCTTTCTTCCTCAAAGTTCTACCAGAGAGTTATACACCTTTGGACTTTTACATTCTCTCAGAGAAGAACGTAAATGTACCTTTTACACTTCAGAACTGGAGGCAACACTCTCAGCTTGCCGATCATCGCAGCCGGGCCTGACAACATTCATATTCGCATGTTACAACAATACACCATCAGCCGAGTCTTGTAGTCCTCTTACACCTCTTCAATCTTATTGGGGCACAAGGAAAGTCTTCCCCGGTTGTGAAAATCTGTCATTGTTCTTCCTCCCTTCTCCGCAAGCCGGCACGTACAGGACAGATCCTCCCACATCGCCCCACGCTCTTACTAGTGCATTTGCAAGTGATTTAACCCCACTGTAAATCAACATTTAATGTGGTATTTACCTCTTCAAGGGGGGCTCCTTGGCGTGGTGAAGAGGCTCTTGGTCTGAGGAATTATACCTGTTGGTCTCCTTTCTCAGACCGAACCTAATTACCCCCCAATCCCCCTGTTCCCTATCCCATCCTCCCCTTTTTCCTTCCCTCCTCCTCCCCACCCCTCCCTTTTGCCCTTCCTCTTTTTTTTTTCACACAGGCATGCTAGTTCCTAGGTAGGGGAAGGGGTACCGGGGTCCATCCCATTCTGTTGAGGTTCTTGGCGGTGGCATAGTTTGCCGTGGAATCTGGATTGCCTGGGGATGTCCCGATCCCTCTCCGGTCTCCCGGAGGGTGGCTTTGGGTGTCTCTCAGGCGACGGGTGTATCTCTGGAAGCCACCTTTCGGATTCCGGGGGTGGTGGCCGAAGGAGGTATGCTTTGTGGCAGATTTCCGGCCGCCCTCTCTTTTGTCCACCGAGGTAGCTCAGCAGATGTGAGGTTGCTATCCTGGATTGTTAGTTTACTAGCATGATGGGTAGGGTATGGCACAGGTTGCATACTGCATCTGCGCTACTTGCGGTGCTGAGGTCCTCTTGGGCGTGGAGGGAAATTTCTGGCCCTTTCATTCCTCCTAGGAACTATCCCTCCCCGGTCCCCCCTTTTTTTATTCTTTCTTTTATTTTTATTTTCTTTTCTTTCTTTTTTTTCTTAAAAACAAAAAGAAAGAAGTAACCTAACCATGGCAGCCCTAGTCCATGAACCTACTACCCCCGGGCCCCTTCTTGATACCGCACCCAGTTCTGACCCCGCCTCATCTTTGGAACACTCTTCAGACACTCCTCATGCCTCTGTACCTCTTGCCGGTGCTGTTTCCTCACCCACTTCAGGTACTGAGGCCTCGACTGACTACTTCGATTTATCGGACCTTCGCTCTCCTCTGACTGTGCTTCCTGCCTCTCCCTCTACGGTGCTGCAATTTTCAAATCACCGACCCGTTCCACGTCGGACCAACTCTGGTCCCATGCCTAAACACCAACGACAATTACCTGCTGATGATACTTCTCCACCTTTTCGTTCTTCTCAGAAACGATCGACATGTCCTTCACTACCTTTCCACGCTCAGTTTCAGACTGAACAATGGACTAAATTCTTCACTTTACGACCGACTTCCTCTACTGCCTATCTTTCTGACCACAGTATTGGCAAGGCACTGCTATGCCATGTTGGTAAAGATATTTCTTTTCATGCTCTTAAGAGCGGTACGCACATTATCACCGTACAGAATGCTACCCAGGCTCATGAGCTCTCTCGTCTTTCCCATATCGATACTGTTCCTGTCACTCTTGAAAAACATCATTCCCTCAATTCTTGTAGTGGTACTGTCATTCTGCCCCATACCATAGTTCAACAAAATTTCCAGACATGTGGCATTGACATTCCTGAACAGCTGGAACTCCAAGATCTCCCAATCCTCAAGGTAGACACTTATGTTCTTCCTGCCTGCGGGCGGAGACGATACCCTAGCAGTGTGGCTCGTTTAACTTTTAACAGCCGAGAACTCCCATCCTCAGTTTATATAGCAGGACATCGGTTACAAGTTTGAAAGGTGATCCCAACACCACAACAGTGTAGAAATTGCTGGCGATTTGGCCATCCAGCAAAATATTGCAGATCTATTGCCGAATGCCCAGTCTGTGGTGCCAATGACCATTCTAATATATCTTGCAATCGATCTCCCTCTTGCCTTAACTGTCATGAGGCTCACCCTTCGTACTCTCGCCATTGTCAAGTCTATTTAAACGAGCGGGAAATCCGTTACCTCAAAGAGACAGAAGGTCTCCCTTATGCCATGGCAGTTTCTCATCTCCGCCTCCAAGAGAGACTCCCACGTGTTTCTTATTCCCGTGTTTCAGAACGTCCCCCCACATCTGGCATCCCATCTTCTACACCCACCTCTGTGGTTACCTCTCCCATAGTCACTCCTGTATCTAATCCTTTTGCTGTCCTCGGCTCAGATGTCCCTACTTCAATGCCTCAGTCTGATCTCGCTTCTTCGTGTTCTCTCTCACAAGCCTCAGTAGCGACGAGATCTCATATGACACCTCCCAATCGTCCCTCTACTTCTCAAAAGTCAAAAAAAGGTCCGTTAACACCTCCTACCCATCTTCCACCTCCTCATTTTACCCTCCCTGTCTCTGTACCTGGTTCTCCCCCTCTCACTGGCTCTGTTACAAGTGTAGAGGTTCACCCTCCTCCTCGTACGGGTACCTTCCTCCCCTGTTCCCTCCCAAGTTTCTTTCTCTTTTTTGCCACCCCAGGTTTCTGCCTCTTCTGTCCCCTTCACCCCTTCTCCAGTTCCCTCCCACCCTTTCGCCTTCCCCTACCTTGGTACAGTCCAATACAGTTCCAATCTTTACTCATCCTCCCCACCATTTCCAATATTGTCTCCCATACGACGTCCTGAATTCCGAAACACTTGAAGGAATCTCTGAATAATTGCAGAGACCAAACCATCAAGGGACACTGACCCAAACCCTCCGCTCTTTCTCTCTCCTCTGCTCCATCTGCCCAAACTCCTTTCTTCACAGCGCACCGTTCCTTCGCTGCTTGAACGTTTTCCACTGCCTGGCATGTGGACTTTTCTAACCCCTCAAGTCCGTAGGAACCCTGACCTGCGGATTTCAAGTATCTTTATCATTGCCAGTCATGGCCTATTTACAGTGGAATATACGCGGCCTCAGGGGTAATCGGGGTGAGCTTCAGATGTTACTCTCCCAGTTTGCCCCTGTTGGTGTTTGCTTACAGGAACCAAAATTACACTCTGCTGTTATCTCTTTCTATGCACTGATATTCCGTACCATCAGCTATTTGTTCATACTTCGCTGCATTACACAGCAGCTCGTATCCACTTGCATAGGTGGTATATGCTCTGGTCTTTATATCTTTCTCCTTCTCGGGCATTATCTATTCCAGATATTGCCTTTCTTGTTTCGTCATTACCGCCACCAATTCTATTACTTGGTGATGTTAATGCCCACCATTTCCTCTGGGGGGGGTCTCACTGTGATTCCCGTGGAATTGAGTTAGAGGCTTTTCTTGCCACCCACCCCTTCCATGTTTTAAATACAGGTACTCACACCCATTTTGATCCTCGGACTCATACTCTCTCTTGCATCGATCTCTCAGTCTGCTCTTCCTCCGCCACATTAGACTTCACTTGGTCTGTTCTCCCGGACTTACATGACAGCGATCATTTCTCAATCATTCTTACTTCCCCTTCATATTCACCACCTCTTCGCATCCCACGCTGGCAATTTGATCGGGCAAATTGGAACCTTTACTCACTCCTAACTGTTTTTAGAGAGGTTCCTTCTTCGTCCTCCATCGATGAGCTTTTACACCTCTTCTCATCCTCCGTGTTAACTGCAGCTTCTCATTCTTTACCCCAAACTTCGGGCAGGCATTCTCAGAAATGCGTGCCTTGGTGGTCTCCTGCTTGTGCTCGTGCAGTATGTTTGAAACGTGCTGCATGGGGCAGGTACCAGTACAATAGAACCACAGAGACTTCTTGATTTTAAACAGAAGTGTGCGATCGCTCGCCATGTCATCCGTGACGCTAAACACACTTGCTGACGAGATTATGTCTCCACCATCACCTCTGCTTCCTCTATGAGTGCAGTCTGGAAAAAAGTACGAAAACTGAGTGGTAAATATTCTCCTGACCCGGCTCCTGTTCTGCGGGTTGCCGGTGTTGATATAGCAAACTCACTGGTCTACTATATCAATCATCTGGTCTGTATTTCTCAGGGACTCCATCTATGCCCCTCATTTCTTTCCTCAAAGTCTGCCAGAGAGTTAGCACCCTTGGACTTTTCTTCTCTCAGAGAAGAACAGTATAATGTGCCTTTTACACTTCAAGAACTGGAGGCAACACTCTCAGCTTGCCGATCATTGGCAGCTGGGCCCGACAACATTCATATTCGTATGCTACAACATTTACATCAGTCAGCCCTTGCAGTCCTATTATGCCTTTACAATCTTATTTGGTCACAAGGAGTTCTTCCACAGCTGTGGAAATCCGCCATTGTTCTCCCTTTCCGCAAACCAGGCACTACGGGACATGAAACCTCCCACTATCGTCCCATTGCTCTTACCAGTGCAGTTTGCAAAGTAATGGAACGCCTAGTAAATAGACGTTTAGTGTGGTATTTAGAGACACACAACAGTCTCTCCACTCGTCAATATGGCTTTCGTAAGGGACGTTCTACCATAGACCCCTTACTACGCTTGGATACGTATGTTTGTAATGCCTTTGCGAATAACCACTCATTTATTGCCATATTTTTGACCTTGAGAAGGCATATGACACAACTTGGAGGTATAATATTTTAGCCCAAGCCCACTCCTTAGGCCTTCGAGGCAATCTACCATCCTTCCTTTAGAACTTTTTAACTGACAGGCATTTCCGTGTTCGGGTTAATAATGTGCTCTCCCCGGACTTTATCCAAGCTGAAGGTGTCCCCCAGGGATGTATTCTGAGCACAACACTTTTTCTCCTTGCTATTAATGATTTGTCCTCTAGTCTTCCATCAAATATTTGGTCATCACTATGTTGATGACTTCGCTATTGCCTGTGCAGGCGCTGACTGTCACTTCATTACAGTTTCTCTCCAGCATGCAGTCGACTGTGTTTCCAATTGGGCCACCACATGTGGGTTTAAATTTTCCAGCACTAAAACCCACCAAATTACTTTCACTAGACGCTCTGTCAACTCCGATCATCCTTTGTACCTCTATGGCTCCCGTATCCCTGAACGTGATACAGTCAAGTTTCTGGGCCTCCTCTTTGATCGTAGGTTATCCTGGAAACCTCACATTACCTCTCTGAAGGCAACTTGTCACAGCCGGCTGAACCTTCTTAAAACCCTTGCTTATCTTCCATGGGGAGCTGATCGTCGAACCCTCCTTCGCCTACATTCCACCCTTATTTTATCGAAACTTGATTATGGTGACCAGATCTATCCAGCGGCATCTCCTGCTACTCTCTCTAGCCTTAACCCCATTCATCACCAAGGATTACGTTTATGCCATGGTGCTTTTCGCTCTTCCCCTGTCAAGAGCCTCTATGCAGAAGTGAACGTTCCATCCTTATCTGATCGCCGTGATGCCCATTGCCTGTGCTACTATGTACGCTCTCATGATCTCCGCAATCCTTCCAATTATAGAATGGTCACTGATATTAGTAGACACTCTTTATTTGTTCACCGCCCCTGTTTACTCCGTCACCTTCTCTCTTCGCCTTCATTCGCTCTTGTCTTCTCTTCAACTACCACCTTTCTATGTACATGTAGCATCTCACTTTTCCCTACCCCCCTGGGAAGTTCCAGCTGTTCGAGTCTGTTCTTTCTCTCTCCCATGCTCGAAAGCCCAACTGTCTACGGTCGCTTCCCGCTCTCTTTTTCTTGACCACTTCCACTCTCATTCTCATGCCATTGCTGTGTACACAGATGGCTCCAAGTCTTCTGACAGCATAGGATTCGCAGCAGTGTTTCCGGACAGCATCGTACAAGGGCATTTACTATCTTTGGCTAGTATTTTTACTGCTGAATTGTATGCCATCCTTACAGCACTTATCCGTATTGTATCTATGCCTGTGTCATCATTTGTGGTTGTCTCAGACTCCCTTAGTGCTTTACAGGCTATACAAAAATTTGATACACCTCACCCCTTAGTCCTCCGTATCCAACTTTGGCTACGCCACATCTTTACAAAGCATAAAGATATTGTTTTTTGTTGGGTCCCTGGTCATGTTGATGTACAGGTAAATGAACAGGCAGACACTGCTGCGCGGTCAGCAGTACATGACCTACCAGTTTCTTATAGAGGTATTCCATTTACGGACTAATTTGCCTGCAATATCTTCCCACCTTCACAACGCCGTTTGGCAACAACGTTGGTCCTACTATGCTCGGCAACAAACTTCAATCTATTAAACCGAGGATAGGTTACTGGCCGTCTTCTTATCACCAGTGTCGAGGTTGGGAGACTACTCTCTCCCATCTTCGCATTGGCCCCATACTTTCGTCTTACTCATGGATATCTCATGGAGGCGTCGCTCCTCTCTGTGAAATTGCCCGAGGCTCCATTATCAGTCAGCAATTCGGTTGGACTGCCCACTTTATCAACGAGCACGCAAGAATTTACCTTCCTGTCGTCGTCTCGCTCTGCTGCTCTCTCTTTACCTTCCCTCTCACTGATGGACCCACCTTTCATTCCGGACTCCTCTCATTGACTTTTGACAACAACTGACTTCACAATTCTGTACCTTCAGCTCTTTCTACTTCAATCTCTTGCTACCCTCTACCACCTCGTACTATCCCCTGCTCCGCTGTTTTCTGTACCTGCTGATCATCCTTCCTCCCTCTGCCATCCATACCCTCGCTTCCTTCCCTACCCATGCAGCACTGTATAGCCCTTTGTGGCTTAGGAAGCGCTTCTTTTTGATTATAATAATAATAATAATAATGTGGTATTTAGAGACACACAACAGTCTCTCTGCTAGTCAATATGGCTTTCGTAAGGGCCTTTCTACCATATACCCCTTTACTAACATCTTGGATACTAGTATCCTATGTGCTTTGGCGAATTCCTGGAATGCAGAGGGAGAGATACATGATTATATACACCTGGAAAACCCTAGAGGGACTAGTACCGAACTTTGCACCCGAAAATTCACTCACTACGAAAGCAAAAGACTTGGCAGACAATGCACCATCCCCCCAATGAAAAGCAGGGGTGTCACTAGCACGTTAAGAGACCATACAATAAGTGTCAGGGGCCCGAGACTGTTCAACTGCCTCCCAGCAATACATAAGGGGGGATTACCAACAACCCCTGGCAGTCCCTCTTGGCTTAGTCAATAAATGGCTTTAGTAAGGGCCGTTATACACAATAGACCCCTTACTACACTTGATACGTAATGTCCCTAATGCCTTTGCGAATTCCTGGAATGCAGGGAGGGGAGAGATACATGATTATATTACACCTGAAAATCCTAGAGGGACTAGTACCGGAACTTGCACACGAAAATCACTCACTACGAAGCTAATACTGGCAGACAAATGCACCATCCCCCAATGAAAAGCAGGGTGTCACTAGCAACGTTAGAGACCATACAATAAGTGGGGTCCAGGGGCCCGAGACTGTTCAACTGCCTCCCAGCATACATAAGGGGATTACCAACAGACCCCTGCTGTCTTCAAGCTGGCACTGACAATCACCTAAAGTCAGTGCCTGATCACCGGCTGTGGCCCGTACATTGGTTTTGCGTGCAGCCAGAAGCAACAGCCTTGGTTGATCATGCTCTGGTTCCACCAGGAGGCTGGTCACAGACACGGGCCGCGGGGGCGTTGATCCCCAGAACTCTCTCCAGGGTAATCTCCAGGTATTGCCATCTTTTTTGACCTTGAGAAGGCTATGACAACGTTGGAGGTAAAATATTTTGGCCCAGGCCGCACTCATTAGGCCTCCGAGGCAATCTCCAATCCTTCCTTTAGAACCTTTTAACTGACAGACATTCCGTGTTTCGAGTCAATAATGTGCTTTCCCCGGACTTCGTCCAAGCTGAAGGAGTCCCTCATGAACAACATTATGAAATATTTCAGTGAATGAGAGTAGTAAGATATTCAGTGAACAACATAGTGAAATATTCCGTTGAACCACAGTATTGAAATATTCAGTGAATGAGATTAGTAAAATATTCAGTGAACAACAGTAGTGGAAATTATTCAGTGAATGAAGTAGTAAGATATTCAGTGATTAGGCTAACAGTAGTGAAATATTCAGTGAACAACAGTAATGTGAAATATTCAGTGAATGAAGTGTAAACATTCAGTGAACAACAGTAGTGAAATATTCAGTGAACAACATAGTGAAATATTCAGTGAATGAAGTAGTAAATATCAGTGAACAACAGTAGTGAAATATCAGTGAACAACAGTATGAAATATTCAGTGAATGAGAGTAGAGTAAAAGATATCAGTGAACAACAGTAGTGAAATATTCAGTGAATGAGAGTAGTAAGATATTCAGTGAACAACAGTAGTGAAATATTCAGTGAAAAACAAGTAGTTAAATATTCAGTGATGAGAGTAGTAAAATATTCAGTGAACAACAGTAGTGAAATATTCAGTGAACAACAGTATGAAATATTTCATGAATGAGAGTAGTAAAATATTCAGTGGAACAACAGTAGTTAAATTTCAGTGAACACAAGTAGTGAAATATTCGTGATGAAGTAGTAAAATATTCAGTGTACAACAGTAGAGAAATATTCAGATGAACAACAGTAGTGAAATATTCAGTGAACAAAGTAGTGAAATATTCATTGAACAACAGTAGTGAATATTCAGTGAACAACAGTAGTGAAATATTCATGAACAACAGTAGTGGAAATATTCAGTGAAACAACAGTAGTGAAAATATTCAGTGAACAACAGTAGTGAAATATTCATGAACAACAGTAGTTGAAAAATATCAGTGAACAACAGGAAGTGAAATATCAGTGAACAACAGTAGTGAAATATTCAGTGAAACAACAGTAGTGAAATATCTCAGTGAAACAAATTAGTGAAATATTCAGTGCATGAGAGTAGTTGAAATATTCAGTGAACGAACAGTAGTGAAATATTAGTGAAGAAGTAGTGAAATTTCAGTGAACATCAGTAGAGAAATAACGCAGTAAGTGAACCCTGGTGTCAGTACTATAGAGTTTAAGACTAATCATTCTTTAATGTATATAATAGAAATATTCCCATAACAATGGTAGAACTAACAATACTTTAATTTTTGTTGTATTGTTTTTGTTTCTGTTTTTCTTGTTCAAATGAGAGGAATTGAGTTCTTTGAAACCTCGGCTATTTACGTTGTTAAGGTTATCAGTACCAGAGGTGCTGTTGTTGAGAAGAATACATTGGGCATCCCATGTTTTCATTAAATATCTATAACATGTATAATGTGATAGCCAGACTTGAGGGGCTAATGCACCAGGTGGGTTAACTTTTTATTTCGAACCATTACATATTCATTTTGAAGAAACAAAATTATGAAAAATTTACATTTGGCAGTGCGCAGGGCCAAAGTGATAACTTGGAAAAGTGGTTTGGCATTTGTTGTTCATGAAAAACACTTCTAAATTCCATCGTTTCCTTGTTCATAGTTTTGTAATAAACCTGATAGTCATTCATAGTCAAATACGGCGGCAGCGGCAGCAACAGTATCCTACCAGCTCTTCTTTCTCAAAAAAACAATCGCCCTCAAAACTTGTGATGGCCTAAGTGAAAGTTCAACGTACATAACCACGTAGACCTCAACATGAACCCAAAATACTAAGAATGAAACCCAAATCTTGACAAAATTAGAAGATCTAAGGAAGACAGCCCTGCAAAAACCCAAACACTGCCTCCGCTGCCATAGACAACCACTTAACCCAGCTCGAGAAAAACAAGCCTTCTCCTACATTGCTACACAGTATCTACTTCAGTGATACTATGAAAGGATATCGCAGAAGAAACAACACCAGTAATAAAAGAATAACAGCCAAGGACCCTAGAACTCACTTGTCTACCCAGCAGGACGTCCGGTGTATCATCAACCCCCCTCACCACCGCCACCCAGGGAACTACAACAACAGACAACAAACCAATGGCTTAACTCCCCCCACAACTCCACTCCCTTCAAAGGATTCATCCATGGATAACTCAGGTATGATTATTCCTGACATATCAGGACTACATCGTTTGCTCTAGAAAATGAAATCCAAAGATATAAAGCATCACTCGAGCGACGAGAATCCAAGATAACCAATCTCGAGAATAAGATCCAAAACCCGAAGAGAAGATTACATCGGAATTGTTGAACACAGAAATACTCTAAAAGCAGCAAGCCAGCACACTGATCAAAATAACAAACAATAAATATGAAGGTTAAGAAGCAAATCAGGACTGGAATCAGAACTATGCACACTCGACTAAATGGAAAACCTTGATTTCCAAGATGACAAAACTGAACAAGATAAGTGCCTATGCAGTTATAATAAACAGTCCACACATCCTAGTGACATTAACACAAGCACAGTGCAAAGAAAACTGCTGTCAGGATAATACAGAACGCACGTAACAGTCATCGTGGCAAAACAAATGAAATCAAAAAGAAACACGTTTGCTAGGAAAACCAGGAAGGTAAACACAGTATAATGATCCACTCATTCATACGATAAAAGAAAGGACCTAATTAAATCAGCAATTACAATGAATAATGGAGTGTACATAAATGAGTGTCTAACAAAAACAAGTCAAAACCTTCTGTTCCAGGCTGAGAAAACTTAAACAGGAAAACAAAATACACAGTGGTTTCACACGAGATGGGAAAATACTAGTAAGGAAAACATCAACAGACAACAATATACCATCTCAAACAAACGAAACACGATTTCTCTACCTTCCCTTTAAGAAAAGCGACATTTCCTGTAACAGATTAGATAAGTGCCTTAAATACATATATACGTGTGTGCATATAGTTACTTACTATTATATTGTACATTATTATTTTTATTATTTTCATCCACTAGCTAATGCCAACTACCTCCAATACTCTATTACTTCTTTCTTACTGCTAATATTGCTCAAATATTTTTTAATTTACAAGTCAAATCTTACTTCCAAATTATAATATTATTATTCTTACCTGTCCATTTAATTTTGTTTTATCACTACTGTTTATTAGTCACTTTTCATTGTGTAGCAATTAGTGTATATTCCAATTTGTCGGGGGGGGGGGGCTTGACCAAAACTATCTTTTGCTAGCTAGTACCAACTACTCATTTTTTTTACTTTTATTGTGCAATAAACTGCTCAATTTATTTAATATTACAAATCATCTTACCCTAAACCAATAATTAATTCATAGTGACCATCTGTCCCTTAACTTTGTTTACCATTACTTAAATTTAGTCCCTTATATATTTTCTCCTTTATTTAGCTTTATATAACTCCCTAGTTTTATATATTCACAATTGTTAAAATAATCAAGGTGCTATTCTTCAGGTGCTAAAGTAGAATAAGTTCACAATTTTCCATTAAATTCCAAAGGCTCATTTATTTGATTACCACTTTTATTGTTCACCACAACTATATTAGTCCCTTTTATATTATAATTTTATTACTATAATTCCAACTTTTAAAGAATTACCTTTAAATAGTACTACTACTATCATATTCCCAAGCTCCATTATTGATCATCATCATCTTTATTTTATTAGTCCTTTTATATTGTCTCCTTTATTTTAGCTTAAATAAAAAAAAAAAAAAAAACTACCTTAGCTCATTATTTTTACATTGTTAAATAAATCAGGTGCTATTTTTTAGCTAAGACTATTTACTTTGTTTTATACTTAATTCTAACTATAGATACTACAAATCTTAATGATTACAAGCAATGAACCTGAACCGAACCTCTTATTTAATTACTTAAATGAAATCAAACAGTTTACAGTAATTAATACACTGCAGAATCTTCAAAGGCAACTTCTCAGTGCCAAAACAACAATAACTATGTTTAACTACAATATCAGATCTTTAAGCAAGCATTAACGAGACCAACATAGCATTACTAAATTCCTTACATGCATATGTTCCGATCATTACACTAAAACTGAAACCTGCCTAAAGCCTGATAGTAAGATGTCTATGCCATTCCTGGTTACACAGCCATACACAACTGTAGGCCAGACAACAAGGGGGGTGGCACAGCCATATACTACTCAACCAACTAGAATGTATCCTAATACTTGCACAATGGATGAACAATGGGGAAATATAAATAATAGCCAATTCAAATCCAAATACCTATACAAAAACCTCTCACATTGATAACATCTACAGAGTTTCCACAGTCAAACATTAGCCATTTAGTCAAAACCTAGGAAGTATGATAACTGATGCACGCCAGGAACAAAGATTTCAACTTACTACCTCAGTGAACTTCAATATAAATCTCCTGCAAGAACCCAGGACCCACACGTTACTGAATTCGCAAACACAATGAGTAACTGTAGTTGCTACCAACAGTAACAAAACCTACAAGAGTTTACAGAGACTAGTGTTTCCCTACTTGTGACCACAATCTGGACGCAACACCAATATCCCCTTTAAAATCAGGCATAATTACAGATAATACCACAGACCACTACCCTAACTTTCCTTCATAACAGCTCTTGGTAAATTACGCCCAAGACACTGACTAAAGTCACATTCCAGACTCACAATGAGGCAGCCATTAATAACTTCAGACAACAGCAGTAGCAAACATTGACTGGCACACTGAGCTAGAAATCTATACAGATATTGTACGAATTGTATTAATAATTTTATAAAAAAAGACCCAATACCCTAAAACAAGCACTGCCCTAAAAAAAACTAAACAGATGACAGCTAAGAGTCGAACAGTCCCTGGCTAACAACCCAGCATTCTCAAATCCATAAATACAAAACACCAATATGAAAAACAGTACAGAATGGGTTCACATAACCAGAGAACCACACAAAACGTTTACACCGTCCAATCCTAACCAGCCTGATAAAAGGGCAAAAAAAATGTATTAAGAGAACAGATTATCCAACTTACGAGGTGATATAAAAAAGACCTGGAAAACCCTATGCAGAAATTCTGGAACAAAAAAGATATCCAACAACGAATTAGCGAAATAATTAGCAAATCAGATGACGCCTCCAACTCCAAACCAACAGAAACAGCAAACAGACTTAACAATGATTCTTCTTCCACTATAGGACAAAACCTTGACAATAAAATACCAAGCTCAGATAACCCCACCAAATGACACCTCACCGGCAACTACCCGAACACAACTGTTCCTAGCTCCGACTAACCCATACGAAGTCTCCCTTATTTATCGACACACTAAAAAAACAAGGCAGGAGATTTAAATAACCTTACCACCCTTTATATATAAAAAATTGTCACAAGTGCTATCACCAATCATTGCAACACTACCCCTCTCTCCAAAAATCTTCGAAAAATTAATTCAGAAAAACGAATCTACTCCTACCTATCTCCCAAAACATACTCAACCCCTGCCAATTTGGATTCAGGGGCCTAATAAAATACTATGATGATATAATCACATGCTAGAACAAATATACACTGCAATAGAGAAAAAAAGAAGTCCCACTGGGGATCTTCATTGACTAGTAGTTTAGTTAGTTTAATAGGTTTTATTATGCACCCCATACCCTTCCTGTGGGGGGGTAGTCAAAAGATTACGATACATAATTGGCCGGGGACGACCCAAAATTTTTTGATACGAGCAAGTTACAGAGGTAAAACCACAATTTAAAAAGGTAAGAACTCACAATTTAAAAAGGGTAATGAACCACAATTTACAAAGGTAATGAACCCCAGTAAGTCTGTCACAATCATGACAATTAAAAAGGTTTTTACAGTTTACGGGGACAAAGGGGTCCGGGGACGGGCCCCCCAAAGTTTTGATAGCTAAACTGGTAAAAAGGAAAATGGCTCACAAGTTACAAAGGTAAATGAATTCTGTAAATGGTTACTTACTTTATACTTTGGCAAAATCATAACAAATTATAGAGAATACAACACATTTCCCCCAAACCCGGTCACAATTTTAATGAGTTATTGGTGCAAATTTTGTTTTGTTAATCACACACCCACACACACACACACACACACAACACACACCAAAACACCACACAAACACAACACACACACACACACACACAAAACACACACGCACACTTTAGTTTAAATCTTTATGCACCCCATACCCACCTGGGGGTATGGGGTCCAGTGACGGCCCCCCAAATTATGTAGCGAACTATTACAAAGGTAATGAACCCAGGAGATCGGTCACAATCAGGCAAGTTACAGAGGTAAGAATCAGCTCACTCCTATACAGGGTTTAAGTCATGAAAATTTCCAAATAATAACCACTGATAGTCCACACCTGGTAACAATTGTAAAGGTTTTTAAAATACAAATATTGTGGGTCAAACACCCCCCACAGCGCGCGCGCCAATAACAACAGGGGGCCCCGCACGACATGGCAAAGCTACAAATATATGCATCACACAAAAGGGCGCACCCCCACACCACACCCCACCACATCATTCAAACACGTACCCGGTATGCAGGCCATACTGGGGTAACACACCTGTTTTTAACCCGCACTTGATAAAGCACGTCAAGAAACAGAGAAAGTACAAAAAAGGGTTTTGCAACAAGGTTTGTTTTTCCGAGCTAAGGGGAATGTCCAAGAAGAAAGATTAAAGGGAAATCGCCGACGACACTGGGAAGGAGGGGCAGGGAGACATGATAACGACAAATAAAATACTGCGTGGGAAAAAACAAAGGGGACAAGGACAGATGTTCCAGGGAGGGGACACAGAAACAAGAGGGCCCCAATTTGGAAGTTGAGACACAAAACAGAGAGATAGTGGAATATTTTCTTCATCATAGAGTTGTAAGGCATGGGAAAACCCCGAAAGTGACTAGTGGAGGCAGGAACCATACACAGTTTAAGACGGGGTTTTTGAAAAAGCTCAGGACGGGGAGGGAGGGCCTAGTACAACCGGTGAAGAGGGGGGGGCCAGGAGCTAGGACTCGACCCCTGCAACCACAAATAGGTGATACAAATAGTGAGTACACACACACCAACACCCACACACACACACCCTCACACACACCCACACACACACCCTCACACACACCCACACACACACACCCACAAAACCACACACCCACACACGCACACACACACCCACACACGCACACACACACCCACACACGCACACCCCAACACACACACACACACACCACACACACACACACACACACACACACACACACACACCACACACACACACCCTCACACACACCCGCACACACCCTCACACACACCCACACACACGCATCCCACACACACACACACACACACACCCCACACAACACACACACACACAACACACACACACACACACACACACACACCTCACACACACACACACACACACACACACACACACACACACAACACACACACACACCCCACACACTCTCTCCTCCCCTCTCTCTCCTCTCCTCTCTCCTCCCTCTCTCTCTCCCTCTCCCTCTCCCTCCCTCCTTCTCTCCCTCTCTCTCTCCCTCTCTCTCTCCCTCCTCTCCCCCCCTCTCTCCCCTCTCTCCCTCTCTCTCTCCCTCCCCTCTCCCCCTCTCTCTCTCCCTCCTTCTCTCCCTCTCTCTCTCCCTCTCCTCTCTTCTCTCTCCTCTCTCTCTCTCCCACTCTCCCCCCTCTCTCTCTCTCCCCTCTCTCTCTTCCTTCTCTCTCTCCCTCCTTCTCTCCCTCTCTCTCTCCCTCTCTCTCCTCTCCTCTCTCTCTCCTCTCTCTCTCCCTCTCTCTCTCCCTCTCTCTCTCCCTCTCTCTCTCCCTCCTTCTCTCCCTCTCTCTCTCCCCCTCTCTCCCTCCTTCTATCCCTCTCTCTCCCCCCTAAACTCTCCCTCTCCCTCTCTCTCTCTTCTCCCTCACTCTCCCTCTCCCTCTTTTCTCTCCCCTCCCCTCCCCTCTCTCTCTCCCTCGCTCTCTCCCTCTTCTCTCCTCTCTCTCTCTCCCCTCCCCCCTCTCCTCTCTCCCCCTCCACCCCTTCCTCTCCCCTCCCCTCCCCTCTCTCCCCCCTCCCTCTCTCTCTCCCTCCCTCTCCCTCTCCCTCTCTCCCCCCTCTCTATCTCTCCCCCCCTCCTCTCCTCCCCTCTCTCTCCCCTCCTTCTCTCCCTCTCTCTCCCCCCTCCCCCCCCTTTCAATCCCTCCTCCTCCCCCCACTCTCCCCCCTCCCCTCTCCTCCTCCCTAAAACCTTTTGGTCTCCCCTCCCTCTCTCTCTCCCCCTCCCCTTCCCCTCTCTCTTCCTCCCTCCTTCTTCTCCCCTCTCCCCCCCCTCTCCCTCCCCTCCTCTCCCCCTCTTCTCTCCCCCCCCCTCCCCTCTCCCCTCTCTCTTCCCCCCCCCCAACCCCCTCCCCCCCCATTTCTCTCCCTCCTCTCCCCCCCCCTCTCTTTTCCCCTCCCTCCCTCCCCCCTCTCCCTCCCTCCCCCCTTCCTCTATCTCTCCCTCTCCCCCTCCCCTCTTCTCCCTCTCTCTCTCCCCTCTCCTCCGCCCATCCCTCTCTCTCTCTCCCCTCCCCTTTTCCTCTTTTTCCCCCTCCCCTTCTCCCTCCCCTTCCTCCCTCACCCCCCTCACTCCCAAAACCCCAAATTTCTCTCACCCTCCTCCCTCCTATAGGCTCTTCTCTCCATCTCCCCCATTTTTTTCCTCTCTCATAGCCTTTTCCCTAAACCCCCTTTTCCCCTCCCTCTCTCTTTCTCTTCCTCCCCCCTCTTCCCCTTTTCTTTCCCCCCTCTCTCTACACTTTCTCCCCCCCCTCAATTTCTCTCTCTCCCCCCTTTGGGTCTTTTTTTCCCTCCCCCCCATACTTTTCTCCTCCCTCTCCCCCTCTTTTCTACCCCTTTCCTCTCCCCCCTTTCTCCCCTTTTTCTACCCTTTCCTCCCTCTCTCTCTCCCCTTTTTCTCTCTCCCCCCCACCCCCCCCTCCCTCCTTTTAGCCTTCTGTCTGCGGTAACAAAAAAAAAAAAAAAAAAAAAAAAAAAAAAAAAATATGGGTGGCCTTAGAGGACGGAAAACCAGAGATCTGTAGAAGAACCAGGGGGGAAAAGACGGGAGTTAGAGCTCCAAAAAAGGGAGGAAGAGTGGGGAAGGAAGATAGTAGAGCTTGGTAAGAAAATGGAGGAGCGGATAGCTGAAGAGTGCAGAAGTGGGAAGTTACAGGTCTTAGCAGCAGAAGCTAGGATACAGTGCTTAGAAGAGAAACTGCAAAGCCTGAAACAGATTAGAGAGACAAATGACAATTCAACGTGACATCAGGAAATTCAAAGTCAGGCGCAGACAAAGGGATGGTAAGCAACAACGGAGACTTTGCCGTACGGGAAAGGGTCCTACCCGCCCCACGTGGGGCCGGGAAAAGACGACGAGCACACTGAGATAAAACGACAGGTTGAAGACAATGAGGAAATTCAAAGTCAGGCGCAGAAAAGGGGGATGGTAAGCAACAACGGGACATGCCGTACACGAAGGACCTATCAAAACCCACGTGGGGCCAGGGAAAAGACGATGAGCACACTAAGATCAAGCGACAGGTCCGAAGACAATGAAGGTTTGTTATATGCAGAGGTTCTAACAGCCAACTGCAGTAGCAAGGGACAGTGGCCAGGAAAGACAGTCCACTGAGAATAGAATTTTTCAGATATGACAGGGACTGAAGGCAAGAACATGTCAATGGAAGGAAATAAATGCCTCAGAGGAAGCAGATGGAGACTCAGTGGGAGGAGGAAAGGGCGAGGTCAGTTTTGTGTACGGGCTCCAAGAAAGCCAAGGGGGCCAACTTTGAAGAAATAAAACAGGAGGAGAAAAAAATGATTGAAGGCATCATGAAAACAATAGGGGAGGGCAATATGACCCGGTGACAAATTTTCAGAGAATTGGGTGGTTTGCGAGTGGAAGGATACGGCCTGTCAGAGTAACTTTCAAGGAAGAACAGTTCGAATCGGATTCTGCAAGAGAAAAGCAAGACTGAGGGACAAAGAGGGGTACCAGAGAGTATACCTCGACCGCGACAGAACACAAGAAGAAAGGACTACACTGAAAGAGAGGGTACAGAGACGCAAGGAGGAACGAGAAGCAATGAAAATGAGCAGGCCCCAGACACAGGAGGAAGGGCAAACACACCCCACAGAATCTCCCACCAAAAGACCCCACCCGCGACATCCCAAAACGCAACTGAGCAACCTATACTCCAACCCACTCACTGTCCCTCTGCCACCAACCCCCATATCACAAACCTCACCCCAAACAGCTGTCCCTTATGGGCATTCGGGACCCCCCCCCCTTCAACACTCCCCCACCTACACCACAGCCCCATATAGGCCCCCACCAAGGCTCTCCCTCCCCCAACCCCAATATACTTGCATGACCACAATGAGTTGTGGCCCGGTGGCCTGGTGGCTAAAGCTCCCGCTTCACACACGGAGGGCCCGGGTTCGATTCCCGGCGGGTGGAAACATTTCGACACGTTTCCTTAAAACCTATTGTCCTGTTTACCTAGCAGCAAATAGGTACCTGGGTGTTAGTCGACTGGTGTGGGTCGCATCCTGGGGGACAAGATTAAGGACCCCAATGGAAATAAGTTAGACAGTCCTCGATGACGCACTGACTTTCTTGGGTTATCCTGGGTGGCTAACCCTCCGGGGTTAAAAATCCGAACAAATCTTATCTTTTTTATCTTATAGAAAAGAAACTAAAGGTTTGGTACACAAACGCGAGGGAAATAACGAATAAACACGAGGAGTGGAATGAAAGAATCAGTGAAAAATCCCCAGACATCATAGCAGTCACAGAAACAAAACTCGCTGAGATAATAAAAAGACACAATCTTTCCCAACAGATATCAGATCCTGAGAAGATAGAAGGAGTAGAGGGGAGGAGGGGTTGCACTGCTCATAAAACACCAATGGGATTTGAGGAAATGGAAGGCATGGACATGATTGAGAAAGAGACTACATTGTAGGTACAATTCAGTCCGGAGAACATAAAGTAGTCATTGGGGTGTTTTATAACCCCCCACAGAACTGCAGGAGGCCAAGAGAGGAGTACGAAGAAAACAACAGGGTGATGGTGGACACACTGGCTGAGGTGGCAAGAAGAGCTCACTCGAGCAGAGCAAAGTTACTGGTAATGGGCCCATTTCAACCACAGGGAGGGTCGACTGGGAAAACCTGGAGCCACATGGGGTCCCGAAACATGGAGAGCCAAGATGATGGATGTGGTACTTGAAAAACCCCATGCATCAACATGTCAGGGACACAACCAGAGAGAGAGGGGAGGATGAGCCCGCAAGACTGGATCTTGTGTTCACCCTGAGCAGTTCAACATCGAGGACATCACTTACGAGAGGCCCCTTGGAGCTAGCGATCATGTGGTTCTGAGTTTTGACTATATAGTAGAGTTAAAGTGGAGAAGGTAACAGGGAAATGAAGGGGACAGGCCAAACTATAAAAGGGGGACTACACAGGTATGAGAAACTTCCTGCAGGAGGTTCAGTGGGGCAGAGAAATGGTAGGAAAATCATAAACGGATGATGGAATATGTGCAAAAAAAGTTTCAAGGGGGCAGAGGAAAGTTTTGTTCCCCAAGGGAAACAGAAATAATAGGAAGACCAAAACGAGTCCTTGGTTTACCCGAAGGTGTAGGGAGGCAAAAACTAAGTGCAACAGAGAATGGAAAAGGTACAGGAGCATAGGACCCAGGAAAACAAGGAGATTAGTAGAAGAGCCAGAAACGAGTATGCGCAGATAAGGGGGGAGGCCCAGCGACGTATGAAAACGACATAGCATCGAAAGTCAAATCTGACCCGAAAATGCTGTATAGCCACATTAGGAGGAAAGACAACAGTCAAGGACCAGGTGATAAGGCTGAGGAAAGAAGGTGGAGAACTCACAAGAAACGATCAAGAGGTATGTGAGGAGCTCAACACGAGATTTAAGGAAGTATTTACAGTAGAGACAGGAAGGACTCTGGGGGGACAGACCAGATGGGGACACCAACAAGGAATACACCAACAAGTGTTGGACGACATACATACAGATGAGGAGGAGGTGAAGAAACTGCTAAGGGACATCGATACCTCAAAGGCAATGGGACCGGACAACATCTCTCGATGTGGAAACTTATTTGGTCCAAATAGTTCCACAGCTCAGATCCAGCATGGGCGTCTGGCCGTCTGAGCCGGACAGCCCCTTAAACCCTCCCAAACAAGCAAGGCATTCTCTGGTTGGAGGTTGGTAAGCTTATTTAATTTATAGATTTACTCTTCAGGGAAGGAGTAGGTAGGTTTACGGGTAATACATTAATATTAGGTTTACTAAGGCATCTGTAGATAATGATAGAGTAGACCTAAGACCTTAACATAGGTAGTAATAGGCCGATAATGTAGGCAAACACTAGGATAAGTTAGCTAGGGAGAACTGGCAGCCCTAGCTTGATTGGCGGGGCGCAGGTCACAAAGACAGAATAGCGTCCTTCTTACGATAGACTTCGACTGGACAAGATGTGCCGTGAACATCAGGCGGCGCCCCCAAAGTGGGCTTCACATCTGAGACCGGGGAAATCTGGTAGAGACACCTCGATGTACCGTAGATGATCTCCATCAGCCCATACAGTAAGACGAGATTTTTCACCTTTTTCCCCTGGATCTGGCCAGTGACTTAGGAGATTGTGGGTTGAGTTAAACTGAGGGCTCGGCGTGCTACAGAGAGAGTATGCCAGTAAGTACCAGCGTCTCAGAGTCGTCTGAAGCTAGCGTCTGAGTCTGCATAGTTACTAGGGGATACATACCCTTTTGGATATAGGGAAATTTTTGAGGTGCAGCAGGACACTAATAACGATTGAATATTGCAGGAATTTAATGCTCCCGGTTGCACGTGGGTTTCCAAGGGAAGTCCAAGGGGCTAAAGCTAGCTTAGAAGTTGAAATCAGGATATATGCTGCAACACCAAGTAGTTAGTCCTTATACGTGCATAAGGCAAAGTTTCTTGCAATAGCAATCATTTGTGAAAATCTGTTCTAAAACCACTGTAGGCTGAGGTACCCACCTCAAGCTGGGTGTCACAGAGTTTGCCAGGGTAGGGTACTCACTTGGAGCCAGTCCACACAATTTCCACAAAAGTGTCCTTCGAACCGGGATGGGGAAATAGCTAGGTTAAGTTATCATAGCTAGGCACAGTTAGGAACCAGTTTTACAGAGTTAGGTTAACTATCATAGCTAGTCAGAGTTTAGGTTAAGCATCAAGCTGCCACAGTTAACCAGTTTTTACGAGTTAGGTTAACCCTTAACATACTAGGTCAAGTTGGGTTTAAGCTATCATAGCTAGCCACAGTAGGAACCAGTTTAAAAATTTAGGTTTAATTTTAAGCACACCTAGGTCAAAGTTACTTAGAGGCTAGGCCAAGCTGAAACACAGAAGTGTTATTGCATTTTACAGGGGCCGGGTTAGGGAAGCTTTTTGAATTAATTATTTACAGTGATTACAGTAATCCAAAATTTAGGAGACTTGTGTTTTAATTACTTACAGTGGATTTGAAGTAGCCACAGTTAGGTTAGGTTTGTGCAATAATTTACAAAAGGTTAAGTCCTGGACAGTTTTAACTAGTTATTATTTACAGGAGTTATAAAGCCAGTTTAAGTTATAGCACCTAGCTAGGTTAGGATTTCCTTACCCCAACCATCCCAAGCAAAACAGAGTAAGCTGGCCAGTTGGGCCCAACTGTTTACATACATATTATTTACTGTTTCAAGTTGAATTGTTGAATTACTTTTTGTTAACCAATATTTTAATTTTTAATAGCACTTTTATGTGATTTCCATCACCCTTTATTCAGTTAAGTGGGATTTGTGAATAACCGAGACAGTTAAGTCCTGAATATTTGGATTGACAGTTTAGTGCAGATAAGCTTCACATCGTACCATTTTGATTGGGATTTGAGGCTAACATGTACATTTTTGATTCAGAGAAAGCAATATATAGGGAATTGTTAAGCTTGTTGAGAACCCTTTGGAGACCCGTTCATTCTCACCTAATACCGTTGTGCTGTGGGGGGGGCTAATTAAAATACAAATTAGCACCGGGAGCTTAACTAAACTGCAACTATGGTAGGTGAAGATGCAGTACCAGCTGTCCCAGCTCTAAGTAAATTTAAAGCGGTCTAGGGGAGCCTATAAGGGGCGCCTGAGCAAAGCATGTGAGGAGTGTCGTATGGTCAGGCAAGATCAGACGTAGACTGGGAGGAAACTAGAGGTTGCCTGAAACCTTTGGAGCAAAGACTGGAGGCCTTTGAAAAGATCATTTATCCTTTATGAGACAGAGGCCTATACTACAGGTGAGTCTGACTATACGGTCGAAGTAGCACGGACAGACTATGACGAACGAAGGGCAGAGTGTAAAGCAGAGATGAGACTCTGCAGGCAGTTAATAAAGACTTTGAAGGCCGTACAGCAGGGGCAGCAAATTTTTCAAAGAACACGAACAGCAGCACGCCTGTTAATGTGTTGCCCAGATTGCCCCAGTTGAATTTACCAACGTTTGACGGAACCTTAACAGAGTACATTGCTTTCTGGGATCAGTTTAGAGCCAGATAGATGACAAAATAAATTTTGTCAGATGCTGTCATTTTGCAGTTTTTGCGGTCGCAGCTCAAGGGTAAAGCTTTAGATCTGGCCCGGGCACTACCCATTACTGACACTAATTACCAACATGCCAAAGACCAATTAGAAGACATTTTGGCAACACGGAGGAGATAAAGGGTAGCTAACTTTGTCGGTTTTTTGGATTAGGGGCTTGCCGACATGACCGTCAAAGTCTAGAGAAGTTCCGTATTGAGGTTATGAGCTTGACCAATAGTTTCAGAGATTTGCATGATGAGAATGATTCAAAAGGGGATCCTTAGCCAGGTGATTCAAAAGGAAACTGCTAGCACGACAGTGCATGAGTTACACTTAAAACATCGGACGAATAGGTTCACGAAAAAACCCAAAATTTAATTGAAGGGTTAGGGGATCTCGTATCTCACCTGAGCATAGGTCAGGGGGAGAATTACCTACCAAGGAGAAGTCGGTCGACTTCCCCAGACATTCGAGAGATAGACCTAAACCACCCCCCCACTAAAGTAGGCACGTATTATGCCCGGGGCGAACCCTCCACCCACGGGGCCAAGGAGAAGCCACTAAAGCGGCCAGTATGAGACGGTGCGTGTTTTGTGATGAAGAACACGCTAGTTCAGGGTGTTCAAGCTTCGCCACCTATAACCAAAGGGTTCAACGGTTTAAGAGAGTTGAGACTTTGTTTCAAGTGTTGTGGAGAACATTTTGCCAGGGACTGAAAACACCATGCTCAGGGAGTGTCGGGGCTGCCGGAAGGGAAAGCACCACAGTGCACTGTGTCCTAATGATGCCGGATTAGCACAAGTTAAGGAGAGAAAAACCGCAAGAAAGGGCGGAGAGCAAGAAAAAGTCAGAAGTAGCGATGAGTGGGTGAGTAGGGCTCCGAGAATTTGTTCTGGTGAGCAGTTTAAAGGGCTCGGGGGCCCTTTGCCCACCATAATGGCGGTGGTCGCGAACGGGAAGAAGTCTGAAACAACCCGTTTGTTCTCGACAGTGGGGCACAGAGATCCTTCATAGCGGAGAGTCTAGCAACTAGGTTGAAGCTGGAGACATTTTGGTAAAGTTGACATGAGGGGGGAAGGGTTTGTGGGGAAGTCCCACGCAGGTCTTATCCAGTAGTCAATGTGACGGTCAGGTTGCCGGGCATCGACGGGAAATTTCAGCCTTGATGGTGAAGAGGCTGCCCAATATCATTACCACTGGGGACTGGCTGCAGCAGTCAAACGTTTGAGGGAGTTGGGTGTGAAGGGTAGCAGAACCAGACATTGCTACAGACAATGTTAGTAATGTAGGCATCTTGGAGGAGGGATTACCTAGACGAGTTCGTGTCTACGAGAAGGGTTATCAAGGAGGGTGGGGGCCCTGTACAGGACTCCAGCGGGGGTTACACGTAGGAGGCAGAATCCAGCTCACTTCCCTGCGACCCCGGGAAAGGAGGGCTCTGGTATTACAGCGACTGAGGCTGTACTGGTGATGCGGATTGGTGTGCCAAGGCCTGTCAGAGGCGCAAGTTGGCATATCCGACAGTGAGCCGGTCCATAACTATGGGACCTGGATGTAGTAGGTATTAAAGGTGACCACCGCCCCCCGAACACGAAGAGACGAAATCGAGATTACTTGAACCATGTGCAGTTCAGGGACGGACAGTATTGGGGGGCGACTCCCATGGAAACCGGGCCACCCAACGCTGCCCACTAATTTCAAGAGGGCACGTGGTCAGTTGAATTCTTTGGTGAACAGCCTGACCAAGAAGGGTCTGGTGGGGAAATATGATGATAATTAAATTAAGGAACAGCTGGCCCTTGGGTTCATCGAGAAAGTTGCCCAATGCACCCTGGGGAAAAACCCATTATCTTCCCCCAACCATGGCAGTCACCAAGGAGTCGGTAACCACTCCATCAGAGTAGTCTTCACTGCAGCTCGCAGGCGAGTCCCCGAGAGCCATCGTTGAACGACTGTCTGCTCACGGGGCCCTCCCGACGCAGAAATTAGCAGACGTTTTTGTTGAGATTCAGGACGGAACAGTACGCCTATGCGGCAGACATTAGCAAAGCCTTCCTACGATTGGGTTGCAGCCACAGGATAGGGACTACACAAGGTTTTGTTGGTTGGCTAACAGGGAGGTGCCCAAGCAAGGGTATGATACCTATAGATTTCAGGGCATGTTGTTTGGTGCCACTAGTTCACCATTCCTATTACAGGCTACCATAGACTACCCCCTTTGTGAACTGTAATAGCCCATTTAAAGAATTACTGAAGACCCCTTTTTTAATGTAGACAACATGCAGGTACCACCTCAGATGAAAGGCTGTTGATGGACATTTACCGAGAGTCAATCAGGAGATGCTCTCGGCTAACATGCCATTGAGAGAATGGGTGACAAACAATCCAACGCTGCGGGGCATGGTGGAACGTGACTATATTGGCTACTCAGTGCCTGAGGTAACATCGGTGTTGGGACTGGAGTGGGAAATCAAGGAAAAACAGACTTAGGCTAAAGAGAAGCCTGATGGGGAAGGGAAGCTGACCAGGAGGTTTTGCTGAGCAAAGGCCAGACTGCCTTCGATCCTTGGGTTTGTTGACACCCATCACCATTCGAGGGAGGTGCTAGAAACAACAGACCTGGGAGCTGAACCTAGGTTGGGACGACCACTGCCAGAAACAGTCTGCCAGGAGTGGGATCTGGTTAACAAAGACCTAGCGGAATTGCACAGTTTTTACATTCCCCAGGGCTTATCGGGTGCCACCGGGCGGGATTATGACTTTCACGTCTTCTGTGATGCCTCCTCCAGGGCCTATGGGGCAGTAGCGTATTTGGTGGCCGGGGACCAATTTAATCTGGTCACCAGTCGTGCGCGGGGGTGACACCCCTGAAGATTGCCGATCCCAAAGCTAGAGCTCACGGCGATGTTGCTGGGAGCAAGACTGGGTAAGTTTCGTAGAGAGTGTGTTAAGTAATCTGAGGGTGACACACACCTAAAGTATGGACAGACTCGGGGGTGGCCTTACAGTGGGTCCAGAATGACAGGTCTAAGCTCCCCTATGTCAGGAATCGGGTAAAGGAGATACGGAACTACAGTCAACGTCAACAATTTGTATTGCCTACAGATCAAAACCAGCCGACCTGAAAAAGCCGAGGGGTTGACACACAGAAAGTTGAAATAAAAGCGAGCTTTGGTTTTAAAGGCCCAGACTGGGTTCACCGCAAGGGGTTGCTGGGCCGGGGCAGAAATTCGTGGAGACAATCAGCAGCATAGTACATTTTGGGGGGGGAACACGACACTGAATTATTTGACCCCAGGCGCTACTCCTCGTGGAGAAAACTTAAAGGAGTAACGGAAATGGTAATTTCGATTTGTGAGGGAAACTGCATGACAAGGTAAGCCAAGGTCGACAGTTGTCTCTAGTGGGTCCCAAGAGAAAAATTGGATAAGGCAGTACCAAAGGGGGGGGTTTCCAGAGTGCTGGAAATACTTGCGACCCGGCAGCAGGTTATGGCGTCAGGACGCGTGTCCAACGATGACGACTCAGGAACAGCAAATTGGTTCACTTCATTGGGATTGTTCCTAGATCATGCGGGGTTAATTTAAAATGCAGGGGAAGAATACAAAACTCTGAGCTCAGCTATGGGGCCAAACATCCCGTGCTACTGGGAAAGGAGGGATGGGCGACAGAGCTATTGATACAAGATGCCCATCAGAGGACCTTACATGGGGGGTTTGGAGATACCCTCACCTGCCTACGTCAGAAAATTTCTGGGTACTGAAGGGTCGAGCTGCCGTCAAAAGGGTGCTAAAGAGTTGCACGGTCTGCCGGCGGTACGATGGGAGGACCCTACCATACCCAGGTCCACCACCGCTACCTCAGGAGCGGGTACATAGTGACAGGCCCTTTGAGACTGTAGGAATAGACTATACTGGGGCTATCGCATTGAAGAACCCAGGAGACGAGAGGGTGGGGCCTCAGAAAGTATATGTCTGCCGTTTACTTGTGCCACTACTCGAGCGGTACATTTGGAGTTGGCAGAAGATATGACAACAGAGACTTTCGTGAAGTGTTCAGGAGGTTTTCTGCCAGAGTCTCGTGCCGCGATTGATTATCTCGGACAATGGCACAAGCTTTAGGGCGGCCGATAAAGTTTTCAGGAATCTTAGGGACAACGGGGAAGTACGAGAACACCTGAAAGAGAAAAGAGTGCGAGTGGGAGGTTTTTAGCTCCCAGGGCACCCGGCAAGGGGATTCTATAACGCATGGTGAGCACAGTCAAAAGGTGCATTCGGAAGGTCTTGCACGGTAGGAGGGTGAGCTGTGATGAACTGAGGACAGTGTTAGTTGAGATAGAGGCAAGAGTTAATAACAGGCCCTGACCTACGTACAAAATGGGATTGACGAGCAAGAAGCTCACCCCCAATCACATGCTGTTTGGAAGAAGGATTGAGCCCTTCCCCGCAATTTTGAGTCAGTCTTCCAAAGAGCTGGATTATTATGGGCCAGATGGTCCCCCCATCAATGGAGAACTGCACAGGAGTCACAACAGACTGGTGAACATCCTGGACAAATGGAACCAGGTGTGGCGCAGGGATTACTTGACAACCTTGCGGGGAAAATTTCTATGGTGCCGACCCCGAGGCGAATAAGATGATGCTAAGTGAAGGGGACCTGGTGCTGGTAGAATCCGAGGCGCCGAGGGCATACTGGCCTCTTGGCCTGGTAGTGTCAACCCACCCAGACAAGGCTGGGCGGTTGAGAATGGTGAAAGTGAGAATGAACGGTGTCGAGACTATAAGACCCATCAACAGGCTTTTGCCTCTCGAGGTCCACACGGTGGGACCGGGACATGAGAAATCAGACCAGAGGTTGAGCGAGCTGAGCGGTCGGACGACCCGTCGAACGGCGCTCGAGTCCAGGGCCCACTGGGGGGGGCCTGCGGGAGGCAGACTTGATCTAGACTTAGCGCCTACCTTTGCCGGCGGGAGGATGTGGAAACTTATTTGGTCCAAATAGTTCCACAGCTCAGATCCAGCATGGGCGTCTGGCCGTCTGAGCCAGACAGCCCCTTAAACCCTCCCAAACAAGCAAGGCATTCTCTGGTTGGCAGTTGGTAAGCTTATTTAATTTATAGATTTACTCTTCAGGGAAGGAGTAGGTAGGTTTACGGGTAATACATTAATATTAGGTTTACTAAGGCATCTGTAGATAATGATAGAGTAGACCTAAGACCTTAACATAGGTAGTAATAGGCCGATAATGTAGGCAAACACTAGGATAAGTTAGCTAGGGAGAACTGGCAGCCCTAGCTTGATTGGCGGGGCGCAGGTCACAAAGACAGAATAGCGTCCTTCTTACGATAGACTTCGACTGGACAAGACGTGCCGTGAACATCAGGCGGCGCCCCCACGTGTCTTCACATCTGAGACCTGGGGAAATCTGGTAGAGACACCTCGATGTACCGTAGATGATCTCCATCAGCCCATACAGTAAGACGAGATATTCACCTTTTCCCGTAGGATCTGGCCAGTGACTTAGGAGATTGTGGGTTGAGTTAAACTGAGGGCTCGGCGTGCTACAGAGAGAGTATGCCAGTAAGTACCAGCGTCTCAGACTCGTCTGAAGCTAGCGTCTGAGTCTGCATAGTTACTAGGGGATACATACCCTCTTGGATATAGGAATTTCTGAGGTGCAGGCAGGACACTAATAACGATTGAATATTGCAGGAATTTAATGCTCCCGGTTGCACGTGGTTTCCAAGGGGAAGTCCAAAGGGGCTAAAGCTAGGCTTAGGAAGTTGAAGATCAGGATATATGCTGCAACACCAAGTAAGTTAGTCCTTTATACATGCATGTAGGCAAAGTTTCTTGCAATAGCAATCATTTGTGAAAATCTGTTCTATAAGCCACTTGTGAGGCTGAGGTACCCACCTCAGAGCTCGGTGTCAACAGAGTTTGCCAGGGTAGGCGACTCACTTGGAGGCAGTCCACACAAATTTCCACACTCCATGGGTCCTTAGAGAGGGAGCAGATATGTTGTGCGTACCACTTACCACAATCTTCAACACATCCCTGGAAACTGGGCAACTACCTGAGGTATGGAAGACAGCAAATGTAGTTCCCATTTTCAAAAAAGGAGACAGAAAAGAGGCACTAAACTATAGACCTGTGTCATGACGTGTATAGTATGCAAAATTATGGAGAAAGATTATCAGGAGGAGAGTGGTGGAGCACCTGGAACGGAACAGAGTATAAATGCCAACCAGCACGGATTCACGGAAGGGAAATCCTGTGTCACAAACCTTCTGGAGTTTTATGATAAAATAACAGAAGAAGACAAGAAAAGAGGGGTGGGTTGATTGCATCTTCTTGGACTGCAAGAAGGCCTTTGACAAGTTCCTCACAAGAGATTAGTGCAGAAGCTTGAGCATCAGGCGCATATAACGGAAGGGCACTGCAATGGATCAGAGAATACTACAGGGAGGCAACAACGAGTTTATGGTACGTAATGAAGTATCACATGGGGACCTGTGACGAGCGGGGTCCCACAGGGTCGGTCCTAGGACCAGTGCATTTTTGGTATATGTGAACGACATGACGGAAGGGTTAGACTCAGAAGTGTCCCTGTTGCAGATGATGTGAAGTTAATGAGGAGAATTAAAACTGATGAGGACCAGGCAGGACTTCAAAGAGACCTGGGCAGACTGGACACCTGGTCCAGCAAATGGGTTCTCGAATTTAAATCCTGCCAAATGCAAAGTCATGAAGATAGGGGAAGGGCACAGAAGCCCCCAGACGAGTATAGGCTAGGTGGCCAAAGACTGCAAATCTCACTCAAGGAAAAGATCTTCGGGTGAGTATAACACCGAGCAAGTCTCCGGGAAACACACATCAATCAGATAACTGCGCAGCATATGGGCGCCTGGCAAACCTGAGAACAGCATTTCCCACACCTTTGTAAGGAATCATTCAAGACACTGTACACCGTGTATGTCAGGCCCATACTGGAGTATGCAGCACCTGTTTGGAACCCGCACTTGAAAAAAGCACGTCAAGAAACTAGAGAAAGTACAAAGGTTTGCAACAAGGTTAGTTCCAGAGCTAAGGGGAATGTCCTATGAAGAAAGATTAAGGGAAATCGCCTGACGACACTGGAGGGCAGGAGGGTCAGGGAGACATGATAACGACATATAAATACTGCTGGAATAGACAAGGTGGACAAGGACAGGATGTTCCAGGGAGGGGACACAGAAACAAGAGGCCACAATTGGAAGTTGAAGACACAAATGAGTCAGAGAGATAGTAGGAAGTATTTCTTCAGTCATAGAGTTGTAAGGCAGTGGAATAGCCTAGAAAATGACGTAGTGGAGGCAGGAACCATACACAGTTTTAAGACGAGGTTTGATAAAGCTCATGGAGCGGGGAGAGAGAGGGTCTAGTAGCAACCGGTGAAGAGGCGGGGCCAGGAGCTAGGACTCGACCCCTGCAACCACAAATAGGTGAGTACAAATAGGTGAGTACATGTGGTAATGCTTTATTTACAGCTAGCAAAGTCAGGGTATTTCTCCAGAATGGTCTGCAATATACCACTGTGGATAAAATACTTAGCCATTTCTTGAACACTTCTGAGTGAGTTGTTTCTAAATTCATTAATTTGATCACACTCCAGTACATAATGACGCAATGTGTGACAATAGTCCATCTGGCAAAGTTTACGTAAAGCTTTTGATACAGTTGACCATGACTTGCTCCACGTAAAATTGTCACACTATGGTATAAGAGGGCACTCCCTCAACTACCTCAAGTCATACCTCAGCAACAGAAGCCAATATGTGTACGCAAATGGGGCAAACTCTTCTGCACAACCAATTACAGTTGGTGTCCCACAGGGAAGTGTCCTTGGCCCTCTTCTCTTTCTCCTATACATAAATGACCTACCAAATGCTTCGCAATTACTCAAACCCACACTATTTGCAGATGACACTACATACGTCTTCTCCCACCCGAGCCCAGTCACGCTAGCCAATACTGTAAATACCGAATTACAGAAAATATCTACCTGGATGAGGACTAACAAACTTACACTAAACATTGACAAAACCTACTTCATTCAGTTTGGTAACAGAGCTACAGATGTCCCTCTTAACATAATGATAAATGGATCACCTATCACAAAGCTAACAGAGGGAAAATTCTTAGGAATCCACCTTGATAATAGACTCAAATTTCATACACATATACAACAAATTTCTAAGAAAATTTCCAAGACTGTAGGCATACTATCGAAGATACGGTACTATGCTCCACAGTCAGCCCTCCTGGCCCTATATCACTCTCTTATTTACCCCTATCTCACCTATGGAATTTGTGCATGGGGCTCAACAACAAGTAACCATATCAGACCACTAATGACCCAACAAAAGGCTGCAGTTAGAATGATAACAAATTCTCACTACAGGCAGCACACTCCACCAATATTCAATACACTCAACCTACTCACCATACAAAACATCCATACTTTTTACTGCACCTATTACATACATAGAACACTTAACTCTGATATTAACCCTCCCCTCAAACATCTCCTTGCCAACCTCAACAGAACACATGACCATAACACAAGGCACAGATCACTCTTTGATGTTCCTCGTGTCCATCTCACGCTATGCAAAAACTCAATGCACATAAAAGGCCCTAAAATCTGGAATTCATTACCTGTAAATATAAAAGAAATACTACCTGTTTATAAATTCAAGTCTCTTCTCAAAGATCACTTACTCACCCAAAACCAAATAAATACTGAATAACTGAACCTTATAAATTGTATATCTTAAATGTTTCTCACAATTATATCACATAAATGTTAAACCTAAAACTCAATCTAACTTTATTATTTTTTAAATACACTACCTAACAAAGTACTCCATACGACTGAATGTACAACAATGCATGTTTGTAGATGAATGGTTCAGAGAACCGACATGTTGATAAATTAGACACATGTGCAACTCTTGGGTATCTTTATTGAGGAAACGTTTCGCCACACAGTGGCTTCATCAGTCCATACATAGGAGAAACTTGAAGAACAGGAGGAGAATGAGGTAATCAGTCCCTCTTGGGCACAACCTACTTCCACATTGAACAAATGTGACACTACCTATGACTGCTACACCTCTCCTGCCATACGGTTTATAAGCTGCTTCTCCGCTCATCTGCCGTATTCTACTCAAGATTGATGGACTGAACACATCGACTCAAGGTTGAGGGACTGATTACCTCATTCTCCTCCTGTTCTTCAAGTTTCTCCTATGTATGGACTGATGAAGCCACTGTGTGGCGAAACGTTTCCTCAATAAAGATACCCAAGAGTTGCACATGTGTCTAATTTATCAACAACAATGCATGCAACCATATGACCTGTCTTTGTAATACTCACTTGTACTTTATAGTAATCTGTTTACATTAATGTTTTATCACTGATTTCATCATTGCTTAGTTAATCTTAAGTTAATTTTAAGCCAGCCCGTAATGCTATGCATAGTATAAGTGGCTTTGGCATGCTGCTCTTATCTGTATTTTTTTGTACCTCTGTATGTGTGCTCAAATTGTAAATAAATAAATAAAAAAATAAATAAAAAAAATACAGTTTCTATGCTTCATGATATTTAGGATGATATAGCCTCTGTTTACCCATACAAATCTGAAAATATTTGAGATACGTCAAAAATCGGAATGAGATCGTGTAAAGCAATCATTCTTCTATGTTTGTTGTGAAAATCAGGCCAATTCGTTCATAAATATTGACTCCACAGTCCCATATAGGTAAATAACTTACTTCCGAGAAATAGGCCACTATGCACGGCAGCCTAGGTACCTGGAGTATACCTGGAAAGAGTTCTGAGGGCCAATGCCCCCGTGGCCCGGTCAGTAACCAGGCCTCATGGTGGATCAGGGCTTGATCAACCAGGCTGTTACTGCTGGCTGCACGCAATCCAACATACGAGCCACCGCCCGGCTGGTCAGGTACCGACTTTAGGTGCTTGTCCAGTGCCTGCTTGAAGACTGCCAGTGGTCTATTGGTAATCCCCCCTATGTATGCTGGGAGGCAATTGAACGGTCTTGGGTCCCTGACACTTATTGTGTTGTCTCCTAACGTGCTAGTGACGCCCCTGATTTTCATTGGGGGATGTTGCATCATCTGCCAAGCCTTTTGCTTTCGTACCCGGGGAAATATTTTTTTTCCCGAAAAATGCTCTTTCTTTACACTTTTTCCATAACCTATGAGTGTTTATTACAGTTAGCCATTATCAACCTTCGTTTTCTCTCGTTATTATGACTAAAGACTGGGTATATGGCCTTAAGATGAGATTGATACATGAAGATCTTTCTTCTCAGGCATCACATTATGCTATATGTTCTTTGTTCAGTAGCTTACATTTTATGCTTGTATGCTATTATTATATCGCCTTATGTTATACTAGATCAATTGTTATAGGTAAATAAGCCTTATAATTGACATTAGCGTGAGTATAGAATCTTTTCTTGGCTGGTGTGTGTCCGCCATCTCAGCACTATTCCCAGGGGATGTTCCTGATTGGTTCCCAGACCATATTAGCTCTGCTCATTCCACCATGATCTCAAATGGTGAATTTGTATTATATTAGCTATAAAGATATAAAAATGATAAAAAAACATGGAAAAAAAGCTATGTCAGTGCACATGCTTTGCATGGTGCTGTCACCATGCATGTTATAAATGACTATAATTCCTTGTAGAAACGTCATATAATGATGATAATTATACCAGAGTCTTGCCAGAAAGTTCAGTTATTTTTTGGTATGAATAGCTCATTTTTCGTATTTTTTCATTTTTTTTCCTCTGCACGTGGCGCGGTGCATTAGCCCATTGAGTCCTGGAGGTAATGGTACATTGACTGCACTCTGATGGAAGGGCTGAGATATTTTCAGTTATGAACTATATTATCGGCGAGTCTCTGACAAAACAGCAGTGAAGTGAGTAATGGTGAGCGTGTTTATTATTTTTGGGTTCCTCTTCAAGGGGGGCTCCTTGGCGTGGTGAAGAGGCTCTTGGTCTGAGGAATTAGCCCTGTCGGTCTTCTTCCTCAGACTGAACCTAATTACCCCCCATTCTCCCCTCCCCTATTCTATCCTCCCCATCCTCCCCTTTTTCCATTCCTCCTCCTCCTCGTCACCCCTCCCTTTTGCCCTTCCTCTTTTTGGCCTTTGGGATTTCTCCCACAGACGCGCTAGTTCCTAGGTAGGGGAAAGGACACCGGGGTCCATCCCATTCCGTTGAGGTTCTTGGTGGTGGCGTAGTTTGCCATGGAATCTGGATTGCCTGGGGATGGTCCCGATCCCTCTCCTGTATCCCGGTGTAGCTTTGGGTGTCTTTCGGGCGACGAGTGTATCTCTGGAAGCCACCTTTCGGATTCCGGGGGTGGTGGCCGAAGGAGGTATGCTTTGTGGCGGATATCCGGCCACCCTCTCTTTTGTCCACCGAGGTAGCTCGGCAGATGTGAGGTTGCTATCCCGGATTGCTGGTTTACTGGCATGAAGGGTAGGGTATAGCACGGGTTCCATGCTGCATCTGCGCTACTAGCGGTGTTGAGGTCCTCTTGGGCGCGGAGGGAGATTTCCGGCCCTTTCATTCCTCCTGGGAACTATTCCTCCTGCTCCCCCTTTTTTTATTCTTTTTTTTATTTTTATTTTCTTTTCTTCTTTCTTTTTTTTCTTAAAAACAAAAAGCAAAGGAGTAACCTAACCATGGCAGCCCTAGTCCATGAACCCACTACCCCCGGGCCCCTTCTTGATACCGCACCCCATTCTGACCCTGCCTTGTGTTTAGACCACTCTTCGGACACTCCTGATGCCCCTGTACCTCTTGCTGGTGCTGTTTCCTCACCCGCTTCAGGTACCGGGGCTTCGACTGACTCCTTCGATTTGTCTGAACTCCGCTCTCCTTTGACTATGCTTCCGGCTTCTTCCTCTACGGTACAGTAATTTTCGAATCGCCCGCCCATTTCACGCCGGACCAACTCCGGTCCTACTCCTAAACGCCAACGTCAATCTCCTGATGATGCTCCTTCGTTACCTTCCCATTCTACTCGGAAAAGACCGACACATCAAGCACTCCCTCTCCACGCTCAGTTTCGGACCACACAATGGACTAAATTCTTTACTTTAAGACCGACTTCTTCTTCTGCCTATCTTTATGACCATAGTATTGGCAAAGCACTCCTGCATCATGTTGGCAGAGATATTTCATTTCATGCTCTCAAGAGCAGTACGCGCATCGTCACTGTCCAGAATGCTACCCAAGCTCATGATCTTTCTCTCCTTTCGAATATCGATACTACTCCTATCACTATTGAAAAACATCTTTCTCTCAATTCTTGTAGTGGTACTGTCATTCTGCCCCATACCATAGTCCAACAGAATTTCCAGTCATGTGGCAATGACATTTTTGAACAGCTGGAACTCCAGGATCTCCCAATCCTCAAAGTAGACACTTATGTCCTTCCTGCCCGGGGGTGGAGACATTACCCTTGCAATGTGGCTCGTTTAACTTTTGACAGCCGAGAACTCCCGTCCTCTGTATATGTCGTGGGACATCGGTTACAAGTTTGAAAGGTGATACTTACACCACAACAATGTAGAAATTGCTGGCGTTTTGGTCACCCAGCGAAATATTGCAGATCTATGGCTGAATGCCCAGTCTGTGGTGCCGACGACTATTCTAATACATCTTGCAGTCAACCTCCATCTTGCCTTAATTGTAATGAAGCTCACCGTTCGTACTCCCGCTGTTGCCAGGTCTACTTAAATGAACGTGAAATCCGTTGCCTCAAAGAGGCAGAAGGTCTCCCTTATGCTATGGCAGTTACTCATCTCCGCCTCCAAGGGAGACTACCCCATGTTTCTTATTCTCATGTTTCCAAACATCCCCCCACTTTGGGGGCCCATCTTCTGCAGCCTCCTCTGTTGTTACCCCTCCCATAGCCACTACGGCATCTAATCCTTTTGCTGTCCTTGGCTCTGATGTCCCGACTACAACTCAGTCTGTTCTCACATCTTCGCATCCTTCCTCACAAGCCCCAGTATCGACAAGACCTCGTACGACACCTAATACCAATCGCCCCTCTACTCAGAAGTCCAAAAAATCCACATTGCTCAAATCTTCTTTGCCCCTTCCTTCCCTTCTTCCACCTCCACACTTTACCTTTCCAGTCTCTGTACCTAGTTCTTCCCCTCTCTCTGGCTCTATTACAAGTGTGGAGATTCACCCTACTCCTCGTACTATGCCTTCCACCCCCGTCCCCTCCAAAAGTTTCTCCCTCTTCTGCCACCTCCCCGGTTTCTGCCTCTTCTGTCCCCCCCCACACTTCATCTCCAGTCCCTTGCACTCTTCCCTCCCCCTCTACTTTGGTACAGTCCATTACTGTCCCAAACTTTACTCACCCTCCTCCTTCTATCTCCAATATGGTCTCCCATTCATCTTTGAATTCAGAAACACTTGAAGCCATTTCAGAATATATTGCAGAGACTAAACCTTCAATGGACACTGATTCACTTCCTGTTCCTTCTCTTCTCTCTCTTCCATCTTCACAACCCCATTCTTCGCAACGCTCCGTTCCTTCGCTTCTTGAAAGTCTTCCAATGCCACGACACATTGACTTTCCTAACCCCTCTAGTCTGTAGGTGCCTTTACCTACAGATTCCTGATATTTTCTTCATCGCCAATCATGGCCTATTTACAGTGGAATATCCGCAGCCTCAGGGGTAATCGGGGTGAGCTTCAGATGTTGCTTTCCAGGTTTTCCCCTGTTGGTGCTTGCTTACAAGAACCAAAATTACACTTGGCTGTTTTCCAACCTATCTCAGGCTATAATTTATTGTATTCTTCGGATCCTTTCTCAGATGGGACCTTTAATGAAAGTGCCCTTCTTCTATGCAATGATATTCCGTACTGTCAACTATTTGTCCATACCTCGCTGCATTACACTGCAGCCCGTATCCACTTGAATAAGTGGTTTACAATATGTTCTTTATATCTCTCTCCTTCTCGAGCATTTTCTATCCCAGACTTTGCCTTTCTTGTTTCATCCTTACCACCACCACTTCTGTTACTTGGTGATTTTAATGCCCACCATTTCCTCTGGGGGGGGTCTCGTTGTGACTCACGTGGCATTCAGTTGGAGGCTTTTCTCGCCTCTCACCCCCTCCATGTTTTAAATACGGGTACTCCCACCCATTTTGATCCTCGTACTCATACTCTCTCTTGCATCGATCTATCAGTCTGCTCTTTCTCCACTGCACTAGACTTCACCTGGTCTGTTCTACCAGACTTACATGACAGCGATCATTTTCCGATCATTCTTACTTCTCCTTCCTATTCACCACCTTTCCGTAGCCCTTGCTGGCAATTTGATTGGGCAAATTGGGATCTTTATTCACACCTCACTGCTTTTAGTGAGGTTCCTTCTTCATCCTCCATTGATGAGCTCCTACACATCTTCTCGATGTCAGTTTATACCGCAGCTTCTCATTCTATACCCCAAACCTCAGGCAGGCATTCTCAGAAGTGCATGCCTTGGTGGTCTCCTGCCTGTGCTCGTGCAGTACGTTTGAAACGTGCTGCATGGGGCAGGTACTGGTACAATAGAACTGCTGAGAGACTTCTTGATTTTAAGCAGAAGCGTGCGATCACTTTCCGTGTCATCCGTGAAGCTGAACGCACTTGTTGGCGAGACTATGTTTCCACCATCACCTCTGCTTCTTCTATGAGTGCAGTCTGGAAAAAAGTGAGGAAATTGAGTGGTAAATACTCTCCTGACCCAGCTCCTGTTCTTCGGGTCGCTGGTGTTGATGTAGCAAACCCTCTCGACATTGCCATTGAACTTGGCACACATCTGGTCCGTATTTCCCGAGGGCTCCATCTATGCCCCTCGTTTCTTTCCTCAAAGTCTGCCAGAGAGTTAGTACCCTTGGACTTTTCTTCTCTCAGAGAAGAACAGTATAATGTGCCTTTTACTCTTCAAGAACTGGAGGCAACGCTCTCAGCTTGCCGATCATTGGCAGCTGGGCCTGATGACATTCATATTCGTATGTTACAACATTTACATCGGTCAGCCCTTGTAGTCGTCTTACACCTCTTCAATCTTATTTGGGCACAAGGAGTTCTTCCCCAGCTGTGGAAATCTGCCATTGTTCTCCCTTTCCGCAAACCGGGTACTACAGGACATGATGCCTCCCACTATCGCCCCATCGCTCTTACTAGTGCAGTTTGCAAAGTGATGGAACGTCTCATAAATCGACGTTTAATGTGGTATTTAGAGACACACAACAGTCTCTCCGCTAGTCAATATGGCTTTCGTAAGGGTCGTTCTACCATAGACCCCTTACTACGCTTGGATACGTATGTTCGTAATGCCTTTGCGAATAATCACTCAGTTATTGCTATATTTTTTGACCTTGAGAAGGCATATGATACAACTTGGAGGTATAATATTTTGGCCCAGGCCCATTCCTTAGGCCTCCGAGGCAATCTACCATCCTTCCTTAAGAACTTTTTAACTGACAGACATTTCCGTGTTCGAGTCAATAATGTTCTTTCCCCGGACTTCGTCCAAGCTGAAGGTGTCCCTCAGGGATGTGTTCTAAGCACAACACTTTTTCTCCTTGCTATAAATGATTTGGCCTCTGTTCTTCCACCCAATATTTGGTCATCACTCTATGTTGATGACTTCGCTATTGCTTGTGCAGGCGCTGACTGTCATCTTATTGCAGTTTCTCTCCAGCATGCGGTCGACCGTGTTTCCACTTGGGCCACCACGCATGGGTTTAAATTTTCAAGTACCAAAACTCACCAAATTACTTTCACTAGATGCTCTGTTATCTCCGATCATCCTTTGTATCTCTATGGCTCCCGTATCCCCGAACGTGATACAGTCAGGTTTCTAGGCCTTCTCTTTGACCGTCGGTTATCCTGGAAACCTCACATAACCTCTCTGAAGGCAACTTGTCACAGCCGGCTAAATCTTCTTAAAACCCTTGCTCATCTTTCCTGGGGAGCTGATCGTCGCACTCTGCTTCGCCTACATTCAGCCCTCATTTTATCGAAGCTCAATTATGGTGACCAGATTTATTTTGCAGCCTCTCCTGCTACTCTCTCTAGCCTTAACTCTATCCATCACCAAGGATTACGTTTGTGCCTTGGTGCTTTTCACTCTTCCCCTGTTGAGAGCCTCTATACAGAAGCGAATGTTCCATCCTTGTCTGATCGCCGTGATGCCCATTGCCTTCGCTACTATGTACGCTCTCACGATCTACACAATCCTTCCATTTATAGAATGGTCACCGATATTAGTAGACATTCTTTATTCGTTCACCGCCCCTGTTTGCTCCGTCCCTTTTCTCTTCGCCTACATTCACTCTTGTCTTCCCTTCGGTTACCACCTTTATATGTTCATGTAGCATCTCACTTTTCCCTACCCCCTTGGGAAGTTCCAGCTGTTCGGGTCTGTTCTTTCTCACTTCCTTGCTCGAAGGCTCAACTGCCTACGGTGGCTTCCCGATCTCTTTTTCTTGATCACTTCCACTCCCATTCTCATGCCACCACTGTGTACACAGATGTCTCTAAGTTTTCAGACGGCGTCGGATTCGCAGCAGTGTTTCCGGACAGCGTTGTGCAGGGACATTTACTATCTTCAGCTAGCATTTTTACTGCTGAACTGTATGCCATTCTTGCAGCACTTATTCGTATCGCATCTATGCCTGTGTCATCATTTGTAGTAGTCTCAGACTCCCTTAGTGCTCTACAGGCTATATGAAAATTTGATACATCTCATCCCCTAGTTCTCCGTATCCAACTTTGGCTACGCCGTATCTCTACCAAACATAAAGATATTGTTTTTTGTTGGGTCCCTGGTCATGTCGACGTACAGGGCAATGAACAGGCAGACACTGCTGCACGGTCAGCAGTGCATGACCTACCAATTTCCTATCGAGGTGTTCCATTTCTGGACTATTTTGCTGCAATAGCTACCCACCTTCGCACCCGTTGGCAACAACATTGGTCAACTCTGCTCGGTAAGAAACTTCATTCTATCAAACCGAGCATAGGTTACTGGCCGTCTTCTTGTCATCAGTGCCGAGGTTGGGAGACCACTCTCTCCCGCCTTCGCATTGGTCACACTCGTCTTACTCATGGGTATCTCATGGAGAGGCACCCTGTTCCTCTCTGTGAGCAGTGTCAAGTTCCAGTATCGATTAGCCACATTCTGTTAGACTGCCCCCTCTATCAAGGAGCACGCAGAATTTACCTCCAACGTCGTCTTCGTTCTACTACTCTCTCTTTACCTTCCCTTCTTGCTGATGGACCCTCCTTTAATCCTGACTCTCTCATTGACTTCTTGACAACGACTGATTTACTCCACAAACTCTGATGATACTTTTCGCACTCCCCTCAGCCCTTTCTAGTTCAGTCTCTTGCTGCCCTTTACCCTTTCACCATCCACTGCCCCGCTGTTATCCATAACCTATTACTCATCCATCTTCCTTTTGCCACCTGATGCCTTCGCTTCCTTCCTGCCCTGCAGCGCTGTATAGTCCTTGTGGCTTAGCGCTTCTTTTTGATTATAATAATAATAATTCTTTTTGGGTTAATTTGCCTTGGTAGGAGACAGCTAGTGTTAAAATAAATATGCTATTGAAACACACACCAATGCAGAGCAGAAGTTTTATTGAGATAGAGTTTCACCTTTTACAAATAGAAGCATTTTTCAGGTCACTTTCCATAGTGCCATTTCCTTTGTATATGTGTTGGGAAAATTATCGTATTTTACAGTGTTGATGTTATTTTTCCCCCGCCGAAGATTAAGTTGCTCATAATCCTCAACCTGAGCGTAGAGAAGTGCTTCAATACTAGACAGTAAACTAAGCTCATGTTATCATAATTATTATCATAATCTTTATTTCAGCATGATACAATGTTTGTACAGAGATTGGTGACATTTATGTGTTTCATGCAGAAAGACCATTGTTCCAGCAGAACATTTCCGACAAACTTAAGAACGATCATAGGACAATGAAACAATAACTGATTATATTTATATATATTATCTCTAGTGATCATAATAACAAATTTGTAATTACAAGACACAAGAAACAACTTCCTTTGCATATTAACACATTTTATTTATAAAACAGTAAATTTGGTTGTTGTATAATTGGAAACTAATTACACAAATCATAAAAATTTGTTGACTCTTGCACTAGAAACCAGTACATTAAGGTAAACTAGGCAACGCAATTGAGATCGGATGAATTACAGTTAGTATCAGTAGGGCCTAACTTGCCTGTTTTCCATCTACACATGATATAATATTTTTACCTCAAATGACCTGATATTAAAAGAACATACAAAATAAGAAGACAAAAATAAAATTGGGTGTGTGTTAAAAGGGTTTCAAATAACGATACATTCTATGTATGTTGTAATACAGAGGGTCACCACATTACAGAATTTTGTATTATTGTGCTCTGCTAATACAAACAATTAAATTATGATCAAACTTGCTGTTCCGGCCTTCCCCCTATTGACTCTAATATAGTCCTCCCATAGGCACCTGGTTTGTTTACATTCAAGCGCCTAATCTGTGGCTACTACTTTGGTATTTGATTACATGTCATGAAGCTACTTTTGGTATGTGATCTACGTTCATGAATCTACTATGGGTATTCGATTTACACAACAAGAAAATAGCCTAACCTAACCTAACCTAACTTAACCTAACCTAACCTAACCTAACCTAACCTAACCTAACCTAACCTAAACTTAGCCTATCTTTACCCTAACCAATGTAACCTAACCTAACCCCTTAACCTAACCTAACTTAACCTAACTAACATAACCTAACCTAACCATAATCTAACCTAATCTAACCTAGCCCTGCCTAACGTTAATTTGACTCCTGTAGATCTCGTTGACATATGTAAACCCAAATACCAAAGGAGCACCTTCTCTGTGAGCTCCATGTACACAAAGTGGTAAAATCACTCAATGTGTATATATCAATACATGGCAAAAATTTGCAAGAGTGTAATTCATTATTTTTTTTTTTTACCAAGTTTCATACTTTTTGTTTTTATTGCCTTCAGAAAAAGATTCTCTACCATTTCATAATAAAAACTAATATTTTTTTTTGTAAATTCTTGAGCCTATGAATTTTTAGATTAGGGGTCTGGAGCCCTCAAAAGGCTGACTAAATGATCAATACATTCCTAAGAAGCTTTGTTATTGAATATGGAATAAAAGTGTACAGAATGAAGTTTACAAAATTATAAGATGTACTTCTAGAGTTTACCCTAGAGATGATTTCAGGGTTTAAAAGCCTGGTCTGAGAACCAGACCTCTGGTGGATAAGGGGTCTGATCAACCAAACTTTTACTGCTGCTTGCACATTAACTGATGTAACAAACCTCATTCAGGCTGATCAGGAAATTGACTTTAGTGTTTGGCCAGCTCCATCCTTAACACATTCATCTGTCGATTCCATAATATTAATGGCATGCCTGCCAGTGTTGGTCTCCGTAATATTACATCCAAATTCTAGCGGCTCAATCTTTGCGTGAGAAGCTGGTTGCCTCATATGAAAGAATGGGTCTGAGTGGTCAGTAATTGTGGCAGAATAAATTGAAATCCTGCAGCACGCACTGCATAATAACAAAACAAACCTCTGACTGTGTTATTTTAAAACACTGAGTTTGCAGTATTTTTTCATATGGTATTTATTCTATTTTCTCGTTACTGGTCTCATCAGATAGAAGGAATATGTACTGCAGATAGAGACATGCCTTTGAATGTTATGGATTAAAAGTACCTTGAAACTGAGCACAAAGTTTGGACTTGATTACATTTTGCTGCTGCTGTTAAGGTGTATAATAAATTGCATCATCCATCCAATACAAAGCAACTGGTGGGGTCCTAACATGATCTCACGAATGTGGTCATATTATTTATACTGCTTTTTAAAAAATGCATGTAGTCTGCCTATCAGTAAATCTAGATTTTGTAGTTTACCTGTAGAGGATTTTGGAGTCAGTGTCCCAGAACTTGGGTCTCAGACTAGCCTCCATGGTGGATTCAGGTCCTGATCAACCAGCTTTTACTGCTAGCCACATGCAAACTGACATCGGAACCTAGCCAAGTTGGTCAGGTACTGACTTTAGGTGCCTTGTCCAACTGTGCCTTCTTGAAGACAGCCAGGGGTCTATTGGTACTCTCCTTGTGTTTACTGGAGGCGTTGAAACAGTCTTGGGTTTTTGTACACTTATTGCTGCCCCTCTTAGTGAAATCGTAGCACCCAAGCGTTTTCACGGGAAAAATGAATGCTTATCCTGCCGAGTCTTTTGCTTACATAGGGTAATGATTTTTGCATCTTAGGTTTGGGCCTAATCCCTCTAGATTTTTCCAGAGTATATTAGCATGTATCTTTCATTCTGCATTCCAGTAAATACTGATCAAGGGACTTAACCATACCCAGTAATTTAAGTGCTTTATCATACTTATGTGTGCTTGAAAGAATTCTCTTCCATTCTCCAGGTCAGTCAATTGCACCTGCCTTAAAAGGAGGCAGTTAGTGTAAAGCAGTATTCAGGGCCTAGAAGAGAACAAGCATTTTTGAAAAAAAAAATTCATCATGGCTTGGTGACCCTAGTTTTTGAAGGTTCCTCATTGTCCTTCCTATCATGTTCCTAGCGATGGTAGATACGATTGTTGTGGTCCTTGAGGCAAGCTCCTCTGACTTATCACTCCCAGGTCCCTTCAACATTAATTTTTCACTCTATTGCAATAAACCACCTCATTCTGGGAATGCTTGAAGTTCCTAAACCTGTAATCCCTAGAACACAGAATGAGAGGTTTTCCTGAGTTGTACCTGGACAGGGTTTTCGGGTCACGCCCCTGTGGCTCGGTCTGAGACACGGCCTCCACATTGGATCAAGGTCTGATCAACCATGGCTGTTACAATGCAACACACAAGCTGGTGTACGAACCACACCTGGTTGTCAGGTACGGAATTTAGAGCCGGTCCAGTGCCTTCTATATGACCAGCCAGGGTCCTATTGGAGCAGTTGAACATCTTGGACCCCGGACACTTTATGGTGTTCTCTCAATGTACTTCCCAATGTGCCCGCTTTCATTTGGGGAATGTTGCATCTCCTGCCAAATCTTTTTTTTTTCATAGTGATGTTCATATGCAGGTTTGGTACCATTTCCTCCAGGATCTTCCAAGTGAGATACACCCGAGCCCAGCCCACGCTAGCCATACTGTAAATACCGAATTACAGAAAATATAAGAACATAAGAACAAAGGGAACACTGCAGCAGGCCTACTGGCCCATGCGAGGCAGGTCCAAGTCTCCTACTGGCTTAAGCCAATGCTCCCAACCTAGTCAGGTCAGGTCACATTGACTTAAGGGAGGAACATGGCAACCGACATGGTAGCACAAGCTATCAGGTCCAACTCACACCCACCCACATCCACACATGTATTTGATGAAATTAAGACACATGTGCAACATCTGGGTATCTTTATTGTAGACGTTTTGCCATCCAGTGGCTTTATCAATACAAATTCTAGGACATAACTTGAAGACAGTAGGACTATATACAGAAGATGAGGTAATCAGTCCCTCAACCTAGGAGTAGGTGCGAACAGCACCGTAGTCTTGGAGATTCTGAAGCAGAAGGAAGGAGCCTGGCGCTTATATAGTAACATCAGGTGTAGCAGACGAGGGCATAGTCACTGGTAGGCGGGATTCCCCAGTGGAAGTAGGTCCTTCCCAAAGAGATGGGTTAGTTGTAGTAGTAGTTGTCGTAGCCGTGAAGGTTATGTACATGTCCTCAGAATCAAGATTCCATGATGTCTACAATAAAGATACCCAGATGTTGCACATGTGTCTTAATTTCATCTTGTCGGTATTATATACCATTCTTGCACAACCACACATGTATTTATCCAACCTATTTTTAAAGCTACACAATGTTCTGACCTCTATAACTGTACTTGGGAGTTTGTTCCACTCATCCACAACTCTATTACCAAGCCAGTACTTTCCTGTATCCTTCCTGAATCTGAATTTTTCCAACTTCAAACCATTGCTGCAAGTCCTGTCTAGGCTAGATATTTTCAGCACACTATTTACATCCCCTTTATTTATTCCTGTCTTCCATTTATACACCTCAATCATATCCCCCCAAATTCTACTTCTTTTTAGAGAGTGCAGATTCAGGGCCCTTAGTCTATCCTCATAGGGAAGGTTTCTGATACATGGGATCACCTTTGTCATCCTCCTTTACCATTTTCCAGAGCATTTATATCCATTCTGTAATACGGTGACCAAAACTGTGCAGCATAATCTAAATGAGGCCTAACCAAGGATGTATAGAGTTGAAGAACAACCTGAGGACTCCTATTATTTATGCTTCTTGATATGAAGCCAAAGGGTTTTATTACTTTATTGTGAAAACTTTTGCCTGTTTGTCTTGGTTTCAGATTACTGCTAACCAGAAACTCCTAAATCTTTTCACAATCCGTAATATTAAGATCTACATTATTTAGTTTATATGTTGGCATGGGTTTTTTTACCTGTCCAACATTTAGAACTTTGCATTTGTCTATATTAAACTCATCTGCCACTTCTCCAACCACAGCATCAGTCAATTCAAATCTTCCTGAGTCTCTAATTGTCCTCATCAGAATGAGTTCGACGGCCTGTTTTTTTGGTGTCCATCGCAAACTGCCACTGATGTGTCGTTCCCTTTTTGCCCTCCATCTATGCGTTTTAAGTAGATTGTGGAACAGCAAGGGGGCCCCAACACTCTGACCCCTGTGGAACAAACCGCTCGTGATGCACTTCCCCACTCAGATTTTCTCCCCAATTTATGCAAACTCTCTGCTGCCTATTTGTCAACCATCCTCTATCCAGGAAAAAAATTACCCTCCTCCTATTCTATGTGCCCTTAATTTTTCCCTCATATCCCCTGATGTTGGGGACCCTGTCATAAGCTACTGAGTCCCATATGCACAATTATCATATTCCCATTACCATGATCCTACCTCCTCCAAAAATACCTAGTGAAAAAAGTTAATAAAATTGTAAGGAAGAACACCCCTTTTGGTAAAACCATGCAGAGATTTGTTGATTAATTTATGCTTTACAAGGTGGCCTACGAAAACTGCCCCTCGGCATTTATTGATTCTATAAATTTTCCCACTATGGAGGTTAGGCTTATTTGGTCTATAGTTTTCGAAGCTAAGGACCTTTCACCTGCTTTTGAAAATAGGTATCCATTTGCCATTTTCCCACTTATCTGGCACCATGCCAGTTTGTAGTGATATGTGAAAAGGATTAGCCAAAGATATTTGCTAAGCCTCCTCACTACATTTCCTTTAGAACCCTTGCAATACAGTTTTCATCAGAGCCTGGGGATTTTGTTAGGTTTTTTAATTATCTATTTTGCCTAAGACTATATAATATATATATATATATTATATATATAATATATTATATATATATATATATATATATACTATTATACAAATCAGGCTCTAAGAGTACTCATCTCCTTAATTTTCATTTTAAGGTACATATTTATTGTTATTTTTTTTTCCAGGGCGAAAGAAAAGGGCATCAGCCAATTATGTTAAAAGTTCCACATTAAGTGTTTTGAATAAACTAATCAGATAAAGGTTGATCCCAGAGCCCACCTGAGGATTCCGGGGTGTTCTTTTGATTTCCATAGATATTAATATAAAATTAAAGGGGTTGGTGATCGAAATACCATAATTTTTGGGGGGAGGTTCCAGATAAAACGTCAAATGTTTTCCGAGATATTTTCTAGGCAAAGCTTCTTTCTCTACAGTGGTGTAATTCTTTTTGTTGACGATTCAACTTTGAAGAAAAATAAGATATAGGATTGCAAAATATCAGTAGAGTGGGATGTCTGAAAGTAACAATCCGCCCCCCTCCCCCCACAGCATAAAACCGCCCAGCATCTCTGAAGCAACAGAAGTACGTTTTTAAAAAATTCCAGAGACATTGCTCCTCTTATACCTTTTCTTATGGACCCTTGATTGGAAAAAAGAAAAAGACATCAAAGACTTGATATTACGGTAATGAGGTTTTATTCCGATGACGTCCCCTACGTGGTTGCACATTGGGAAATTTCACCGAACATAAGAATGTACAAGGACTAAAGCCTTGCAAACAGTTCACCTTAATATGGGCAAGTCCACTCAAACAAGAAGCATTAAACAAAGAAGTAGAATTATTGTTGTCCCATGGACACAAGAGTGGAGTAAAAGGTCCGTGGGCCTCACCCAGTATATTAGTTTCCCCCAAGCCTGAATGGAACCTTCTAAAATGTTCACTGATTATCCGTAAGATTAATATACTCTCACGGTACCCGGATGGTTCCCCACTACCCATATTGATAAATCTAATAGACAGAGTATCAGAGACCGCCTAAGTTACCTGCCTGGATTTTTATAAGGGGCTTATTACCAAGGTGGCCGCTTTACCCATGCGAGCCCAAAGGAAATATCCACATTTACTAAAACAAGGCGGATTATTCAATATCTTTCGCTATGCCCTCTGGTTTGTGTAATGCAAGCCTCACCTTTCAGCGCCTGGTGAACCTGAGACCAATGATTTAGAAGGATTGGATGCATATCCTAATGATCTTTGTTAATATATAGCAATTAAGTGGGAGCAATATTTTAATTCACCTGAAACCTGTATTTAAGAAGTTAGAAAAGTAAGAACTCACCATAAATTTAGCCAAGTGTCCAGTTTGGACAAGCCAAGATTTAAATAACCTCGGTTTTTTGTATAGCCATGGGCGAGGTACGTCCTGTTTGATGTAAAAAGTTAGGGCTACTGCCCGAGTTTTCCTATCTCCCCTCAAAGAACAAAAAGTCCTGTACAGAGGTTCCTTGGAATGAACTTTGGTTATTTAATCGACAATTTCTGTCTTAATTTTTTCTCATTTCATTGTCCCTCATTCACTTATCTGGGCCATGTGGACGTGGCTGCACAGACGCACTCCCGAATTCAGTTGAATTTTCTGCGCAGTTTTTGCCTGTTTTGAGCATTCAGCTAATGCCGGAAGAACATGGCAGACGTGTGAATACTGTTCTTGTGGGAAAACTGGTTACCGTGGTGCCCTAAGCAATTTCTACAATGCAGGTGCTACTCCCTCGATATTCGTGATGTTTGTAATGGGATACCCAATGAAAGAGCTTTATGGTGAGGCTGTTAATGGAGTTACGAGGATTTTTTCATCAAAAATTTTTATAGCTGCTGATTTCACTAAAGCAATAGTTTGAACAATTACCACGAGAAAAAGAGAAAATGGGCCCGTGAATACAGCGGTGGAGATATGTCCCCTACATGATGTAACCAGCTATGTGGAAACATACGTAAAAGTCCAGGAATGTGCCCGTTTGAAGCTACAGAGTATGAAATGGTGGTTGCGGTCTTCCCATCGATTTTTTTTTTTTTTTTTTTTGTTATGGCAAGAATTCATGCTGCGGAATTTGGGAGGTGGTGGAGGGATTGGGCCCTATGTGGGACTTGGCCCGAGGGATCCCTTCAAATCTGAAAATGAAGTTACCGGCAAAACAATTCCTTCGTATGTTTTACTGGAAGAGGTTCCCAAACGCAGTCTATGTTATATACTACAGACAGAGGCCGGAACTTTTGTAGGCTGTGCAGAATTCATTTGACCCATATGGAGCCCAATGCCATAGGAAACCAGGACGGAGGGAACAGATGCCCAACACCGGTGATCAGCCATTTTGGGTCCTGTTGGTGCAGGAAGACAGATGCGCCGAAAGGCAGGCATCAATGCCGTTTGGAGGAGAAATGGATTAAAGCAGAAGTGGAGACGGACTCATGTGGCTACAATACCTGTGGGGACGGGCCCCTGAGCAGACGATGAACGAACGAACGATGACGTGAGCCTGTATTGCAACAGGGATGTAAGCTTGGATAGGGTGTCTGGAATACCTTTCCTGAAGTGAGGGGAGGGGAATCTGATGAATGAGCAGCGTGGACGCCTCATTGAGGAGACGACAATCTCATCGGACGAGGGAAGACCGTGTTGCAATGAGGGAAGAAGCAAACTTTCAGTGACTGAGGTGCACAGGAGCCCGTGCATGGAAGAGGAGGTTACATGTGGATATGGAGGGTCCCACGCAAAAGGAGAACAGCTGGGACGTCTTATAGGAATGACCCGTCCTTAACGCCAAGGGCAGAGACCTGGGAAAAGTCTTGGAACCCCAGGTTTGGAATATTCCTGGAAGTGGGGTGAGCGGTGCTGAAGTACTGAAAGGTTCAAAGGGCAGGGGGACTGGACAGACAAGGTGAACAAACGGGCTTCCTAGTCCCAGCAGCCAGGTCACGTTGGTGCCATTCCAAGGGCGCGGGGCAAAGCCGCCTTTCCTGTCATATTCAAGGTTGTAACGAATCAATGTTTAATGGCCTAGAGGCTGAGGTTAAAAGAGTAAGGGGGTAAAATGGTTTTTTTTAAAGAGATTTTAATGTAGATATATTTTCATTCAGAAGCACAATTATAAGTTTGGTTGTGATTTATTTTGAAAGGATATAAGTTGTATGTGGAGTGGCTCGTTGAGGTTGAAAAGTGGGTTTGCTGTGGCTGTAAAGGTAACCCATCCATTGCGTATTTTGAGGGTGGGAGGAGGAGGGGAGTCATGCGGGTGGAGGGAGAATGGGTGCAATGAGGGTTGTTTTAATAGAGTGTATATGCCCGGCGATGGCAAAATCACCGAGTAAAGGAAGAACTTTGTGAGGAATTTTTTGATGTACTTATTTTAAGGGGTTTTACCTTCAGTATCCACTGTCCATAATAGGGGGATGATTGGAATGTGTTATTAGGGTGGCAATGTGGGAACCGCGGGGGCGGGGTTGTATGTTTGGGCATGTTTAAGTAATGTGGTTTTCGAGATAGTGGGGGTTTGGATGTTGGGGGAGGGGTGGTTGGCAGGTTGAGTAATGCTTTTTGTCAGGACGGGATTATGCTGCAAAGATTAGATAGGATCTGTGTAAAGGAAACTGTAACGTGTGTTGGGAGTCAGGACTTTTTGATGTGGGGTTTTTCTGATCATAGGGCAGTTAGGCAGATCTGATTGGGAAGGATTTAGGAATACAATCGGTTTTTGGAAATTAAAATGCAAGAACTCTGAGGAGTGAGGAGTGAGTATGGATTTTTGGGGAATGGTGGCAAACTTTTTTGGGGTCTTAGAGGAGGTAGGAGTTCTCGTCTTAGAATGGTGGGAAAGGCACGCTAAGCCGGTATAAGCAGTTTTATAAAAGGAAGGGAAGGGAAGAGGCAGGGTGGAGGTATGGGTTTGCAAAATTATTTTGAATATCAGCTAAATGAAGTGTTATGAGGAAGGGGGGGCGGCAAGTACGGAACATGGTGCAACTCAAAGGAAAGGATGGCAAGAGTTTTACAATAATGGTAAGATTTGATGCAGTAACGTTGGTAAGGTGGGAATGGAAGGCGTAACTGTGGGTGATAAACCTTTCGGGAAGTTGTTTTGCGAGGTTTTTAGTGTAAGGCGAAGATTCGAACTTTTTTAAACTTGAGGTAAGTGAGGATAGGGTGGTTATCTATAAGGGGCAAGGTACCGAATACTACAGAAGCACATGAAGCAAATTATGCTGATTTCTGGTTCCAAAAAAGTGGGGGAAGGGGGAGGAAGGCAATGCTATTGAGGTGTGGGGGAGAGGTTAGGGTCCATATGGGATAGGAGGGCATGGGGGAATGGAGGTGAGATTGCAAAAAGGGGGGCAGTTGAGGGAGCCTTGTGTTTCAATATGAGTATACAGGCAAAGGGCACCGGTAGAGATTGGATATCACATGTTTTATAGAATTTCCAATGGGAGCAATTAAGTACTGTCGGTTGAGGGTCATGAATTGTAATGCAATGGGAAGGGACAGTTAGGACAGAACTCGCGAATGGGTGTAGTCGTAATTAGTACGCAAAAGCAAGAGAACAGATATTGAGTGATACAGAGGCTAATTTCGCTAATGTGTGGGCCGACTACAGATTTTCGCGAAATACCTTGGCATAGGAATGAAGAAGTGTTAGGTGGGGTTATTCAAAAAGGGGCAGATGGGTATTCGCTGGTTAAAAGCCATGAGAGATTGGGCCATGGCCTCATTAAGGCATTTTTTGGAGTTGCAACGGGGAGGGCTTTTGGGCAATTGATTGGAAAATGACTTACGACTGTTGGATAGAAACTTCTGAGGGCCTAGTTTGTTGCAAGTCTCTCGGTATTTGGCATGGGAGTGTGAGTGGTTGAAACAATGTATTTCCATCTGCAATGTGCATTACAAATTAATGCAGGTTTGGGAAGGCCTGTAAGGATGGAGAAAGGGGTTTGAGACCAGGGGTGGTCCCCTGTCCTCAAATATTGTTTTGCCCACCTTTATGCTGCATCCATTTTAAAGGCTCGTTTTTGAGGGAAGGGGGGATTTTAAATGGGGAGAAAGGATGGATGTATAGATGTGGGTGGGGTATATGGATGATACCACTGTTTCTTGATAGCCGAGTGGAGGGATTTACGTATGGTGGGAAAGTGTGTTGGAGTGGGCTTTTTTCGGGAGGGCAATCTGCCAATGCCAGGGTGAAAACAGAGGGAGCAAAATCAAGTTTTGGCTGGAGGTGGCCCCTGGTGGGGGTGTGGCGTTGGAGTTTTGGGTGGGAAGTAGGGCTAGGCAAAAATATTTTGTGGGAGTTTTATATACATGACAGATAGCACGAGAGGCTAGGCAAGTACAGATGATTACCGAGCCTATTCGCCTAATGTGGCCGACTACAAGATTTTCGCGAAGATACTTGGCAATATGGATGAAGAAAGGTGTTTAGGGTGGGGTTCATTCAAAAGGGGCAAGATGGGTTTCTTGGGCATAAGCATGAGGAGACGGGCATGGCCGCATTAAGGGATTTTTGAGGGTTTTGCCACGGGGGAGGCTTTTGGGCATTGATTGGAAAATGCATACGACTGGTGGATAGAAATTTTCTGAGGGCTAGTTTGTTTTGCATCTCGGTTTTTGGCATGGGAGTGGTGAAGTGGGTTGATACAATGTAAATTCATCTGCAATGGTGCGGAAGTAAAAAATTAATGCAGGTTGGGAAAGGCCTGTAATGATGGAGAGGGGTTTTGAGACAGGGGTGTCCCCCTGTCTCAATAATTGGTTTGCTTGTATGCTGCAATACCCATTTTATGGGCTTTTTTCGTTGAGGGAGGGGAGGGGAATTTTAAATGGTGGGAAGGATGATGAATAGTTGTGGGCGCTCGGGGGGTATGTGGATGATACCCACTGTTTTCAGATAGCCGGAGTGGAGGATTACGTATGGTGGAGTGTGTTTGGAGCTTTTCGGGAGGGGCGATCCTGGCCAATCGGTGAAACAGAGCAAAATCAAGTTTGCTGGAGGTGGGTCCTGGGTGGGGGGGGGGTGTGGCGTTGGAGATTGGGTGGGGAAGTATGGCTAGGCAAAAAATTTGTGGAGTTAAATACTGAACAGATGGCAACGAGAGGCCTAGGGCAGGTGAAATCGGTAGGTGGGTGGTGAAGGCGAGGTACAAAGGTTAAGGAGTTTATGGCAGGGACGTCACCTTACAACAGCGGGCGATAATTGTAAATTCATTAGTTTATAGTAAAAGTATGGGAGTAATGGCATGGTGGTGTATCCACTGCGGACTACAGACGTAACTGAGTTTCAGAGGAGGGGCATACGTTATGTTGGGGTTTTTCGGAAGGGCATGGCCTAAGCAAGGAGTGGTGGATGTCGAATATATGCAGTGGGAAGGAGAAGGCCTTTTTTAGCGTTTTGGGGCCGAGAGTAAAGACCTTTATTTGAAACAGAGGTTTCGTTTAGGGAGGGGGGGGAAAAAGAGGGGTTAGAGTGGGAAAGTGATGGAGGATGTGCGGAGATGGCGGAGCGGAAAGAATTTAATTGAATGTGATGATATCCTGAGGTTATTGTTATTGTATTAGGGAGGTGGAAAAAACTAGGTGGGGCGTTTTGGTTGGACGATGAGAAGAAGGCGCGAAATCATACAGGGGGTATAGGTTTAGCCCTTTTTATGATTGGGGTATGATATGGGAAATGAACTTACGAAAGCCTTTAAGTTTTACTGCGAGAGTAATGGAAGTTTGTAAAATAGATTTACAATGGGTATATTAGACATCGCTAAGCGTTTGTGGTTTTCAATGGATTGGTGGAAGGGAAAAGAGACCTGCAGATTCACTGGTGAGAACAGGATACAGCTTTCATGTGTTTTATTTCTGTGAAGAGTTGAAGGGAGGTAAGGTGTGGTTTTAGCGAAGGTTTTTTTAGTTGATGGGTGGGGGTAATGTTAGAGACCCTGCGAGCCTTAACATTAAAGAATACGGCGGGGTCCTCCAGAGAAGGAGAAAAGGGCTAATTATGTATATAAGTGGTGGATTTTTCTGTTATATTTCCTGGGATGAGACACGGGAAGGGGGAAAGAATTAGGACTTAGGGCAATTTTGCGGCAGGCATAATATTAAACCTGGAAATGTTTAACCCTGGAGAGAGTTTCCGGGGGTCAACGCCCCCCCGCGCCCCGGGTTCCTGTTGACCAGGCCTCCTGGTGGAATCAGAGCCTGATTCAACCAGGCTGTTGCTGCTCGCTGCACGCAAACCAACGTACGAGCCACAGCCCAGCTGGTCAGGAACTGACTTTAGGTGCTTGTCCAGTGCCAGCTTGAGACTGCCAGGGGTCTGTTGGTAATCTCCCTTATGTATGCTGGGGAGGCAGTTGAACAGTCTCGGGCCCCTGACACTTATTGTATGGTCTCTTAACGTGCTAGTGACACCCCTGCTTTTCATTGGGGGGGATGTTTGCAATCGTCTGCCAAGTCTTTTGCTTTCGTAGTGAGTGATTTTCGTGTGCAAAGTTCGGTACTAGTCCCTCTCTAGGATTTTCCAGGTGTATATAATCATGTATCTCTCCCGCCTGCATTCCAGGGAATACAGGTTTAGGAACCTCAAGCGCTCCCAGTAATTGAGGTGTTTTTATTTCCGTTATGCGCGCCATGAAGGTTCTCTGTACATTTTTCTAGGTCAGCAATTTCACCTGCCTTGAAAGGTGCTGTTTAGTGTGCAGCAATCTTTCCAGCCTAGATAGAACAAGTGACCTGAATAGTGTCATCATGGGCTTGGCCTCCCTAGTTTTTGAAGGTTTCTCATTATCCATCCATGGTTTTGCAGAAACAAACTTATTTATGGGGGACCAGTGGAGGGCACGTTTTCCGGAGACCTACTGCAAACTTACGGTCAATGGCCTCATTCAGTTTGGCGAGCTAATTATATGTAAAGGACTGGTTTCCTTTATAAGCGGGTTGCCCATTAGTTTTTTTGGAGGGAGAGTGTATGAGGTAAAGGACTTGCAAAGGAATGTGAGGGTCAGGAAGGTATGTACTGCGTGGTGCTGTGTTTGACATGTAAGTTTTTTGTGTGCAAGATTTTTGATTAGCCCAAGATTTGTAATAAATTAGGTCCATGTGATTAAAAAGGGAGTTATAAGAAGTCACTGTCCATGTTTGTCTACCAGTTTTTTGCAAAGATAATTTTTCTTGCATGTATTTTTCGCAGTATTTATTGTAATTTTGTAGGGAATTTATTTCCTCTTAGATGGCTTTTATATTTGTTTTTACATAATTTATTTTTGCATCACTTTTTGTAATGTTATTAAGTTTCGTTGCTGATGCAATGTATGCTGTAAAAATCTTGCAGTTGTTAATGCTTTATATGCTAATAATAATTTTGTGTTAATGCTTATTTTTTGTTATAGAGTAATGTTTTTCGGATAATTACCAGACTTTGTTCTTAAGTTAAATCTCATAAACAGTTGCATGTATATATAAAGTTACAAAATTTATGTTTGATCACTGCTGTGATCAATATGTGTGCTAATGATGTGGGGTGTATTTATAGATGAGCTTTCATTGGGGGGGTCCAACCTCCAACATTTTTGTGTGTACTGTCCCGATATATATCATTTTGTATAGTGTGTACGTGTCAGATATATTATCAATTTTGTATAATGTGTGTCAGTGAATGGTTGTATGTTTTTTGCGTGTTTCCAAAAATTTTTCTCTTGCACTTGTGAAAAAATTTTTTAAATTT
>NC_069475.1:25359704-25414523 GCF_026875155.1 Cherax quadricarinatus | reverse complement strand
TGAAAAAATGCAAGAGGACTACATTACTCAGGAGGGAAAAGGCACTTCCCAGGACATAAGCCTAATGAAAGACAGGGCTTACTCGTTGATGTGTTCCAATGCTACTGTGATAGCAAGAGCCCTTATTAGTGTTCACTCTTGAAACTCTCAGACCGTTCAGGGCAACAGAATGTCCTCAGGAAATTTTGTGTGTGCTGTGGAGGGAAACAGTAAAGGCATAGGTCACTAGGGACTTTTTTCTATGACTGGTTACACCTGCCTTTGCCCCCAACTGTGAAGATTACCCTAACTGACAGAAATTCGACTGAAGTTCCCTCCTGTGTTAGACAATGCCACTGGTATCCTACAGGAGTGGCCAGGATTTATGGGGACATGAAATTCATTTAAAGTGAAGATTTTGCTCCTTACACTCCTCTCCTGCAGCCCATGGAACAGCATGTATTGCAAACTTCACAAAACTGTACACCAAAACGCTCTTGTTTGAAAGGTGCTTTGTAGTACCTCAGGAAAAACTCAACGGACTCTAAGGAGAGTTTTGGAGAGATTCACTTTAATGTCCTCAATTGTGTAAACCTTATAGGTAGGCTGGGATGGGAGTGACTACGAGGACCTTGAACTCTGCCGTATTCTATTCAGATTGATGGATGACCACTCGACTCACGGATTGAGGGATGATTACCTCATTTCCTCCCTGTTCTTCCAAGATTTCCTTTGTTTGGACTGATGACGCCACTGTGTGGCGAAACGTTTTCCTTCAATAAAGATACCCAAGAGTCGCCCACATGTGTCTAAATCTCAACAAGTCGGTTTCTGAACCATTCATTACATGGGAGGGGTCCAATCATTTGTAGCCTCTTGCCTAGAAGGGGAGTAGGAAAATGAATGGTTGTCTAGGGCAATGGTGTAAAATAGCTGGCTAGACCTAGACAGTACTGCAAGGAATTGCAATCCATTCATGACATCTGGAACAACTTTATGGCAACCATGATATGTCTGGTAAGGGATGGGGTGGTACCTCTCTCTGGGCTGGGGTGGTAGCACTTGCAAGCTCAATTGAGGAAGGCCATTGGTGAAATGCCTATGATTTTAAACTGATAGAAGCATAGCGGTATGGGTGTGTGTGGTCACAGGAGGTTGCAACACTAGGGTTGTGAAACAGTAAATGTATAGAAGGCATACAGCATGACGTTATAAATAAAGGAAATAGATCGGTCCGCAAAGGGGAACAGCAGAGGGCAGGAAGGGACTAGTCCCATAAAGTTTACTATACTAATAGCAGGAGTGTAAGAATACGATAGATGCAGCTAAGATAATTGCAATGCAGGAAAACATCGGATATTATTGCTTAACAGAGACCTGCATCAATCTGAAAGATAGAGAGAAGCCTGTGAATATCCACATACAAGGCTATAAATTATTCCACACCGACAGGGTCAACAGGAAGGGTGGGCAGAGTAGCGCTGTCCGTCAGAGACAATATTTAAACTTTGCTGTTGTTAGACAAGATATATACTTTATTTATTATAATAAAAAGAAGCGCTAAGCCAAAGGGCTATACCAGCAGTTGCAGGGTAGGGAAGGAAGGGAGGGTTATTGGGCGGCCAGAAGGGAGGAGGGATGGATCCGAAGGTTACAGAAACCAGCGCGACCGGGGATAGTACGGGGGTCGAGGGTTCGCAAGAGATTGACGTAGAAAGGGCCTGAAGGTATCAGGAATTTGTGAAGTAAGTCAGTTGTTGTCAAAAGTCAATGAGAGAGTCTGGATGAAAGGGGGGTCATAGCGAGAAGGGAAGTTAAAGCGCGAGCAGCGGAGCGAAAGAGACGAAGGAAGGTAAAATTCTGTGTGCTCGTTGATAAAGTGGGCAGTCCACCGACTGTGGCTGACTGAGCAAGGAGCTTGGCATTTCTCCAGAGTAGGAGGCAGGGTGCCTCTCCATGAGATACCCCTGCGTAAGAAAGTATGGCCAATGGCAAAGTCAGGCGAGAGTCGGTCTCCCAAACCTCGCACTGGTGATAAAAGACGGCCAGACCTATACGTACTCGCCGTTTTTAATAGATTGAAGTTTGTTGCCGGAGCATAGTAGACCATACGTTGTTGCCAATGGGAGTGAAGGTGGGAAGATATTGCAGCAAACTTAGTCCATATTTGGAAATACATCTATATGAAAACTGGTAGGGTCATGTACTGCTGATGGCGCAGCGTGTCTGACTGTTCAAATGCCCTGTACGTCAACATGACCAGGGACGCCACCCAAAAACAATATCTTTATGTTGGTAAAGATGCAGCATAGCCAAAGTTGGGTTACGGAGGACTAAGGGGTGAGGTGTATCAAATTTCTGTATAGCCTGTTAAAGTACTACGGGAAGTTGAGCACACCACCCACTGATGCCCCAGGATAGGTGCAAAACGGATAAGTGCGGCAAGGATGGCATACAATTTCAGCAGTAAAAATACTAGCCGAAATATAGTTAAATGCCCTCGTACGATGCTGTCCCGAAAACCACTGCTGCAAATCCTCGGCCGTCCAGACGCCTTCGAGCCATCTGTGTTACACCGCAATGGCATGCGAATGAGAGTGGAAGGGTCAAGGAACAAGAGAGCAGGGAAGCGACCATAGACAGTTGGGCTTTCTAGAAAGGGAGAGAGAAAGAAACAGACTCGATACAGCGGGAACTTCCCAGGGGGGTAGGGAAAAGTGAGCTGCTACATGAACATCGAAAGGTGGTTATTGAAGAGGGACAAGAGCGAATGAAGGTGAAGAGAGACGGGACAGAGTTACAACAGGGGTGGCGAACAAATAAAGACTGTCTACTAATATCAGTGACCATTCTATAAATGGAAGGATTGCGGAGATCTTAGAGAGCGTTACTAGAATAGCAAAGGCAATGGGCATCATGGCGATCGGATTAAGGATGGACCGTATCGCTTTCTGCGTAGAGGGCTCTCGACAAGGGGAAGAGACGAAAAGCACCAAGGCATCCTTTTGTGATGAATGGGGTTAAGTCTAGAGAGAGTAGCAGGAGATGCCGCTGAATAGTCTGGTCCACCCCATAATCAAGTTTCGATAAAATGAGGGTGGAATGTAGGCGAAGGAGGGTTCGATGATCAGCTCCCCATGAAAGATGAGCAAGGGTTTTAAGAAGGTTCAGCCGGCTGTGACAAGTTGCCTTCAGAGAGGTAATGTGTGGTTTCTAGGATAACCTACGGTCAAAGAAGAGGCCCAGAAACTTGACTGTATCACGTTCAGGGATACGGGAGACAAGATATAAAATTAGAAGCGTCGGCCACTGAATCTGTTTGGTTACAGCTTCTCGAAGGCAGAGAAAAACTAATTTTGGGTGTGATTTACAGGGCCCCAAATCTTGATAGGGAATACAGTAAACTTTTATGGGACGAAATTCATAAGGCATCTACATACGAAAATGTTGTGCTAATGGGAGATTTCAACTATAGACAGATTGACTGGAGCAATTTGACAGGAAATGTAGTTCAGGTGACTTTCTTGATTACATCCAGGATTGTTTTTATAAAACAGTCTGAGACAGAGCCAACTAGGGGAAATACCTCCTTGACTTGGTTCTTGCCAGTAGGGAAACACTAATTAAATAATCTTGAGTTTATGATGTGCTTGGGAAAGTGATCACAAATCACCAGTTTTAATATATTCATGGAATTCCCTAATGATGGCAATCAAGTCTCTGGTCCCTGACTTTTCGACTTGGCTGTTTCATAGGACTGAACAAATCCTTAGGTGGCTGACCTGGAATGACTGACTAAGGGTCATGTCGGTGGTGATTGGTTGCCGATATGACGCTTTTCAGGCATAGTTCTAGCTGCTCAGTCAAATTATGTTCCAAATAGGGAATCAGAGCAAACAAAAACTGATCCTAAATGGATGAAACAATAGATTAAAATATCTGATTGTTGGTCAAAGAGAGGCATATATAGGTCATCACAAGATGGGAGAGAACGGGCAACTTAGAAACGATATATTTCAGTTAAAGCGAGAAATAAAAAAGGGAATTAGCAAAAAAGCACAAAAGGATTATGAAGGTTAAAGTTTGCAAGAGATCGACAAGACTAACCCCAAGGATTCTTTCAGGTATACAGAGTAAGATCCGGTAAAGATAGGCCCCACTCAAATTTCCTGGGAGTCAGCTCACTGACAGTGAAAAGGAAATGTGCGATTTTTTAACACATACTTCCTCTCAGTTTTTCCCCCGGAGGGCTTCCAGTGGTCTTCCAGAAATGATACAATTATGTAGAACAGGGATGATTAATACACTGTGCACCCAATTGGGTCACAACGGTGACATGGTCCTTAGACCAACATCGATAAATTAAAAACCTAACCAATCCCCAGGCCTGTTGGACTGTCAGCAAGGGTTCTTAAAGATGTAGAGAGAGGGGGAGCTTAGCACCTCTTTGGGCTACTCTTTTCAAACATAGCACTACACATGGCATGTGCCAGATAAGTGGAAAAAATGGCAAATGTGATACCATTTTCAAAGCAGTGCCAGGTCCTTAGCTTCGAACTAGCGACCAATCAGCTAACTCACTAGTGGGAAAAATTTATGGAATCATACTTGCGAGGCCGTTTCATAGCTCCACCTGAGATGCTTAAATAAATTAATCAACAAATCTCCGCATGGTTTACAAAGAAGGCGTTCCTGCCTTACGAATGTATTAACTTTTTTCACTCAGGTATTTGAGGAGGTTAGATCCTGGTAAATGAATATGATATTTTGCCATATGGACTTAAGTGAGGCTTTTGACAGGGTCCCACATCAGCGACTATTGAGGAAACTTCAGGCACATAGCATTAGGAGGAGAATTTTTTTCCTGGAACGAGGCCTGGTTGACAACTAGGCAGCAGAGAATTTGCATAAAATGGGGAGAGACATCCGAAGTGGGGAAGCGTCCACGAAGCGGTGTTCCACACGGGGGTCAGTGTGGGGCCCCCTGTGTTCACAATCTAGATAAACACCATAGATGAGGGCATAAAGAACGACATCAGCAAGTTGCGTGACACCAACACAGGCCATCGAACTCATTCTGACCGCGGACATGAGCACTCCAGGGCAGATGATGAATAGAGTGTGAGGCAGTGGTTGGAGATGTGGCAGATGCAGTTTAATATAGACAAATGCATAAGTTCTACCATGTTGGACAGGCAAATAACCATTGCCACATCTAAACTAAATAATGTAGTCTAATATTACGGATTGGCGAAAAAGATTTAGGAGTTCTCGTTCGCTCAGTAACTGCAACCAAGACCAACAGTGCTTTAAGTGTTCACAATAAAAGCTAATAGAATCCTTGGCTTCATATCTGAAGCCTAATCAATAGGAGTCCTCCGGTTAGTTCTTCAACTCTATACATCCTTGATAGGCCTCCTTTAGTAATAGGCCCTGGCACAGTTTTGGTTCACCGTATTACAGACTGGATTAACAGTCTGGCAACTGTCAAGGCGGATGCCAAAGTTGATCCCATGTATCAGAAAAAAACCTTCCCTATGAGGCTAGACTAAGGGCCCTGAACTGCAACTCTCTAAAAAAGACCGTCGGGCCTTTGGGGGGATCTGATGAGGAGTATAAACTGGAAGACCGGAATAAATAAAGGGGATGTTAATCGTGAGCTGAAAATATCTAGCCTAGACAGGACTCGCAGCAGCAATGGTTACGTTGGAAACATTCAGATTCAGGAAGGATATTAGGAAACGTTCTGGTTTGGTAATAGAGTTGTGGATGAGTGGAACAAACTCCCAAGTACAGTTATAGAGGCCAGAACATGTGTAGCTTTAAAAATAGGTTGGATACAAATGTGAGGATGTGGGTGGGTGTGAGGTGACCTGATAGCTTGTGCTACCATGTCTGTTGCGTGTTCCTCCTTACGTCACTGTGACCGGGACCTGCTAGAGGGGGTGCATTGGCTAAGCCAGTAGGAAGACTTGGACCTGCCTACATGGGCCAGTAGGCCTGCTGCAGTGTTCCTTCGTTCTTAATGTCTTATCTTTTCTGTAATTCGGTATTTTACCGTATTGGCTAGGTGTGCTGGGCTCGGTGTATTCACTTGGAAGATCCTGGAGGTATTGAGTACACACCGGCACCCATGAACATCCTATGAAAACAAACGATTTGGCAGGAGATGCAACATTCCCCATATGTAAAGCAGGGGCGCAACGAGTACATTGAGGAGACCACACATCAAACGTGTCCGGGGTCCATGACGGTTCAAACTGCTCCCAGCCTAATTAAGGGGATTACCAATAGACCCTGGCTCTGTCTTTAAGAAGTAATGGACAGGCTCCTAAATTCAGTACCTGACACCCAGGATTTGGTTCGTCATTACACCAGCGAGGTGTGTGGCCCCCAAGGTTTAGGTAACAGCATGGTTGATCAGACCCTGATCCATGTGAGCCTGGGTTCAGACCGAGCTAGGGGCGTTGCCCCGAACCATGTCCAGGTAAAACTCCGGCAATCTCTCCTTCTGTGTTCTAGGGAGTACCGGTATAGGAACTTCAAGCATTCCAGTCATTGAGGGGTTTATTGCAATTAGAAGTGAAAATTAATGTGCTAGGACCTGGGAGTGATAATGTCAGAGGATCTTGCCTTCAAAGACCACAACAATGTATCTACCTCATCTGCTAGGACCCTGATAGGATGGACAATGAGACTCATTCAAAACTAGGGACACCAAGCCATGATGATTTTTTTAAATTGCTTGTTCTATTCGGCCTGAAATTGCTGCCTCCTTAAGGCAGGTGCCACTTGCTGCCCTGGAGAATGGAACGCGCACCTTAACTCCCACATCAGTATGATAACGCACTAAATTACTGGGAATGGTTAGTCCCCTTGATCAGTATTTACTGGCATGCAGACATGAAAGATAACTGTCCTATACTCCTGGACACAACTCCTCGAGGGATTTAAGACCACACCTAGATGCAAAAACCCATTTCCTATGAAACGCCCACGATCGGCCGGATACTGCCACATTTTTCCGTGACACGATGGGGGGTGCTTACGATAATTACCACGTAAGACCCTGACCGACAAACGGAACATATCAGTGTCCAATTACCCACTAACGACCCCGTTCTTACCTGCACTACCAACGCAACACAAGGAGGCCGTACTATTCGCCCCTGGCTGTCTTCAAGAAGGCCATGGATCCGGCCCTAAAGTCCGTTCCGTACTGACCAACGTGGCTATGGTTCGCGTAGTCAGATTTGCATGTGGCTAGCAGTAACAGCCTGGTTGATCATGGGCCCTGATCCACCACTGAGGCCTAGTCTGAGACCGATCATGGGGACACTTTGACCCCCAAAATCCTCTAAAGGTCACGACAAAAATCTAGCATTTACTGTTAGGAGGCCTACTGCATTTTTTAAAACGCAGTATAAATAGAATTCTGACCTAGATTCGCGCGATCCTGTAGACCCACAGTTGATGTGTATTGGATGGATTGACTCGATTTATTTATCCATAAAGCAGCAGCAAAATTTTAACCAAGTCCTCAACTTTGCGCTCAGATTTCAAGGTACGTTTAATCATAAAACCATTCCAGTATGTCTCTAGTCTGCAGTATATATTCCATTTCATCAGATTAGACCAAGGGCATCGCGAATATAGCCATTAAAATACCTATGACAAAAACACTGCACACCTCAGTGTTTTAAACCACCACACGTCGGCAGTTTGTTTTTGTTTATTATGCAGTGCGTACTGCAGGAATTCATTTATTCTGCCATATGACCACTCAGACCCATTCTTTCATATGAAGGCCAACCCGCTTTCTCACGCAAGGATTGCGAAACCGCTAGATTTTGGGTAGTAATAATATCGGGACCGACCCTGGCAGGGCAAGCCATATTCTGGAACCGACGTGACTGTGTTAAGAGTTAGGGGGCCTAACACCTAAAGTCAATCCTGGATCAGCCTGAATGTGGTTTGTATCATCGGTATAATGTGCAGCTCCGCGTAAAAGTTTGGTTGATCAGGACCCAGATCCACCAAAAGGTCTGGTTCAGGACCAGTTTAACCCTCTGAAACCTTTCTCTAGGTAAACTCCAGAAGTACATCTTATAATTTGTAACTCATCTGTAACTTTTATTCGCCATATCAATACCAAGTTTAGGATGATATTTGACACATATAGTCAGCCTTTGAGCTCAGACCCCACTAATCTAAACCTTCATTAGGCTCCACGAATTTAAAAACAAAAAAAATATTAGTTTTCTTATTGAATGGTATTAAGAGAATCTTTTCTGAAGGCATACAACCAAAACGTATGAAATTTGGTAAAACCAACAAACCCTAAATGAACATACACTCTTGCGCAATTTATGCCATATCCTTGTATTTACAATTGGTGAATTTGACACCACTTTGAGTCCCACTGGAGCTCACAGAGAAGGAGCTCTTTTTGGTATGTGGTTATCTATTCAAACGTGATCTACAGGAGTCAAATTACGCTTAGGTATAGGTTAGGTAGGGTTACGTTTAGGTTAGTCGTTTAGGTTAGGTTAGGATTTACCTTAGGTTAGCTAAGTTAGGTTAGGTTACCTTAGGTTAGGTTCCGTTAGGCTAGGTAGGTTAGGTTTACATTAGGTTAGGTTCGGGTTAAGTTAGGTTAGGTAGGTTAGGCTATTTTACTTGTCGCTTCGCATACCAAAGTAGCTTCATGCCTGTAGATCACCTACCAAAGTAGCTCATGACCTGAAGATCCATACCACCGTAGCTTTCATGACATGTAGATCACATTACCACAGCCAGCTTTCATGAAAGTAGATCACATACCAAGTAGCTTGTCATGGCATGGTTAGATCCCCATACCAAAGTCGCTTCCTGCCTGTAGTATCCATACCAAAGTAGCTTCCATGACATGTAGCTCCCCCCTCACCACGAGTAGCTTTCATGCATGTAGAGATCACATACCAAAGTAGCTTCAAGGACATGTAGATCACATCCCCCCAAGTAGCTCATACAGTAGATCACCTACCAAAGTAGCTTCATGACATGTAGATCACATACCAAAATTAGCTTCCTGACATGTAGATCACTTAACCAAAGTCTGCTCATGCCTTGTAGATCACATCCCAAAGTAGCTTCATGACATGATAGATCACCTACCAAAGTAGCTTCTGACATGTAGATCACATACCAAAGTAGCTTCATGACAAGTAGATCACTTACCAAAGATAGCTTCATGGGGACATGTAGATCACATACAACGTAGCTCATTGACATGTAGAGAACATACAAAGTTAGCTTCATGACATGATAGATCACAAACCAAAGTAGCTTCATGCATGTAGATACATACCACAAGTGCTTCATGACCTGTAGCTCACTACCAAAGTAGCTTTCCTGCATGTAGATCACATACCAAAGTCGTTCATGCCATGTAGAATAACATACGCCAAAGTAGCTTCATGACATGTAGCTCAATACCAAAGTAGGTAGCTGCATGACATGTAGGATCACATTTACCAATGTAGCTTCATGCACGTAGATCCCATCCCAAAGTAGCTTCGTTGCCATGTAGACTCCACATACAAGTAGCTTCTTGATCATGTTAGATACATACCAAAGTCGCTCATTACATGTGATCACATACCAAAGTGCTTCATGACATGTAGCATCCACATACCAAAGTCGTTTCCAGAACCTGAAGTCACATACCAAAGTAGCATCAATGACATGTCGATCACATACCAAAGTAGCTTCATGACATTAGATCACATACCAAAGTAGCATCATGACATGTAGCTCACATACCAAAGTAGCTTCATGACATGTAGATCACCATCCCAAGTAGCTTCATGACAGTAGATCACATACCAAAGTAGCTTCCCTGCCATATAATCGCATACCAAAGTAGCTTCATGACATCGTAGATCACATACAAAAGTCGCTTCATGCACATGTAGACCCATACCACAGTAGCTTCATGCCAGTGTAGATCACATACACAAAGTAAGTAAGCCACAGGAGAATGTAAACCAAAGCAGGAGCCATGGGGAGGAGCCTGTATTAGAGTGAATCGGGGGAAGCCCCGAAACAGCAAGTTTTGGAATAATTTAAAATGTTTGTATTAGAGACACCATACAGCCCAACACTTCTGTAAAGCGGTGACCCAACAGTATTACACCTCCTAGAAGGTATTCACTATTAGAAAACACTTTTAACACCCACCAATTTTGTTTTGATCTTTCTTAATATATGATTATGTTCTTTTACTATCAGGAATCAATTGGAGGGCAAAATTATTATTTCATGCTTGTATGATGGAACACAGGCAAGTTAGCCTACTGTACTAACTGTTTAATTCATCCCACTCAATGACGTTGCTAGTTTACCCTTAATGTTCCTGCTGCCAAGAGTCACAAATTTATATGATTTGTGATAATTAGTTTACAAAATCATTACAACAACTAATTTTATGTTTTATAAATAAAATTTGTTTACTCTGCAAAGAGAAGTTGTCTTTGTGTCTTGTAATTACAAAATTTATTATTTATGACCCTAAGAGATAATATATATAATATAAATCAGTTACTATGATCTTATTAGTCATAGATCGTGCTTAAGTTTGTCAGAAATGTTCTGCTGAACAATGGTTTTCGCATGCAACACATACTGTTCTGCTGCAAACATTGGTCTTTCTGCATGAACACATAAATCGTTCTTGCTGAAACAATGGTTTTTCTGCATGACACATAACTGTTCTGTGAACAAAGGTCTTTCTGCATGAACACATAACATGTCTGCTGACAATGGTCTTTCTGCATGAAAACACTAAATGTTCTGCGACCAATGGTCTTTCTGCCTGAACCATAAATTGTTCTGCTGCAGGAACCATGGTTTTTGCCCATGAACTCATAAATGTTCTGCTGAACAATGGTCTTTCTGTTATGAAGCACATAAAGTTCGTCAGAACCCCCTGGGTTTTCTGCATAGAACCACTAAATGTTATTGCTTGAACCATGGTCTTTTGCATTGAACCCATAAATGTTTGCTGACAATGGTCTTTCATCATGAAACACCTAAATGTTCTGCTTGAACAATGGTCTTTCTGCATGAACACATAAAAGTCACCAATCTCTGTACAAACAATGTATCATGCTGAATATAGATTTTATGGATAACGAATTATGATCAACATGAGCAAAGTTTACTGTCTAGTAATCTGACGCATTCTGACGTCAGCTTGTGACGATTATGAACAAACTTAATCTGGCCCCCCAAGACCCTCGCTGTATTTTTTACCCTTCATTATGGGGGAAAATAACTCAACACTGTAACATACGATACTTTTCCCAACAATCTACCAAGGACATGGCACTATGGAAAGGGACCGAACACATGCTGTTTTTTTGTAACAGTTGAAAACTCTATCTCAATAAAACTTCTGCTCTGCACTGGTGTGTGTTCAAAGCATATTTATTTACCACTAGCTGTCTCCTACCAAGCACGGTTAACCCAAAAAGAAATTTATTCTTATACTCAAAAGCAGCGCTAAGCCCCATGACTCTCCGCGCTGCCGGGGCAGGGAAGGAAGCGAGGGCAATCAGGTGGCAAACGGGGAGATGGATGAGTAATAGGTTACTCGGCTAATCTGCGGAGGCAGAGGCTGGTGAAAGGGTAACCGGGCAGCAAGAGACTGACACTCGAAAGGGCTGCGGGGAGTGGCGAAAAAGTATCATCAGAGTTTGTGGCGTCAAATTCAGTCGTAGGTCAAGAGTCAATGAGCGGTCAGGAATTGACAGGAAGGGGTCAATCAGCAAGAGGGGACGTAAAAGAGAGAGATCGTAGAAGAAGACGACGTATGAGGTAATTCTGCGTGACACGGTGATAGTAGAGAGGGCACGTCAACAGAATGTGGCACTCGATACAGGAATTGACACTGCTCACAGACGAGGAACAGGGTGCCTCTCATGAGATTACCCATGAAGTAAGGACGAGTGTGGACCAATGCGAGGCGGGAGAGAGTGGACTCCCAACCTCGGCACTGATGACCGACGACGTCCAGTAACCTGGCTCGTTTAAACGAAATGAGTTGTTACACGAGCAGAGTTGACCAACGTTATGCCAGGTTGGCGAAGGATGTGGGTAGCTATATTGCAGCACAAAATACGTCCAGCAAATGGACACCTCGCTAGTGAAATTGGTAGGTCATGTACTGGCGACGAGCGCAGTGTCTGCCTGTTCCTTGCCTTGTACGTCGACATGAACCAGGGGACCCACAAAAAACAATCATATCTTTATGTTTGGTCGTAGAGATACGGCATAGCCAAAGTTGGATGCTGGAGGAATAGGGGATGAGATGTCTCCAATTTTTGTATAGCCTGTCGGAGCACTAGGGCGTCTGCGCCTACTACAATGATGACCACCAGGCCCTAGATGGCAATCCGAATGAGTGTGCTGCTCAGAATAAGAATGGCTACAGTTCAGCAGTTAAAACTGTTGCTAGTGAAGATAGTAATGTCCCTGCACGACGCTGTCCGGAAAACTGCTGCGGGACTCGACGCCGTCTGAAAGACTTGAGCCATTCTGTGTAACAGCGGTGGGTGGCATGAGCATGGGAGTGGAAGGGATCAAGAAAAAAAGAAGCAGCGGAAGGCACCGTAGGCAGTTGAGCCTTTCGAGCAAGGGGTGAGACGAACGCAGACCCCGAACAGCTGGAACTTCCCGGGGGAATAGGGAAAAGTGGATGTACATGACATCTAAAGGTGGTAACCGAAGGGAAGCCAGAGTGAATGGAGGCAAAGAGAAATGGATGGAACAAACAAGGGGCGGCGAACCGCATCCAGAATGTCTACTAATATGGTGGCCTTCTATCAATGGAAGGATTGTGTAGATGTGGAGCATTTTTTCTATTTGTTTAACATAGTAGCAAAGGCAATGGGCATACGGCGCTTCAGACAGGATGGCCCATTCGCTTCAGTATAGAGGCTCTCAAACGTGAAGAGCGAAAAGCACCAAGGCACAACGTATCCTTGTGATGGATAGAGTAAGGCTAGAGAGAGTAGAGGAGAGGCGCCGGAATAACTTGGTCACCATTAATCGAGTTTTCGATATAAAACGAGGGCGGATGTAGGTGCGAAGCAGAGTGCGACCGCTCAGCTCCCCAGGAAAGATGAGCAACGGGGGTTTTAGAAGGTATAGCGGATGTGACAAGTTGCTTCCGAGCGGTTATGTGAAGGTTTCCAGGATAACCGGGACGGTCAAAGAGCCGAAGGCCTAGGACCCCTGGATGTTCACGTTCGGGGCTATGGGAGCCATCGAGATCAAAGGATGATACGGAGCTACCGAGCATCTCGTGAAAGTAAATTTGGCGCGTTTGGATACTTGAAAATTTAAAAACAACACCCATGCGAGGTGGACCCAAGTGGAAACTGGTCGCCGCCATCAATGCTGGAGAGAATTGCAATAGATGACAGTCAGCGGCCTGCACAAGAATAGCGAAGTCATCCCAATAGAGTGATGACCACTATTGGGTGGAAGACCCGAGGCCAAAATCAATTTATAGCAAGGAGAAAGAAGTGTTGTGCTTCGAACACCATCCCTGAGGGACACTTCAGCTTGGAACAAAGTCTCCAGGGGACAGAAACCTTATTGACTCGAAACGGACATGTCCTGTCAGTTTTAAAACGTTCTAAGGCGGATGTCGCTAGCCTCAGAGGCCTAGAATGGGAGGGCCGCAAAATATTATTACCTCCAAAAGTTGTCTCATATGCATCTCAAGGTCAAAAAATATGGCAATACTGCGTGATTATTCGCAAAGGCATTACGAACTACGTATCAAGCGTCGTAAGGGGTCTATGGTTCGAACGACCCTACGAAAGCCCTATGGACTAGTGGCGGGACTGTTGATGTGTCTCTAAATACCACATTAAACGTCGATTTACGAGACGTTTCCATCACCATTGCAAATGCACTAGTAAGGCGAAGGGGCGATGTGGGAGGCATCATGTCCTGTAGTACCCGGTTTGCGGAAGGGGGAGACCAATGGCAGATTTCCACAGCTGGGGGGGACGAAATCCTTGTGCCCAAGTAGTAAGATTGAAGAGGAGTGAGAGGACTACAAGGGCTGGGCCGCTGGAAATTGTTGTAACATCCGAATATGAAATGTGTCAGGCCAGCTGCGATGCCGGCAAGCTGAGAGCGTTGCCTCCCGTTCTTGACGTGTACCAGGACCATTCTCCTGTTCATCTCTGCAGGCAGAAAAGACACGGGTTACTACTCTTTGGCAGACGTTGCGGAAAGAAAGCGAGCGGCATAGATGGAGCCTCGGGAACAAATTTGGACCAGATGTGTGCAAGTTCAAATGGCACCGTTCGAGAGGGTTTGCTACATCAACACCAGCGACCCCGTAGACCAGGAGTAGCTGGGTAGGAGAGTATTTACCATTCAATTTCCTACTATTTTCCAGACTGCACTATAGAAGAAGCAGAGGTGATGGTGTGGAACCACATAGTCTCATCAAACAAGTGCGTTTAGCATTCCGGATGGACCACGGCGAGCGAACGCACGCTTCTGCTTAAATCAAGAATCTCTCAGGCAGTTCTATTGTCCCAGTACCTGCTCCCCATGCAGACGTTTTCAACTGTACTGTCGAGATCAGGCCAGGGGGACCACAAGGCCGCATTCTGAGCATGCCCTTGCCTGCGGTTTGGGGTTATAGGAATGAGAAGCTGCTGTATTATAACTGACGTCGCGAATGCTGTGTCGGAGCTATCAATGGCGGATGAAGAAGGAACCTCACTAACACACGCAGTGAGGTGAGATAAAGATCCCAATTTGTCCGATCACCTTGCCAGGCGAGGGCTACGGAAAAAGGGTGGTGCATCGGCGGAGAAGTAGATGATCGAACATGATCGCTGGGGTCATGTAAGTTGGTCGAACAGACCAGTTGATAGTCTGTGCAGTGGAGGCAGAGCAGACTGATAGATCGATGCAGAGAGATATGAGTACGAGGATCAAAATGGGTGGAGTACCGTATTTTAAAACAAGGAGGGGGAGAGAGGCGAGAAAAGCCTCAACTGAATGTCGTGCGTAACACTGAGACCCCACAGTAGGAAAATGGTGGGCATTAAAATCTACCAGTAACAGAAGTGGTGGTGGTCGATGATAACCCGACTCGGCAAAGTGCTGGGATAGAACCATTGCTCGCGCAGGAGAGGAGATTCCTAAAGAACCATATTGAAACCACTATTCAAGTGGATACGGGCGAGCAGTGTAATGCAGCGAGGTATTAGACAATAGTTGACAGTACGGAATGTCATTCGTAGAACGAAGGGCACTTGCATTAAGGGTCCCCATCTGAGAAGGATCCGAAGACTGCAATAAAATTATAGCCTGAGATAGGTTTGGAACACAGCGAGAGTATTTTGGTTCTTGTAAGCACTCCCAACAGGGGAAAACCTGGAACGCCACACATCTGCCGCTCACCACGAATCCCCCTGAGGCCGCCCGATATTTCACTGTACATAGGCCAGACTGGCGATGAAGAAAAATTATCAGGAATCAGTAGGTAAAAGGCACCTACGGACTAGAGGGTTAGAAAAGTAACGTTGTGGATGGATTGGAAGACGTCCAGTGCGAAGGAACGGCGCGTTGCGAAGAATGGGGTTGTGACGATGGAGGCGAGGGAAGAGAAGGCCCAGGAAGTGAATCCAGCTGTCCATTGACGTGATAGTCTCTGCCTCTATTCCTGGAAATGGCTTCAAATGTTTCTGAATTCAGGATGTATGGGAGCCATATTGGAGATAGAAGGAGGCGGAGAGTTTAAATTTGGTACAGTATATGGGACTAGTACCAAAGTAGAGGGGGAGGAAGAGTGTACGGGACTGGGAGATGAAGTGTGGGGGGGGGGCAGACCGAAGAGGCAGAAAACCTGGTGAGTTGGCCAGAAGAGAAAGCGGGGAGCATGGGAGGGGACGGGGGTGGAAGGCCTAGTACGAGGCGGAGGTGGGCATCTCCACCAATTGTAATGAGCCAGCAGAGAGGGGAGAAACTAGGACAGAGACTGGAAGGTAACGTGTGGAGGTGGAAGAATGGGAAGGAAGGTGGCAAAGAAGCTTTGAGCAATGTGACTTTTTTGGACTTCTGAGTAGAGGGGCGATGGTATCAGGGTGTCGTACGAGGTCTTGTCGATTACTGGGGCTTTGATGAAGGACGCCGAAGATGTTGCGAACAAACTGGTTGTAGTCAGGACGTCTGAGCAAGGACAGCAAACGTATTAGAGCCATAGTGGCTTGGGAGGGGTAACAACAGAGGAGGTTGGCAGAAGATGGGACCCAGAAGGGGGGGATGTTTGCAAACACGGATAAGAAACACGGGTAGGTAATCTCCCTTGGGAGGCGTGAAAAAATGCAAGAGGACTACATTACTCAGGAGGGAAAAGGCACTTCCCAGGACATAAGCCTAATGAAAGACAGGGCTTACTCGTTGATGTGTTCCAATGCTACTGTGATAGCAAGAGCCCTTATTAGTGTTCACTCTTGAAACTCTCAGACCGTTCAGGGCAACAGAATGTCCTCAGGAAATTTTGTGTGTGCTGTGGAGGGAAACAGTAAAGGCATAGGTCACTAGGGACTTTTTTCTATGACTGGTTACACCTGCCTTTGCCCCCAACTGTGAAGATTACCCTAACTGACAGAAATTCGACTGAAGTTCCCTCCTGTGTTAGACAATGCCACTGGTATCCTACAGGAGTGGCCAGGATTTATGGGGACATGAAATTCATTTAAAGTGAAGATTTTGCTCCTTACACTCCTCTCCTGCAGCCCATGGAACAGCATGTATTGCAAACTTCACAAAACTGTACACCAAAACGCTCTTGTTTGAAAGGTGCTTTGTAGTACCTCAGGAAAAACTCAACGGACTCTAAGGAGAGTTTTGGAGAGATTCACTTTAATGTCCTCAATTGTGTAAACCTTATAGGTAGGCTGGGATGGGAGTGACTACGAGGACCTTGAACTCTGCCGTATTCTATTCAGATTGATGGATGACCACTCGACTCACGGATTGAGGGATGATTACCTCATTTCCTCCCTGTTCTTCCAAGATTTCCTTTGTTTGGACTGATGACGCCACTGTGTGGCGAAACGTTTTCCTTCAATAAAGATACCCAAGAGTCGCCCACATGTGTCTAAATCTCAACAAGTCGGTTTCTGAACCATTCATTACATGGGAGGGGTCCAATCATTTGTAGCCTCTTGCCTAGAAGGGGAGTAGGAAAATGAATGGTTGTCTAGGGCAATGGTGTAAAATAGCTGGCTAGACCTAGACAGTACTGCAAGGAATTGCAATCCATTCATGACATCTGGAACAACTTTATGGCAACCATGATATGTCTGGTAAGGGATGGGGTGGTACCTCTCTCTGGGCTGGGGTGGTAGCACTTGCAAGCTCAATTGAGGAAGGCCATTGGTGAAATGCCTATGATTTTAAACTGATAGAAGCATAGCGGTATGGGTGTGTGTGGTCACAGGAGGTTGCAACACTAGGGTTGTGAAACAGTAAATGTATAGAAGGCATACAGCATGACGTTATAAATAAAGGAAATAGATCGGTCCGCAAAGGGGAACAGCAGAGGGCAGGAAGGGACTAGTCCCATAAAGTTTACTATACTAATAGCAGGAGTGTAAGAATACGATAGATGCAGCTAAGATAATTGCAATGCAGGAAAACATCGGATATTATTGCTTAACAGAGACCTGCATCAATCTGAAAGATAGAGAGAAGCCTGTGAATATCCACATACAAGGCTATAAATTATTCCACACCGACAGGGTCAACAGGAAGGGTGGGCAGAGTAGCGCTGTCCGTCAGAGACAATATTTAAACTTTGCTGTTGTTAGACAAGATATATACTTTATTTATTATAATAAAAAGAAGCGCTAAGCCAAAGGGCTATACCAGCAGTTGCAGGGTAGGGAAGGAAGGGAGGGTTATTGGGCGGCCAGAAGGGAGGAGGGATGGATCCGAAGGTTACAGAAACCAGCGCGACCGGGGATAGTACGGGGGTCGAGGGTTCGCAAGAGATTGACGTAGAAAGGGCCTGAAGGTATCAGGAATTTGTGAAGTAAGTCAGTTGTTGTCAAAAGTCAATGAGAGAGTCTGGATGAAAGGGGGGTCATAGCGAGAAGGGAAGTTAAAGCGCGAGCAGCGGAGCGAAAGAGACGAAGGAAGGTAAAATTCTGTGTGCTCGTTGATAAAGTGGGCAGTCCACCGACTGTGGCTGACTGAGCAAGGAGCTTGGCATTTCTCCAGAGTAGGAGGCAGGGTGCCTCTCCATGAGATACCCCTGCGTAAGAAAGTATGGCCAATGGCAAAGTCAGGCGAGAGTCGGTCTCCCAAACCTCGCACTGGTGATAAAAGACGGCCAGACCTATACGTACTCGCCGTTTTTAATAGATTGAAGTTTGTTGCCGGAGCATAGTAGACCATACGTTGTTGCCAATGGGAGTGAAGGTGGGAAGATATTGCAGCAAACTTAGTCCATATTTGGAAATACATCTATATGAAAACTGGTAGGGTCATGTACTGCTGATGGCGCAGCGTGTCTGACTGTTCAAATGCCCTGTACGTCAACATGACCAGGGACGCCACCCAAAAACAATATCTTTATGTTGGTAAAGATGCAGCATAGCCAAAGTTGGGTTACGGAGGACTAAGGGGTGAGGTGTATCAAATTTCTGTATAGCCTGTTAAAGTACTACGGGAAGTTGAGCACACCACCCACTGATGCCCCAGGATAGGTGCAAAACGGATAAGTGCGGCAAGGATGGCATACAATTTCAGCAGTAAAAATACTAGCCGAAATATAGTTAAATGCCCTCGTACGATGCTGTCCCGAAAACCACTGCTGCAAATCCTCGGCCGTCCAGACGCCTTCGAGCCATCTGTGTTACACCGCAATGGCATGCGAATGAGAGTGGAAGGGTCAAGGAACAAGAGAGCAGGGAAGCGACCATAGACAGTTGGGCTTTCTAGAAAGGGAGAGAGAAAGAAACAGACTCGATACAGCGGGAACTTCCCAGGGGGGTAGGGAAAAGTGAGCTGCTACATGAACATCGAAAGGTGGTTATTGAAGAGGGACAAGAGCGAATGAAGGTGAAGAGAGACGGGACAGAGTTACAACAGGGGTGGCGAACAAATAAAGACTGTCTACTAATATCAGTGACCATTCTATAAATGGAAGGATTGCGGAGATCTTAGAGAGCGTTACTAGAATAGCAAAGGCAATGGGCATCATGGCGATCGGATTAAGGATGGACCGTATCGCTTTCTGCGTAGAGGGCTCTCGACAAGGGGAAGAGACGAAAAGCACCAAGGCATCCTTTGTGATGAATGGGGTTAAGGCTAGAGAGAGTAGCAGGAGATGCCGCTGAATAGATCTGGTCACCATAATCAAGTTTCGATAAAATGAGGGTGGAATGTAGGCGAAGGAGGGTTCGATGATCAGCTCCCCATGAAAGATGAGCAAGGGTTATAAGACGGTTCAGCCGGCCTGTTGACAAGTTGGCCTTCAGAGAGGTAATGTGTGGTTTCTAGGATAACCTACGGTCAAAGAAGAGGCCCAGAAACTTGACTGTATCACGTTCAGGGATACGGGAGACAAGATATAAAATTAGAAGCGTCGGCCACTGAATCTGTTTGGTTACAGCTTCTCGAAGGCAGAGAAAAACTAATTTTGGGTGTGATTTACAGGGCCCCAAATCTTGATAGGGAATACAGTAAACTTTTATGGGACGAAATTCATAAGGCATCTACATACGAAAATGTTGTGCTAATGGGGAGATTTCAACTATATGACAGATTGACTGGAGAAATTTGGACAGGAAATGTAGTTCAGGTGACTTTCTTGATTACATCCAGGATTGTTTTTATAAAACAGTCTGAGACAGAGCCAACTAGGGGAAATACCTCCTTGAAGTAAGCTACTGAACAAAGAACATATAGCATAATATGATGCCTGAGAAGAAAGATCTTCATGTATCAATCTCATCTTAAGGCCATATACCCAGTCTTTAGTCATAATAATGAGAGAAAACGAAGGTTGATAATGGCTAACTGTTATAAACACTCGTAGGTTATGGAAAAAGTGTAAAGAAAGAGCATTTTTCGGGAAAAAAAATATTTCCCCGGGTACAAAAGCAAAAGGCTTGGCAGATGATGCAACATCCCCCAATGAAAATCAGGGGTGTCACTAGCACGTTAGGAGACAACACAATAAGTGTCAGGGACCCAAGACCGTTCAATTGCCTCCCAGCATACATAGGGGGGATTACCAAAAGACCACTGGCAGTCTTCAAGCAGGCACTGGACAAGCACCTAAAGTCGGTACCTGACCAGCCGGGCGGTGGCTCGTATGTTGGATTGCGTGCAGCCAGCAGTAAGAGCCTGGTTGATCAAGCCCTGATCCACCATGAGGCCTGGTTACAGACTGGGCCACGGGGGCACTGGCCCTCAGAACTCTTTCCAGGTATACTCCAGGTACCTAGGCTGCCGTGCATAGTGGCCTATATCTATGAAGTAAGTTATTTACCTATATGGGACTGTGGAGTCAATATTTATGAACGAATTGGCCTGATTTTCACAACAAACATAGAAGAATGATTGCTCTACACGATCTCATTCCGATTTTTGATGTATCTCAAATATTTTCAGATTTGTATGGGTAAACAAAGGCTATATCATCCTAAATGTCATGAAGCATAGAAACTGTATTTTTTTTTTTAGAATGACTATAAGGTTTATTACAAAACAATGAACAAGGAACGATGGAATTAAAGGTGTTTTATGAACAACAAATGCCAAAACCACTTTTCCAAGTATCACTTTGGCCCTGCACACTGCCAAATGTAATTTTTCATAAATTTTGTTTCTTTCATTTGTTTTTCTGCTGATCTTTTTGAAAATTTATCAAACAATGTTTTATATAAGCTTCTATTAGTACACCAAAATTGAATGTAATCGGTCAACAAATAAAAAGTTAACCCACTCTGGTGCATTAGCCCCTCAAGTCTGGCTAATCACATATACATGTATATAGATATTTAATGAAAACATTGGAGCAGCAATGTATTCTTCTCAACAACAGCACCTCTGGTACTGATAACCTTAACAAGTAAAACAACAGAGGTTTCAAAGAACTCAGTTCCTCTGATTTGAACAAGAAAAACAGAAACAAAACAATTACAAAGATAAAATTAAAGTATGTTAAGTTCTACCATTGTTGTGGGAATATTTCTAATAAATACAGTTAAAAGAATGATTAGTCTTAGACTTATAGTACTGACACCAGTGTTCACTTACTGCACTTATTTCTCTACTGTTGTTTACTGAATATTTCACTACTGTTGTTCACTGAATATTTCACTACTGTTGTTCACTGAATATTCCACTACTCTCATTCACTGAATATTTCTCTACTGTTGTTCACTGAATATTCCACTACTCTCATTCACTGAATATTTCTCTACTGTTGTTCACTGAATATTCCACTACTCTCATTCACTGAATATTTCACTACTGTTGTTCATTGAATATTTCACTACTCTCATTCACTGAATATTTCACTACTCTCATTCACTGAATATTTCACTACTGTTGTTCACTGAATATTTAACTACTCTCATTCACTGAATATTTCACTACTGTTGTTCACTGAATATTTCACTACTGTTGTTCACTGAATATTTCACTACTGTTGTTCACTGAATATTTTACTACTCTCATTCACTGAATATTTCACTACAGTTGTTCACTGAGGGACTCCTTCAGCTTGGACGAAGTCTGGGGAAAGCACATTATTGACTCGAACACGGAAATGTCTGTCAGTTAAAAAGGTCTTAAGGAAGGATGGGAGAGTGCCTCGGAGGCCTAAGGAGTGGGCCTGGGCCAAAATATTATACCTCCAAGTTGTCATATGCCTTCTCAAGGTCAAAAAATATGACAATAACTGAGTGATTATTCGTAAAGGCATTATGAACATACGTATCCAAGCGTAGTAAGGGGTCTATGGTAGAACGGCCCTTACGAAAGCCATATTGACTAGCAGAGAGACTGTTTTGTGTCTCTAAATACCACATTATTACTATTATTATTATTATTATAATCAAAAAGAAGCGCTAAGCCACAAGGGCTATACAGTGCTGCAGGGTAGGGAAGGAAGCGAGGGTATTGGATGGCAGAAGGGAGGAGGGATGATCAGCAGGTTACAGAAAACAGCGGGGCAGGGGATAGTACGGGGGTAGAGGGTAGCAAGAGATTGAAGTAGAAAGAGCTGAAGGTAACAGAGTTTGTGAAGTAAGTCAGTTGTTGTCAAAAAGTCAATGAGAGAGTCCGGATGAAAGGTGGGTCCATCAGCGAGAAGGGAAGGTAAAGAGAGAGCAGCGGAGCGAAGACGACGACAGAGGTAAATTCTGCGTGCTCGTTGATAAAGTGGGCAGCCCAACAGAATTTGGCTGACTGATAATGGAGCTCGGCAATTCTCACAGAGAGGAGCAGGACGCCTCTCCATGAGATATCCATGAGTAAGACGAGTATGGCCAATGCGAAGATGGGAGAGAGTAGTCTCCCAACCTCGACACTGGTGATAAGAAGACGGCCAGTAACCTATACTCGGTTTAATAGATTGAAGTTTGTTGCCGAGCATAGTAGACCAACGTTGTTGCCAACGGGTGTGAAGGTGGGAAGATATTGCAGCAAAATAGTCTGTAAATGGAATACCTCTATAAGAAACTGGTAGGTCATGTACTGCTGACCGCGCAGCAGTATCTGCCTGTTCATTGCCCTGTACGTCAACATGACCAGGGACCCAACAAAAAACAATATCTTTATGCTTGGTAAAGATGCGGCGTAGCCAAAGTTGGATACGGAGGACTAAGGGGTGAGGTGTATCAAATTTTTGTATAGCCTGTAAAGCACTAAGGGAGTCTGAGACAACCACAAATGATGACACAGGCATAGATGCAATATGGATAAGTGCTGTAAGGATGGCATACAATTCAGCAGTAAAAATACTAGCCGAAGATAGTAAATGCCCTTGTACGACGCTGTCCGGAAACACTGCTGCGAATCCTAAACCGTCAGAAGACTTAGAGCCATCTGTGTACACAGCAATGGCATGAGAATGAGAGTGAAAGTGGTCAAGAAAAAGAGAGCGGGAAGCGACCGTAGAAAGTTGGGCTTTCGAGCAAGGGAGAGAGAAAGAACAGACTTGAACAGCTGGAACTTCCCAGGGGGGTAGGGAAAAGTGAGATGCTACATGTACATAGAAAGGTGGTAGTTGAAGAGAAGACAAGAGCGAAAGAAGGCGAAGAGAGAAGGGATGGAGTAAACAGGGGCGGCGAACAAATAAAGAGTGTCTACTAATATCAGTGACCATTCTATAAATGGAAGGATTGCAGAGATCATGAGAGCGTACATAGTAGCACAGGCAATGGGCATCACGGCGATCGGATAAGGATGGAACATTCGCTTCTGCATAGAGGCTCTCGACAGGGGAAGAGCGAAAAGCACCACGGCATAAACGTAATCCTTGGTGATGAATGGGGTTAAGGCTAGAGAGAGTAGCAGGAGATGCCGCTGAATAGATCTGGTCACCATAATCAAGTTTCGATAAAATAAGGGTGGAATGTAGGCGAAGGAGGGTTCGACGATCAGCTCCCCATGAAAGATGAGCAAGGGTTTTAAGAAGGTTCAGCCGGCTGTGACAAGTTGCCTTCAGAGAGGTAATGTGAGGTTTCCAGGATAACCTACGATCAAAGAGGAGGCCCAGAAACTTGACTGTATCACGTTCAGGGATACAGGAGCCATAGAGGTACAAAGGATGATCGGAGATGACAGAGCGTCTAGTGAAAGTAATTTGGTGGGTTTTAGTGCTGGAAAATTTAAACCCACGTGTGGTGGCCCAATTGGAAACACGGTCGACTGCATGCTGGAGAGAAACTGTAATGAGGTGACAGTCAGCGCCTGCACAGAAAATAGCGAAATCATCAACATAGAGTGATGACCAAATATTTGATGGAAGACTAGAGGCCAAATCATTAATAGCAAGGAGAAAAAGTGTTGTGCTCAGAATACATCACTGGGGGACACCTTCAGCTTGGATAAAGTCCGGGGAGAGCACATTATTAACCCGAACACGGAAATGCCTGTCAGTTAAAAAGTTCTAAAGGAAGGATGGTAGATTGCCTCAAAGGCCTAAGGAGTGGGCTTGAGCTAAAATATTATACCTCCAAGTTGTGTCATATGCCTTCTCAAGGTCAAAAAATATGGCAATAACTGAGTGGTTATTCGCAAAGGCATTACTAACATACGTATCCAAGCGTAGTAAGGGGTCTATGGTAGAACGTCCCTTACGAAAGCCATATTGATGAGTGGAGAGACTGTTGTGTGTCTCTAAATACCACACTAAACGTCTATTTACTAGGCGTTCCATTACTTTGCAAACTGCACTGGTAAGAGCAATGGGACGATAGTGGGAGGTTTCATGTCCCGTAGTGCCTGGTTTGCGGAAAGGGAGAACAATGGCGGATTTCCACAGCTGTGGAAGAACTCCTTGTGACCAAATAAGATTGTAAAGGCGTAATAGGAATGCAAGGGCTGACTGATGTAAATGTTGTAGCATATGAATATGAATGTCGTCGGGCCCAGCTGCCGATGATCGGCAAGCTGAGAATGTTGCCTCCAGTTCTTGAAGTGTAAAAGGCACATTATACTGTTCTTCTCTGAGAGAAGAAAAGTCCAAGGGTGCTAACTCTCTGGCAGACTTTGAGGAAAGAAATGAGGGGCATAGATGGAGTCCCTGAGAAATACAGACCAGATGATTGCCAATTTCATTGGCAACATCTAGTGGGTTTGCTATATCAACACCGGCAACCCGCAGAACAGGAGCCGGGTCAGGAGAATATTTACCACTCAGTTTTCGTACTTTTTTCCAGACTGCACTCATAGAGGAAGCAGAGGTGATGGTGGAGACATAATCTCGTCAGCAAGTGCGTTTAGCGTCACGGATGACACGGCGAGCGATCACATGCTTCTGTTTAAAATCAAGGAGTCTCTGTGGTTCTATTGTACCGGTACCTGCCCCATGCAGCGTGTTTCAAACGTACTGCACGAGCACAAGCAGGAGACCACCAAGGCACGCATTTCTGAGAATGCCTGCCCGAAGTTTGGGGTAAAGAATGAGAAGCTGCAGTTAAAACGGAGGATGAGAAGAGGTGTAAAAGCTCATCGATGGAGGACGAAGAAGGAACCTCTCTAAAAACAGTTAGGTGTGAGTAAATGATCCAATTTGCCCGATCAAATTGCCAGCGTGGGATGCGAAGAGGTGGTGAATATGAAGGGGAAGTAAGAATGATTGAGAAATGATCACTGTCATGTAAGTCTGGGAGAACAGACCAAGTGAAGTCTAATGCGGCGGAGGAAGAGCAGACTGAGAGATCGATGCAAGAGAGAGTGTGACCCCGAGGATCAAAATGGGTGTGAGTACCTGTATTTAAAACATGGAGGGGGTGGGTGGCAAGAAAAGCCTCTAACTCAATTCCACGGGAATCACAGTGAGACCCCCCCCAGAGGAAATGGTGGGCATTAAAATCACCAAGTAACAGAATCGGTGGCGGTAATGACGAAACAAGGAAGGCAAAATCCGGAATAGATAATGCCCGAGAAGGAGAGAGATATAAAGAACAGAGCGTATACCACCTATGTAAGTGGATACGGGCTGCTGTGTAATGCAGCGAAGTATGAACAAATAGCTGATGGTACGGAATATCAGTGCGTAGAAGAAGGGCACTTTCATTAAAGGTCCAATCAGGAAAAGGATCTGAAGAATACAATAAATTATAGCCTGAGATGGGAGAGATAACAGAAGAGTGTAATTTTGGTTCCTGTAAGCAAACACCAACAGGGGCAAACTGGGAGAGTAACATCTGAAGCTCACCCCGATTACCCCTGAGGCCGCGTATATTCCACTGTAAATAGGCCATGACTGGCAATGATAAAGATACTTGAAATCTGCAGATAAGGGTTCCTACGGACTAGAGGGGTTAGAAAAGTCCACATGCGGAGGCAGTGGAAAATGTTCAAGCAGCGAAGGAACGGTGCGCTGTGAAGAAAGGAGTTGCGCAGATGGAGCAGAGGAGAGAGAAAGAGCGGAGGGTGGATCAGTGTCCATTGATGGTTTGGTCTCTGAAATATATTCAGAGACTGCTTCAAGTGTTTCGGAATTCAGAGACGTCGTATAGGAGACAATATTGGAAATGGTAGGGGGAGGATGAGTAAAGATTGGAACTGTATTGGACTGTACCAAGGTAGGGGGGGGCAAAAGGGTGGAGGGAACTGGAGAAGCGTCGAAGGGGACAGAAGAGGCAGAAACCTGGGAGGTGGCAGAAGAGGAAGAAACTTGGGAGGGAACAGGGGAGGAAGGTACAGTACGAGGAGGAGGGTGAACCTCTACACTTGTAACAGAGCCAGTGAGAGGGGGAGAACCAGGTACAGAGACAGGGAGGGTAAAATGAGGAGGTGGAAGATGGGTAGGAGGTGTTAACGGACCTTTTTTTGACTTTTGAGAAGTAGAGGGACGATTGGGAGGAGGTGTCATATGAGATCTTGTCGCTACTGAGGCTTGTGAGAGAGAACGCAAAGAAGCGAGATCAGACTGAGGCGTTGAAGTAGGGACGTCTGAGCCGAGGACAGCAAAAGGATTAGATACAGGAGTGACTATGGGAGAGGTAACCACAGAGGTGGGTGTAGAAGATGGGATACCAGATGTGGGGGGATGTTCTGAAACACGGGAATAAGAAACACGTGGGAGTCTCCCTTGGAGGCGGAGATGAGAAACTGCCATGGCATAAGGGAGACCTTCTGTCTCTTTGAGGTAACGGATTTCCCGCTTGTTTAAATAGACTTGACAATGGTGAGAGTACGAAGGGTGAGCCTCATGACAGTTAAGGCAAGAGGGAGATCGATTGCAAGATGTATTAGAATGGTCATCGGCACCACAGACTGGGCATTCGGCGATAGATCTGCAATATTTCGCTGGATGGCCAAATCGCCAGCAATTTCTACACTGTTGTGGTGTAGGGATCACCTTTCGAACTTGTAACCGATGTCCTGCTATATAAACTGAGGATGGGAGTTCTCGGCTGTCAAAAGTTAAACGAGCCACACTGCTAGGGTATTGTCTCCGCCCGCGGGCAGGAAGAACGTAAGTGTCTACCTTGAGGATTGGGAGATCTTGGAGTTCCAGCTGTTCAGGAATGTCAGTGCCACATGTCTGGAAATTTTGTTGAACTATGGTATGGGGCAGAATGACGTTACCACTACAAGAATTGAGGGAATGATGTTTTTCAAGAGTGACAGGAACAGTATCGATATGGGAAAGATGAGAGAGCTCATGAGCCTGGGTAGCATTCTGTACGGTGATGATGTGCGTACCGCTCTTAAGAGCATGAAAAGAAATATCTTTACCAACATGGCATAGGAGTGCCTTGCCAATACTGTGGTCAGAAAGATAGGCAGTAGAGGAAGTCGGTCGTAAAGTGAAGAATTTAGTCCATTGTTCAGTCTGAAACTGAGCGTGGAAAGGTAGTGAAGGACGTGTCGATCGTTTCTGAGAAGAACGAAAAGGTGGAGAAGTATCATCAGCAGGTAATTGTCGTTAGTGTTTAGGCGTGGGACGAGAGTTGGTCCGACGTGGAACGGGTCAGCGATTTGAAAATTGCCGCACCGTAGAGGGAGAGGCAGGAAGCATAGTCAGAGGAGAGCGAAGGTCCGATAAATCGAAGGAGTCAGTCGAGGCCTCAGTACCTGAAGTGGGTGAGGAAACAGCACCGGCAAGAGGTACAGACGCATGAGGAGTGTCTGAAGAGTGTTCCAAAGACGAGGCAGGGTCAGAACGGGGTGCAGTATCAAGAAGGGGCCCGGGGGTAGTAGGTTCATGGACTAGGGCTGCCATGGTTAGGTTACTTCTTTCTTTTTGTTTTTAAGAAAAAAAAAGAAAGAAAAGAAAATAAAAATAAAAAAAAGAATAAAAAAAGGGGGGACCGGGGAGGGATAGTTCCTAGGAGGAATGAAAGGGCCAGAAATCTCCCTCCGCGCCCAAGAGGACCTCAGCACCGCAAGTAGCGCAGATGCAGCATAGAACCCGTGCCATACCCTACCCTTCATGCTAGCAAACTAACAATCCGGGATAGCAACCTCACATCTGCTGAGCTACCTCGGTGGACAAAAGAGAGGGCGGCCGGAAATCTGCCACAAAGCATACCTCTTTCGGCCACCACCCCCAGAATCCGAAAGGTGGCTTCCAGAGATACACCCGTCGCCTGAGAGACACCCAAAGCCACCCTCCGTGAGACAGGAGAGGGATTGGGACATCCCCAGGCAATCCAGATTCCATGGCAAACTACGCCACCGCCAAGAACCTCAACAGAATGGGATGGACCCCGGTACCCCTTCCCCTACCTAGGAACTAGCGTGCCTGTGTGGAAAAAAAAAAAAAAAAAAAAAGAGGAAGGGCAAAAGGGAGGGGTGGGGAGGAGGAGGAGGAGGGAAGGAAAAAGGGGAGGATGGGGAGGATGGGATAGGGAACAGGGGGATTGGGGGGTAATTAGGTTCGGTCTGAGAAAGGAGACCAACAGATCTAATTCCTCAGACCAAGAGCCTCTTCACCACGCCAAGGAGCCCCCCTTGAAGAGGTAAATACCACATTAAATGTCGATTTACCAGTGGTTAAATCACTTTGCAAACTGCACTAGTAAGAGCGATGGGGCAATAGTGGGAGGAATCATGTCCTGTAGTACCCGGCTTGCGGAAAGGGAGAACAATGACAGATTTTCACAACTGGGGAAGAACTCCTTGTGCCCAAATAAGATTGAAGAGGTGTAAGAGGACTACAAGGGCTGACTGATGTAAATGTTGTAATATACGAATATGAATGTTGTCAGGCCCAGCTGCCGATGATCGGCAAGCTGAGAGCGTTGCCTCCAGTTCCTGAAGTGTAAAAGGTACATTATACTGTTCTTCTCTGAGAGAAGAAAAGTCCAAGGGTACTAACTCTCTGGTAGACTTTGAGGAAAGAAACAAGGGGCATAGATGTAGCCCCCGGGAAATACAGACCAGATGAGTGCCAATTTCAATGGCAACGTCAAGAGGGTTTGCTACATGAACACCAGCGACCCATACAACAGGAGCCGGGCCAGGGGAGTATTCACCACTCAATTTCCTCACTTTTTTCCAGACTGCACTCATAGAGGAAGCAGAGGTGATATTGGAAACATAGTCTCGCCAGCAAGTGCATTTAGCATCATGGATGACACGGTGAGCGATCGCACGCTTCTGCTTAAAATCAAGAAGTCTCTTATCGGTTCTACTGTACCGGTACCTGCTCCATGCAGCGCATTTCAAACGTACTGCACGAGCACAAGCAGGAGACCAAGGCATGCACTTCTGAGAATGCCTGCCTGAGGTTTGGGGTATAGAATGAGAAGCTGCGGCATAAACTGATGTCGAGAAGAGGTGTAGGAGCTCATCAATGGAGGATGAAGAAGGAACCTCAATAAAAGCAGTGAGTTTCGAGTAAAGGTCCCAATTTGCCCAATCAAATTCCCAGCGAGGGCTACGGCAAGGTGGTGAATAGGAAGGTGAAGTAAGAATAATAGGAAAATGATCACTGTCATGTAAGTCTGGTAGAACAGACCAGGTGAAGTCTAGTGCCGTGGAGGAAGAGCAGACTGATAGATTGATGCAAGAGAGAGTATGAGTACGAGGATCAAAATGGGTGGGAGTACCCATATTTAAAACATGGAGGGGGTGAGAGGCGAGAAAAGCCTCCAACTGGATGCCACGTGAGTTGCAGTGAGACACCCCCCAGAGGAAATGGTGGGCATTGAAATCACCAAGTAACAGAAGTGGTGGTGGTAAGGATGAAACTAGAAAAGCAAAATCTGGGATAGAAAATGCTCGAGAAGGAGAGAGATATAAAAAACATATTTTATACCACTTATTCAAGTGGATATGGGCTGCAGTGTAATGCAGAGAGGTATGGACAAATAGTTGACAGAACAGAATATCATTGCATAGAAGAGCACTTTCATTAAAGGTCCCATCTGAGAAAGGATCCGAAGAATACAATAAATTATAGCCTGAGAGAGGTTGGAAAACAGCTGAGTGTAATTTTGGTTCTTGTAAGCAAGCACCAAAAGGGGAAAACCTGGAAAGCAACAGCTGAAGCTCACCCCGATTACCCCTGAGGTCACGGATATTCCACTGTAAATAGGCCATGATTGGCAATGAAGAAAATACCAGGAATCCGTAGGGAAGGGCACCTACGGACTAGAGGGGTTAGGAAAGTCAACGTGTCGTGGCATTAGAAGGCGTTTAAGTAGCGAAGGAATGGAGCATTGTGAAGAGTGGAGTTGTGGAGATGGAGGAGAGGGAAGAGAAGAAACAGGAGGTGGATCCGTGTCCATTGAAGGTTTAGTCTCTGCAGTGTATTCTGAAATGGCTTCAAGTGTTTCTGAATTCAAAGATGTATGGGAGACAATATTGGAGGTAGAAGGAGGAGAGTGAGTAAAGATTGGGACAGTAATGGACTGCACCAAAGTAGGGGGGGACTAAAGAGTGTAGGGGACTGGAGAAGAAGTGTGGGAGGGGACAGAAGAGGCAGAAACCTGGGAGGTGGCAGAAGAGGGAGAAACTTGGGAGGGGACGGGGGTGGAAGGCATAGTACTAGGAGGAGGGTGAACCTCCACACTTGTAATAGAGCCAGATAGAGGGGAAGAACTAGGTACAGAGACTGGAAAGGTAAAGTGTGGAGGTGGAAGAAGGGAAGGAAGGGGCAACGAAGATTTGAGCACTGGGTTTTTTTTGGACTTCTGAGAAGTAGAGGGGCGATTGGTAGAAGGTGTCGTATGGGGTCTTGTCGATACCAGGGCTTGTGAGGAAGGACATGAAGATGTGAGAACAGACTGAGTTGTAGTCGGGACGTCAGAGCCAAGGACAGCAAAAGGACTAGATGCCAGAGTGGCTATGGGAGGGGTAACAACAGAGGAGGCTGCAGAAGATGGGACTCCAGAAGTGGGGGGACGTTTTGAAACACGAGAATAAGAAACAAGGGGTAGTCTCCCTTGGAGGCGGAGATGAGTAACTGCCATAGTATAAGGGAGACCTTCTGCTTCTTTGAGGCAATGGATTTCATGCTCATTCAAGTAGACCTGGCAATGGCGAGAGTACGAATGATGAGCCTCATTACAATTAAGGCAAGATGGAGGTTGACTGCAAGATGTATTAGAATGGTCGTCGGCACCACAGACTGGGCATTTGGCCATAGATCTGCAATATTTTGCTGGGTGACCAAAACGCCAGCAAGTTCTACACTGTTGCGGTGTAGGGATCACCTTTCGTACTTGTAACCGATGACCCGCGACATAAACAGAGGGCTGGAGTTCACAGCTGTCGAAAGTTAATCGAGCCACATTGCAAGGGTAACGTCTCCACCCATGGGCAGGAAGGACGTGTCTACTTTGAGGACTGGGAGATCCTGGAGTTCCAGCTGTTCAAGAATGTCATTGCCACATGACTGGAAATTCTGCTGGACTATGGTATGGGGCAGAATGACAGTACCACTACAAGAATTGAGAGAAAGATGTTTTTCAATAGTGATAGTAGTATCAATATGCGAAAGGAGAGAAAGATCATGAGCTTGGGTAGCATTCTGGACAGTGACGATGTACGTACCACTCTTGAGAGCATGAAATGAAATATCTCTACCTACATGGTGCAGGAGCGCTTTGCCAATACTATGGTCATAAAGATAGGCAGAAGAAGAAGTCGGTCTTAAAGTAAAGAATTTAGTCCATTGTGTGGTCCGAAACTGAGCGTGGAGAGGAAGTGCATGACGTGTCGGTCTTTTCCTAGTAGAATGGGAAGGTAACGAAGGGACATCATCAGGATATTGTCGTTGGCATTTAGGAGTAGGACCGGAGTTGGTCCGTCGTGAAACGGGCTGGCGATTCGAAAATTGCCATACCGTATAGGGAGAGGCCGGAAGCATAGTCAAAGGAAAGTGGAGGTCAGACAAATCGAAGGAGTCAGTCGAAGCCCCGGTACCTGAAGCAGGTGAGGAAACAGAACCAGCAAGAGGTACAGGGGCATCAGCAGTGTCCGAAGAGTGGTCAAAAAACAAGGCAGGGTCAGAATGGGGTATGGTATCAAGAAGGGGCCAGGGGGTAGTGGGTTCATGGATTGGGTTCTCCATGGTTAGGTTACTCCTTTGCTTTTTGTTTGTAAGAAAAAAAGAAAGAAGAAAAGAAAATAAAAAGAAAAAAGAATAAAAAAAGGGGGGAGCGGGGAGGAATAGTTCCCAGGAGGAATGAAAGGGCCGGAAATCTCCCTCCGTGTCCAAGAGGACCTCAGCACCACTAGTAGAGCAGATGCAGCATGGAACCCGTGCCATACCCTACCCTTCACGCCAGTAAACCAGCTATCTGGGATAGCAACCTCACATCTGCCGAGCTACCTCGGTGGACAAAAGAGAGGGTGGCCAGATATCCGCCACAAAGCATACCTCTTTCAGCCACCACCCCCGGAATCCGAAAGGTGGCTTCCAGAGATGCACCCATCGCCCGAAAGACACCCAAAGCCATTCTCTGGGATACCGGAGAAGGATCGGGACATCCCCAGGCGATTCAGATTCCACAGCAAACTATGCCACTGCCAAGAACCTCAACAGAATGGGATGGACCCCGGTACCCTTTCCCCTACCTAGGAACTAGCGCGCCTGTGGGAAAAACCCCAAAGGCCAAAAAGAAGGGCAAAAGGGAGGGGTGGGGAGGGGTGGGGAGGAGGAGGAGGAAAGGAAAAAGGGGAGGATGGGGAGGATGAGGAGGATAGGATAGAGGAGGGGAGATTGGGGGGTAATTAGGTTCGGTCTGAGGAAGGAGACCGACAAGTCTAATTCCTCAGACGAAGAGCCTCTTCACCACGCCAAGGAGCCCCCCTTGAAGAGGATACAGTCACAGAAACCCAAGGCAAACGGAAACCAAGCTGTGCACATACTATGCACTTGGTATCTACAGGCATGGGAAATCTGGAAAAACAAATGGGACGTGCAACTTTGACCACCCTAGAAAATGCCGTGCCCATATGAAAACAGGAAAATGCAAACTCATTTCCTGTAAGCTTTTTCACCCTGAAATGTGCCCCTCTTCAGTACAGGAAAGACTGTGCTATAACTTAAATTGCCAGGAACACCATCTAAAGGGGATAAAAAGGTACAAAACATCCAGGCCATGGGAAAACCTGGGTAGTGACAGCCACTCAAGAGGGAGAGGTATTTTAGTGCCAGGAAGGAAAAAAAAACTGGTAGGAAATGGCAGAAATCATTCGCCAAAGCCAGTCATTTCTGGAGTGGAACCACAATCGATGGCCTCCACTCCAAGGCAACAGATACAGATACTAGTGCTGGAAAAAAGAGTCCCCCCCAGTACCACCAGTCTGATGACATTCTTCTTTGCAAATATGCAGGGTCTAAAGCCAGCAACGAAAATCAAAATACCTTTCATCCGTGGACTGCTTGCAGAGGCAAATGCAATGTTTGTGGCTTTCACAGAGACCCAAATAAAGGATCACTTGGACAACGAAATATGGATCCCAGGTTACAACCTATATAGATGTGACAGAGTGAACAGGAAAAGGGGAGGGGTTGGTCTGTATATCACAGAGTCACTTGTTTGCACAGAACTGCTTCATGCCTCAAATGATGTAGTGAAAGTTTTAGTAGTAAAGATCGAGAACCAAAACCTAGTCATTGTGGTAGTCTACAAGCCGGACGCAATGTCCCAGCATTCCAGGAATGACTGTCTGGAAAATCTGCCAGCTCCTGCCCCAAACATCTTGCTCCTGGGGGATTTCAACTTGAAGCACCTAAAATGGAGGAATATAGCAAATAATGTTGCTGCAGTGATAACATCAGGAGGCAGCTCTGACGAGAGCTCACACACACACAAGCTTTTAAATCTCTGCACAAAATTCAACTTAAACCAGCAAATAATAGAGCCTACTAGACTGGAGAATACACTAGACCTCATCTTCACTAACAATGATGATCTAATACGAAATGTCACTTCAAAAACAATATACTCAGACCACAACATAATCGAAGTTTAGACATGTATTCACGGAACCCCAGACCGACAAAATGAGATTAGTCATGAGGGAGCCTTCAGCAAATTCAACTTCAATAACAAGAACAAAATGGGACCAAGTAAACCAAGTCCTAAACGATATAAGCTGGGAAAATAGACTAAGCAACACAGACCCTAACTTATGCCTAGAACATATTAACTCAGTGGCAATCGATGTATGCTCAAGGCTTATTCCTATAAGACAAAGGAGAACAACATCCAGTATTGGGCCCCTACTTAAACAAGATGGGTCCTACACAGATGACTGCAAGGAAATGAGTGAGCTACTCAAGTCCCAATATGACTCAGTTTTTAGCAAGCCGCTAACCAGACTGAGAGTCGAAGATCAAAATGAATTTTTTATGAGAGAGCCACAGAATTTGGTTAACATAAGTCTATCTGATGTTATCCTGATGCCAAATGACTTTGAACAGGCGATAAATGGCATGCCCATGCCCTCTGCCCCAGGGCCAGACTCATGGAACTCCGTGTTCATCAAGAACTGCAAGAAGCCCCTATCACGAGCTTTTACCATCCTATGGAGAGGAAGCATGGACACGGGGGTCTTCCCACAGTTACTAAAAACAAAAGACATAGCCCCACTCCACAAAGAGGGCAGTAAAGCAATAGCAAAGAACTACAGACCGATAGCACTAACATCCCATATCATTAAAATCTTTGAAAGGGTCCTAAGAAGCAAGATTGCTACCCATCTAGATACCCATCAATTACACAACCCAGGGCAACATGGGTTTAGAGAAGATCGCTCCCGTCCATCTCAACTACTGGGTCACTACGACAGGGTTCTAGATGCACTAGAAGACAAAAAGAATGCAGATGAAGTATATACAGACTTTGCAAAAGCCTTCGACAAGTGTGACCATGTGTAATAGCGCACAAAATGTGTGCTAAAGGAATAACAGGAAAAGTTGGTAGACGGATCTATAATTTCCTCACAAACAGAACACAAAGAGTAGTAGTCAACAGAGTAAAGTCTGAGGTGGCTACGGTGAAAAGCTTTGTTCCACAAGGCACAGTACTCGCTCCCATCTTGTTTCTCATCCTCATATCCGACATAGACAAGGATGTCAGCCACAGCACCATATCTTCCTTTGCAGATGACACCCGAATCTGCATGGCAGTGTCTTCCATTGCAGACACTGCAAGGCTCGAGGTGGACATCAACCAAATCTTTTAATGGTTCGCAGAAAACAATATGAAGTTCAACGATGGGAAATATCAATTACTCCGATATGGCAAACATGAGGAAATTAAAATATCATCAGAGTACAAAACAAATTCCAGCCACAAAATAGAACGAAAAACCAACATCAAAGACCTGGGATTGATCATGTTGGAGGATCTCACATTCAAGGACCATAACATTGTATCAATCGCATCTGCTAGAAAACTGACAGGATGGATAATGAGAACCTTCAAAACTAGGGAGGCCAAGCATGATGACACTCTTCAGGTCACATGTTCTATCTAGGCTGGAATATTGCTGCACACTAACAGCACCTTTCAAGGCAGGTGAAATTGCTGACCTAGAAAATGTACAGAGAACCTTCAAGGCACGCATAACGGAGATAAAACCCCGCAATTACTGGGAGAGCTTGAAGTTCCTGAACTTGTACTCCCTGGAATGCAGGCAGGAGAGATACATGTTTATATACACCTGGAATATCCTAGAGGGACTAGTACCAAACTTGCACTTGAAAATCACTCAGAATGAAAGCAAAATACTTGGCAGATGATGCAACATCCCCCCAATGAAAAGCAGGGGTGTCACTAGCACGTTAAGAGACAATACAATAAGTGTCAGGGGCCCAAGACTGTTCAACTGCCTCCTAGCATACATATGGGGGATTACCAATAGACCCCTGGCAGTACTGCAAGCGAGCTCTGACAAGCCTAGGTTGGTACCATGATCAGCCGTGCAGTGGCACGCATGTTAGATTCAGGCATGTAAGCTGTAACAACCGGTTGATCGGGGCTCCCCTGACTCCACCAGGAGCTCCGGTCAACAGACCGGCTGACTGAGGCATTTGACCCCTAGGAACTCTCTCTAGGTAACAACTCCAGTTTAACATATATAAGAATTGATCTTAACAATTTTCCTCATATATAATGTTATACTCTAATATTACTACTCATGATACACAAGACTGGATCTTTTATAAAAGTATATAAATATTCTGAACATTAAACAACTTTATCTCCTCGAGACTGATACATGATGATTTCATCAGATATTTTTATTAAACATATTTCACTCTCAACACTGCATGGCAGATCTCTTTTAAGTATTCTGATTGAGTTTTATAACTAAAGTGTTCCTGAAACTTAAACCTAACTATGTTTATCTCCTGATATGTACTCATTATGTTTCACAAGGACTGCCTTTTTGACTAAAACATTTCAAACACTTACATCACTGATGGGGTTTATCTCCTGTATGTACTCTCATATGTCTCACAAGACTGCCTTTTACACTAAAACATTTCAGACACTCTGAACATTGATATGGTTTATCTCCTGTATGTACTCTCACATGTGTCACAAGACTGCCTTTTACACTAAAACATTTCAGACACTCTGAACATTGATATGGTTTATCTCCTGTATGTACTCTCATATGCATCACAAGACTGCCTTTTTCAGTAAAACATTTCAGACACTCTGAACATTGATATGGTTTATCTCCTGTATGTACTCTCATATGTGTCACAAGACTGCCTTTTACTCTAAAACATTTCAGACACTCTGAACATTGATATGGTTTATCTCCTGTATGTACTCTCATATGTGACACTAGATGGCTTTTTTGGCTAAAAGATTTCAGACACTCTGAACATTGATATGGTTTATCTCCTGTATGTACTCTCACATGCTTCACAAGACTTCCTTTTTCAGCAAAACATTTCAGACACTCAGAACACTGATATGGTTTATCTCCTGTATGTACTCTCATATGTGACACTAGATGGCTTTTTTGGCTAAAAGATTTCAGACACTCTGAACATTGATATGGTTTATCTCCAGTATGTACTCTCATATGTGACACTAGATGGCTTTTTTGGCTAAAAGATTTCAGACACTCTGAACATTGATATGGTTTATCTCCAGTATGTACTCTCATATGTGACACTAGATGGTTTTTTTGGCTATAAGATTTCAGACACTCTGAACACTGATATGGTTTATCTCCAGTATGTACTCTCATATGTGTCACAAGACTGTATTTTCTACTAAAACATTTCAGGCACTCTGAGCATTGATATGGTTTATCTCCTGTATGTACTCTCATATGTTTCACAAGACTGTGTTTTCTACTAAAACATTTCAGGCACTCTGAGCATTGATATGGTTTATCTCCTGTATGTACTCTCATATGGCACAAAAGAAAGACTTTTTGAGTAAAACATTTCAGACACTCTGCGCATTGATATGGTTTACCTTCTGTATGTACTCTCATATGTCTCACAAGACTACTTTTCAGACTAAAACATTTCAGACACTCTGAACATTGATATGATTTATGTTCAAGTTTCTCCATATTTTTTAAATGAAGATATTTCATTTAAATTATTTTAGTCATACAACAGTGGTATAGTTAACCTTCCTTATGTACTCACATGTCTATTTCAATATTTTTTTAATTATTTAGGACACTGAACACAGTTTTTCTTTTAAACATATTCCCATGTTAAGATATATTCAGGCAAAACTTTTCCTACTTATGAGCAACAATAAAGTTTATATTGTGTGTTAAAAGACTATCATAATTTTATTTTGTGTTAAAAGATTAATATATGTTCTAGAACACTGCAGATACACTCAACAACACTTGTATTATTATTTTCTCTTTTGTTTATTAAATAGATTTTTCTGATAATTATTAATTACAGTTTTAGTAACTTGTATTGTTGTATTAACTGCAATGGATATTTAGATAGAATTCCCAATATTAAAAACAAAATTGTTTAATTAGCAATACTTGGCAAGTTACAAATTCACAAGAATAACAGGTGTTGCCTTTCTTGAAGTACTGAAGATATAGTGTCTGGCAAGACACAACCTGGTAGTCTTACACTGGTGCTTCTTGAAGTACTGAAGATATAGTGTCTGGCAAGACATAACCTGGTAGTCTTACACTGGTGCTTCTTGAAGTACTGAAGATATAGTGTCTGGTAAGACACAACCTGGTAGTCTTACACCGGTGCTTCATGAAGTACTGAAGATATAGTGTCTGGCAAGATACAACCTGGTAGTCTTACACTGGTGCTTCTTGAAGTACTGAAGATATAGTGTCTGGCAAGACACAACCTGGTAGTCTTACACTGGTGCTTCTTGAAGTACTGAAGATATAGTGTCTGGCAAGATACAACCTGGTAGTCTTACACGGTGCTTCATTGAAGTACTGAAGATATAGTGTCTGGCAAGATACAACCTGGTAGTCTTACACTGCTGCTTCTTGAAGTACTGAAGATATAGTGTCTGGCAAGACACAACCTGGTAGTCTTACACTGGTGCTTCTTGAAGTACTGAAGATATAGTGCCTGGCAAGACACAACCTGGTAGTCTTACACTGGTGCTTCTTGAAGTACTGAAGATATAGTGTCTGGCAAGACACAACCTGGTAGTCTTACACTGCTGCTTCTTGAAGTACTGAAGATATAGTGTCTGGCAAGACACAACCTGGTAGTCTTACACTGGTGCTTCTTGAAGTACTGAAGATATAGTGTCTGGCAAGACACAACCTGGTAGTCTTACACTGGTGCTTCTTGAAGTACTGAAGATATAGTGTCTGGCAAGATACAACCTGGTAGTCTTACACTGGTGCTTCTTGAAGTACTGAAGATATAGTGTCTGGCAAGATACAACCTGGTAGTCTTACACTGGTGCTTCTTGAAGTACTGAAGATATAGTGTCTGGCAAGACACAACCTGGTAGTCTTCCACAAAATACTTCTGCAATAGTCATAGTGTCTGTTCAAAATGAGTCATGGTCAAGTACAGTACAATATTCCACAATACCAACAAAACGCACAGAACTAGAAAGATTATTTTTATCATATTGTCACACTTTTCTGCACTAATAAATATTGTCACTTTCTAAATGTTTTACACTGAAAATAATTCTTCAAGATAAATCACAAGTGGTATATAATTATGGTTTACTTAATAGAGTAAAAATAGTGTCTCAACACATAACATTTTTAATTATATTCTTGGAGTACTAATATATTAAACAGCCTCGTTCTTCACTTAGCGTTACAGTGGACCCTCGGTGATGATTTTAAGCCATTCCTGAGAGTTTGTCCTTAATACTGATTTTGTTAGCCAAATATAATGTATCCCCATAAAATAATGGGAATTCTAACTAAATTGTTCTGCGAACAGGAGCTTGACATAGTCTTCATATGAATACTAATATCAGATTCTACAGCTTAATTTATCTTCACAATTCATCTAATAAGTACATAATAAATAATATTAATACAAGAAACATGATATTACAGGTCTCCCTCAACATTCGCATTATCAACTTGTCTTGCTTGCTTCTAAACTAAATCACGAATTCCGCAACGCAATTTCCAGCGTGCGAATTCATATTAAGATTTACGCTCACCTGTAGTGTTCCCAAAATACCTTCTCACCTCCGAAACAAGTCCCCTACAACATGCATCCAGCCCTCCCACCACTGATAGATGATTTTTTTTATGTATTTATTTGCTATTAAACTAAGATAAATAATGTAACTCCATTACATGTACTGCATACTTGGAAGATAAATCGACAGTATGGACGGTGACATCATGTGTTTACTCTATAGAACACTAGCTTAAAAACAAAATTTTTGTTCTGCTAGTAAATAAAATAGTAATAATTAATGACTGTAATAATAATAAATAAAATATTAACTGATTGAATTGAAGAAGGAAATTTCCCCCAAAAATAATGAATGCTTGAAGTTGGAGGTAGTGGTTGACACATTGTCATGTGGCTTTGACTAATATCAGCTGGACGTGAGCATTAGTATCTGTGCACATTCATCTAATAACATTCACAATAAATATACATTGAACTGTATCAGGTCTCTCAATTCGATTTTCACTTGATTGTGTTAGCAATTTAGAGGCAATTCCCAACCGCATGTCAGCAGCCAATTAGGCAGTATTTGAGGAGTGTGTGAGCGCAGTGGTCCTGAACTAGCACGTCTCGACAGCATGGAGCCAGCCCTCGGGCAGACAGCAGTTGAGTGAGTGGTATTTACTGTCATATTTGCTTTAAATACATAATAAGCAAATGTAACATTCAATAAGCATTATTATTAATTATATTCGACAGTGAAACCCGCCTTACTAATGATCGCATTACATTAATCCACCATAAAGCATTTGAGCAAAAATTTTGCATTGCTATTCTATGATAAAATAATCCCTAATACATATAATCCAGAACATCCACGATGTGGCACCAGGCCAGTGTTTACAATACCAGCCAGTGCAGGAGTCGTTACCATGATACATTCGGTTTACATTTCACTCATCAGGCTTTTTGTGCTTGTAAAACTGCAAATAAGTCCATTGGGCTGCAGAAAGCTTCCTAGTGTTGGCCAAACAGTGGTAAGAAGGGTAGAGAATTAATTACATGGGAAATTAAGAAAAATTTTGAAGAGTTTTGGGCTAACCCTGAGAAAGCCTATGCAGTGTGGAATCCATATGCCTCTTGAAGATTAAGGCAAATGTGTGCAAGTGGTTGAACGCAAACCTTTTATTGATGAAAATCACCCTAACACTAAGCTATTGCAAGCCGTGCTGCGACCTATAAAACGACAATGTTGTAGCCCATTTTGGCAAATCTTCAATGAAGGGAGGTACAGACTCTATGGACAGATTATTGTTGTGCGACAGCAGTCCCAGTGGACTCTCAAGCTGGTCCTAGTGGCATTAAAAGAAGGGGGAAGTAACCCCAGAAAAGGACTTCCTACCTCAAGTCTAATGGAAGGGGATTCCCTTCTAAACAATAAACTTCCACACTATCCCATTCTACTATCCCATCAATCATCACCCAGATTCTTTCAAATAAAGGTTAAAGTGTAATGTAGTCTATTCTTAGTAGGAGTAGTAATTGTGCATGTCTTTTCAGTTTGTGTGTATTAAAATTATATTTCTGCAGGCAATAATTATTTTTTTTTACTTTGGATGTCTTGCAAGGGATTAATTTGATTCCATTATTTCTTATTGGGAAAATTATTTCGCCTTATGAAATTTCGGCCTTACGATGAGCTCTCAGGAAGGTATTTATTTCATAATTTGGGGGGGGTTCCACTGTATTAAATATTATTATATTGCTTATTAATTATAAAAATGTACTATTTATTACTTATAACATTTATGTCAGTAAATACCCCACTGTCTCAACCGTTGCCTCAATTGCGGTCTTCAACTGCTGTCTCAACTGCTGTTCTCAAACTGCTGCCTCAACTGCTGCCTCAACTGCTGCCTCACTACTGCTGTCTTCAACTGTCTGTCCTCAACTGCTGTCTCAACATGCTGCACTCAACTGCTGCCTCAACTGCTGCCTCATACTGCTGCCTCAAACTGCTGCCTAACTGCTGCTTAAACTGCTTGCCCTCATGCTGCCTCAACTGCTGCCTCAATGTGCCTCACCTGCTGCCTCAACTGCTGCATCAAATGCTGCCTCACTGCTGCCTCAACTGCCCTGACTCACCCACTGCCTCACCACACTGCCTCACCCACTGCCCTCTCATCTGCTCTGCCTCAACCGCTGCCTCAACAACTGCCTCTCCACTGTCTCACATACTGCCTCTCCCACTGCTCAACTGCTGCCTCACCCACGCCTCACCCACTGCCTCACCCAACTGCCTCTATCACTGCCTCAACCACTCCAGTTGCATCAATATACAAGCACACAATACACATAAATTATTTGTGAAAATGTTTGGAAGAGCACGGAGACTAATGTCACTCTAAATAAAGAAAGCCACAATGACTATGTGTTCACCACTCCCTCAACTATTGCTTTAACCTTGTTATTTTTGTACATATTCTTCTTCAATTCTATCGTTTTTATTATTATTATTCTTATTATTTATATTACTTATTAGTATTATTATTTTCTATTGTTATTATTACTTGTATTATTAGCAGTGCAGAAATGTTTGATTCTATGGCTGTGTTAAAGAGTAAAAACACTTGATGTCACCTTCCAATATCTGTCCAATATAGCCATTCAATATGCAAGTCATGAATGGTTTTACATTATTTAACCGTCAGTTAGTTTAATAGCAAATAATGAACAAAAACCAACTCAACCACCACAGTGGTGGGAGGGCTGGCGCATTTGCAGGGTCGGCAGGGAGGGTCAGTAGGGACTCGCAGAGGTGCGTGCAGTGGTATTTTAAGTAACATACTTATTATTAAGCCATAAGATGTATATATTTAAATAACAGAAAAAAGGCACAATACCGTGTCTCAATTGATACACAAATATACTCCGCACGAAGAAGAAAGAAGAGAGAGGAGCTTACGGCGAACCCCGCGTTTCGGCCATCTTGGACATATATTAGTACAAAGTAACACTAACGAGAAGTAGAGCAGGATGGGTATTCAGGTGGTCCCTCATTTTTCCGTATAGTTATCAGGAATCATTGATTTTCTGAAATCATAGGGATTTTTTCATATAAAACATGGGCTCGCTAACATAGGTTGATTAGAGAGAATAGTAGTTTATCAGGGACGCCGTAAAAATGGTGTGAGCCAGGGCGGCGCCTCCCTACCCAGCAAGGTCTGCGCATTGTTTACCAGTGAGCGACAAAGTTCCATTTCACATGATCCAGCAAATATTTCATATATTTACAACTCATTTTAGTGCTTGCATGTACTAAATATGCACCACCATGGCTCCAAAGAAATCTCTAGTGCCAAGCTGTGGTAAGGTGAGTTAATACAACGAATTTAAGAAAAAATTTCATTGACAACTATGAAAGTCGGTACAAGTGCGGCCGAATCTGTACCTGGATGTATAAGAAACCCTACACTAACCATATGTTCAATAGTGGCCAAGGAAAAGGAAATCAAGGGACAATGTTGTTGCAAAGAGGGGTATATGCTGACAAAAATGAGATCACCAGTACTCGAAGAGGTGAGAAGTTATTCACTGGTGTGGATAAAGGTAGAAGAAACAATTAGCAAGAGATACTCTTATGTCTTAGGTTATTTGTGAAAAGGCTAGGCAGTTGCACATCGATACTGGCCATAGAAATTGCCTGAAAATAGTGATGTGAGTGAATTTATGGCAGTAAGGTTGGTTTGAGGATTTTAAGAGCCTTACTGCATACAACAGTGTGGTAAGGCATGGTGAGGTTGCCAGTTCGGATCAACACAAGGCTGGGCCTGAAAAATATGTGCATGAATTCAAGGAAGTACAATAGAGGCTGAAGGACTGGAACCTGAACAAGTGTTCAATGTGTTGAATCAGGCCTCTTTAGGATGAATATGCCAAAGAGCGACTTCATTACACAATGAGGAAAAGGCAATGCCAAGACACAAGCCTATGAAAGACAGGCTGACGCTAATGTTCTGTGCTAATGCTAGTGGGGATTTCAAAGTGAAGCCATTACTAGTGTACCATTTAGAAAATCCCAGAGTGTTCAGGAAAGTCAGAGCTCTCTCCCACAGTCACTTTGCGAGACTGGGACTCCTGTGACTCTCAAGGTGGTTCTAGTGGCATTAAGATATAGAGAAGAGAAGCAACACGAGGAAAAGCAATTGGTACCGAGGTGTTGCTGGAAGGGGATTCCCCTTCCAAACTGTAAACAATCCAATCTCTTTCCTCCTCCAGGCTTGCCTACACTAAGAAGAATCTCCAATTATAGGTAAGTGTTACGCTTTTAATATTTCATTCATCATTTCCCATTGCATTGTTTATGTACTTATCTACATTTATGAAAATATTTGTTTTTGTTTAATACTTCTGGGTATGTAGGAACAGAATTAATTGTATTTACATTATTTCTTATGGGGAAAATTGATTCCGAAAATCGTAGATTTCGATAAAAAGTAGCAACTCAGAAATGGATTAACTAACGAAAAATGGGTGAGAGAGAGAGACCACTGTATATAGCAGAAGAGGTAGTTGTAGTAGAAAGTAGTTGTGGTGGTGGTGGTGGTAGTAGTAGTAGTAGTAGTAGTAGTGTTGTAGTAGTAGTAGTAGTTAGGTTAGTAGTTGCTGTAGAGTAGTAGTGTAGTAGTAGTACAGTAGTTGTAGTTAGTCGTAGCTAGTAGTATTAGTAGTTAGCAGTAGTAGTAGCAGTAGTAGTAGTAGTAGTAGTAGTAGTAGTAGTAGTAGTAGTACGTAGTAGTAGTAGTAGTAGTAATAGGTAGTAGTAAAGTAGTATAGTAGTAGTGGCAGAGAGGAAAGAAGAAAGGTTAATGGGAAGTTACGGAGGAGGAGCCAGTCAAATACAAAGAAATAAAAAAGGGGAGCTCTGCAAGGGGCTAGGTTGCCCACAGAGGGGCAGAGCAAGTGCACGAGGTTGGGGGGAAGGGGAAGTGTGAAATAAGTAATGGATAGGACAGAAACACATAGACAGAAAGAAAGACAACCCAGAAGAGAAAAAGGAGAGGAAAGGGGAAGAGGGAGTAAGAAAATGTAGGAATCATGTTTAAGTCACTTTATGTTATGTGAAGTTTGGAGCATTTTGCCATGTTGTGGGAGAGGAAGGCATCTACAGAGATGAAGCCAGGGACTAAGATTCATACAAGGAAAGTTGTGTATTAGGGAGGATTTCAATACAAGATGGCGACTGTTTTAGTTGGAAGTAGGGAAAGACAGTTTTAGCAGTTGATCAGTCTGTAGGATGGCCTGTGATCTATGACGTCGTGACAGAATAAGAGCTTTGTTTTAGTGTCGGCAAAGCCTAACACTATTGTGCTCCAAAGTCTGTCAGAAGAGATCGGCCAGTTTCTCCAAAGTTTAGTAGAAACAGGAGCAAGAAAACAGAGTAGACACCAGGAACATCTGCTTAGAGGGAGGAGAGTGCATGAATGAGAATTAGTGCGATAGAGAGTGTTAGTCTGACAGAAAGTAAGCTTGATGTCTAAGGGATGGTGAGATTGTTGAGATTAGAAAGATGGAAAATGTAGGGAAGGCCAAGGAACAGAAGAGTTCACAGGAGTAGAGAGTTGGGAGAGATGAAATTATGTTTAGCATGTGAGCGGGCAAGAGTCTTGTGAAATGGGAAGGGTAACAAGGCTGCGAAATCTAATTTTGAAGAGTGGTAATTTTCTGCTGGAAGGAACTGAAGATCCACAGATGCAGTGGGCTTGGAAGGTAGTGGGAGAGATTAATAAACATTTTCTTTGACAGGGAAGCATGATAGGGAAAGTTGGAATGTACATGCCACTGTGATAGGTCTTGCAGTAAACATAAGAACATTAATATAAATATGAAAGGAGGAACAATGCAGGAGGCTGTTGGCCTTACTAGGCAGGTCCTTTACTATTCATCCACTAACAAAACATTTGCTCATCCCAATTTTCAAATGCTACCCAAGAAAATAAGCTCTGCATGATGACAAGTCCCACTCAAATCCCCAACCCTTCCCCCACTCATGTATTATCCTCAACCTTAAATTGGAAACTACCAAAGTCCCTAGCCTCAAGAACTCACTAGGTAGGACTGTTCACTCATCAACTACCCAATATCTGAGTGGGTGGGACAGGGACATCAAGGAAAGGAAGAAGGAAATTAGATTCCATTCAGCCTTTAAACCTAATGGAAAGGGGCCCAAGATTATTAGAGCTTCCAAGAAAAGGTTGGAAGAGACTGGGAGTCATGAGGGCCACAGAGAAAAAGATGTCATCCACGTTGCGAAAGAAGAGTGAAGAGCGCATATCCCGATGGTAGGAAAGACAGTCGCGAAGTATTCCATGTAACGATTTGCAAGGGACAGGACGAGAGAGGAGAGCCTAGTGACACGAAGGTTTGAGAATAATATTTCCCTGGAGAGGGAAAAAGGAATATTAGAGTCCACACAGAGACGGATAAAGATCAAGAAAGACATCAATGAGTATAGGGGAGATGAAGAAACCTATCATGGGCCTTCTAAGAAAATCCTAGGACCTCATCAGAGGGACATTGGTGAAGAGGGACCTCAACATCAAGACTCTAAGCATTCTTACAGGTCGGGAGTGGGCAAACCATTCAATGAAGTCTTAGAGGAGTGACTGAGGTGGGGAGGAGAGGAAAAAAAAGTACCATGGGACAACAGTGAGGTTTTGGCCATAAAAGAAGCAAGAGAATAGAGAACATAGAGGAATGTCAAGGTTTTTGAGTTTTTGTGAAGGCCATAGAAATAGGGAAGAGAGGGGACAAATGACACAAAACCGTTGAACAAGGTCAAAGTATGGAGGACAGAGGTCGTAGAGAGTCCTTAGTTTATTGTTGAATAGTTACCTTGATGTGATACAAGAAGGTTAGGTTTGGATTGAGAGGGTGTAGGTACTTGAGTCAGTGTGCAAGACATCACTTTTATGGAGGTAATCTCACGATCAAGGATAAATAACTACCGAATTACCTTTTGTCAGAAGATAGTATGACATTGTTAGTGTCTTGATTTAAAGAGAAGAAAGGGCAGGTTGGTGATGGCGCAGAAGGCGGTGGTTCTTAGAAAACAGACTAACATAGCAGAAGGATGAGCGCCATGAAACGTGGACAAGACAGGTAGTTTATGGGAAGCAGATTGATGAAAGGAATCAAAAGGGCTAATCTGTTTTCAATACAGCTTAAGGGGCAGGTGAACAGTGCTATGGGGATAGGCCAAATCCAAGAAGTTCAAGCTCTCATTTGTCAGAGAGTGAGACAGAAGGACAGGATTAGTACACGTCAGTGAGGGAGGAATTTAGGAACAAGGGCTAGCTGAGATGAGTTTGCTGAAGTTTGTTCTGTAGTTTAGATCGAATGAATTTAGTGTGTTCAGGTGAGCAGTGTACAATGGGCAATGGGTTAGAGTAGAGAGAAGGTTACAGAGATCCTGGTGGTTGAGCTGCAAAGAGAGCACATTGATGTGTCGGATAGTTAAAAGGAAGGCCTCTTCAACCTGAGACAACAGACTTAGTTAAAATGAATAAGTTGTTGAAGTTAGAGAGACAGGCCATGACCAGGAAAGGCGTGACCCAGTGGTTGGGTTTCTGGAATTGGGTAGAAGAAGGGAGCAGAACTTGTTCCAGCAAGAGGTCACGTAGGAAGCGAAGATGATTCTTACAATGCCGTGGTTGCATTAAGGAGCAGCCTCATAAGACGAAAGGAGAGGTTTAGTAAAATGAGGGAAGAACATTAAAAAGTTGGAAAGAATATGATGCTTTCTGTGGGGTGCAATAAATAAAACAAAACACAAAAGGCACTATACCGTGAATGGAACGATACACAAATAACCCGCACATAGAAGTGAGTGGCATATGATGATTTGTTTCGGTTTAGAACTGGACCATTTACAAAGTCCCACACTAACGAGGAAGTAGAGCAGGACGGATATATATGGCAGGAAGAGCTAGTGGTGGTGGCAGTATGTAGTAGTAGTAGTAGTAGTAGTATTTGTAGTAGTAGTAGTGTACGTAGTAGTAGTAGTAGTAATTAGTAGTAGGTACATGTAGTAGTTAGTAGAGAGTAGTAGTAGTATAGTAGTAGTAGTGTAGTAGTAGTAGTTGTAGTAGTCAGTTGTTGAAGTGGTAGGAGTAGTTAGTAGTGGCAGAGAATGGAAGTAAGAAGGTAATGGGGTAGTAAGGAGGAATAGCAGTCCCCCCAAATACAAAGAAAGGGGAAGCACGTCCAATGGGAGCTTAGGTGAACACAGAAGTGAGGAGGCAAGTGCACAGAGGAGGGGCGGAGGGGAGAAAGGAAGGAAATAGTGTAATAATTAATGAAGGAACAGAAAACAAAAGACAGAAGAAAAGGACTATCCAGACAGAGAAAGTAAAGAGGAAAGAGGAAGAGGGAGAAGATGATCGTGCGATGGGCATGGAGATAAGAGGGAGGATGCTTATCAGTAAGTCTAGTTCTGCTTGTCTGCTTTCTATCTGCCTGTTGTGTGTGTCTTTCCATTTGCTTGTCTGTCTCAGGGAGTGGCTAGTAACCTGTTTGGTTTGTGGTGAATGTGCTGCTCACTGATTGCTGAGCAAGTGACACTGATTATTATTTGTGTCATGTTTGTTTATGTCTTATATCTAACAAAACACTGTTAACAACTTGGCATGAGATTTTTTGGGTTATCTGATAATTGACATTATGTATAAATTACTGTATTTATGAGTACATGTGGGAGACGAGATATAGCTCAGAGATATAGATAGACAGAGATTGGATAGACAGATCTATAGACGAGTATAGATACGATTTATTGAAGAGGTTATAGATGGATCATATAGCAGAGATTTTAGATTGAATAGATAGACAGAAGTTATAGACTGTTTTCAGAGTTATAGTCAGAGATATAGAGAGAGATATTTGACAGATAGAATGAGAACAGCATTTGACTAGTTGCACATGCTAAGTCAGGTTCAACTCACACCACCCACTACCACTCATGAAATTTTATAAGTATTTTTGCTTTACTCTTATAAATGTGTTATTATGGCATGATATCAGTGAATCACTTGTGTTTTGCCACACCTATTGCTCTAGCTGGTGCTAAGTTGAACTGGTGCTTCCACAAGGTACTAAGTGGTCCCAATTTTTTCATAGTGTGCATGCTGGTGTGCACAGACCCATTCTTTCATTCAATGTATGTCAAAGGCCCGAAAATTCTGTAACACCCTACATGAAAACTCTTAGAACTGCGACACATTCATTACCTTCAAACTACCATTAGAAAACATCTTATCTCCACTGATACACACTAGTCAACTACACACGAATCCAACTGGTGGTTCACACTTACATTCACTCACCCATTTGGACCATAAACACGAATATCAATCTCAATCTCAAAATAATGAAATCCTAAACTAGTTCAATAAGTTGGCCTGGATACTCAATAATGAAGTATGTACTGTGCAAAACAATCACCATTCACATTGTAACTCACAAAATAGGATTTAAGTCACTTTGACATAATACAACTTCCTCATAATTTGTAATATTTCTAAATTTAAGAATTAATCTAAGTCTGCCCAAAAATTACCTAGCATTCTAGGTGTTCTTGTGGTACACTCTGTAATCATATTTATATACATGTAAACAACACAATAGCCAAATTCTGTTTAAACTCAGCATTCGTAATCCTTATAGCAGAATTAATCTTTGATTTGAATTTGAATTTCATGTGCAGGACAAATTTGAAGGACGTTGAAAATTAAAATGTCGATATATGTTTAGAGCGCTGCACGCACACGTGCACATACATCTACGCGTGACAATTTTACCCCTTCAGGGTTTCTGTGTACGGTACATCATACACGCCAAGGGTTATTGATATACTAGTATGAAATCAATTCTAGCGTCTTCAAATCTGCGGGGCAAGATAAGGTAAGTGTGCGGCAGTAGCAAATAATATATGCACCATGTCTAATGAAACAAGCTGGGGAAGATATCCTAAACAAACACGGTTGATTGAACATTGCCTTCACAATATGATTTCGGTGGTTCTTGAGTTTGCTCGATACACATTCCATTAACGATGTAAAACTAGAAGAGAGATGATGTTCCCTATTATAGATGATGGTGAAGAGTCAACAGAGCTGTTGGGGAATAAAGGGTTGGGGTCAATATATCAAAATTAAGGGAGGCACTGTCAATGTAATTGCAGCTATTGAACTTAAGTTGAATGATTCGTATAGGAGACAGAATCACAGGAGAATATTATTCTAACTCTACAAGATTTGCAAGAGGATTAATTGACTGCCCCATGCACTATGCCCCACAGGCCAAGACTCGTGGAAATAAGTTCATCAAGATTTGCAAGAGAAGGCCCCTCATCGCGTTGATTCAGCATTTTGGGGAGAGGGAGCATGGACACGGTTTGTCCCACACAAACTAAAACAATCAACTTAGCCCAACATTCAACAAGGTGGCAGTAAACCAATTGAAAGATATACAGACCATTATCACTAACATCCATATCATAAATAATCTTTGAGTGGGTTCTAAGAGCAATTGTTGCCAACCACCTAGATACCCAACAATTTTACAACCAGGGCACAAAGCTTTTGAGCAGGTAACTGCTGCAGGTCCCAGCTACTGACCACTATGACAAGGTCTGGATGCTGTAGAGGATAAATATCCAGATGCAGTATAAACAGCAATGCCCCCCCTCAAGCTTTTCAACAAGTGTGAACAATTAGGGTAATTGCACACAAATGTAGGATAAATGAATAATGCGGAAAAGTTGGAAGATGGATCTACAACTTCCTGACAAATAGAACAAAAGAGCAATAGTAAACAGAGTAAAGTTCCCAGGCAGGCCATGGTAAAAAGCGCTCTGTTCCACAAGGCACAGTATTCACTCCCATTCTATTCCTTCTTCATTTTGCATAACGAGATATAACCCCATAGCCCCCAGATTTCCTTTGGGAGCACCCAAATCACCAGGGGCGGGTGCCGCCACAAAGGCCTGGGGAGACTCCAAGCGACTTCAACCAAATTTTCCCGAAGGGGCCCCAATCAAAACAAAAAGAAGTTCAAGAGGAGAAATTTCAAACTAGAAAATGTGATGAATGGTTTAAAAAAACCGGGAAAATTTTAAAAGGATTGGGGACACTTATGCAGCATAGGGAATTTTTATTCAGAAATTTTTGCCACACATGGCTTCATAAATCCAATACAAAGGGGAAGGCTAAGGAAGGGGGGAAGAATGGGGTAATAAAACCCCCTCAACCTGGGTCGATGTTTTCCCGTCCATAATCTTGAGTTTGAAATGCATGGGGCCGTAGACTTTTTGGGGGGTTATATACTGTAGTGAGGTGAGGTAAGCAGGGGGGAGGGGGGGCCCTAGGGGTACCATCCACTTGCGAAGTAGGAAAAAATTTAGGGGGAAAATTAAAAAAGGTCGGGTAAAACCACGAAAATTTAAACCATACAATAGAGTGAAAAAAAATAATTTTTGAAGGGGCCGGGGGTGATAATGTCGAGGATCTCACCTTCAAATAAACAAAAAATACACCTTTCAAGGAAAAAGGGTGGATAGGTCCAAAAGGGAAAAAGGGTATTCCCTCAAGCACCTCAGGGGAATATGCTGTAAAAAGTTCAAGGCTTCACCCCGGGGGGGAAAAAAAACTTTTTGGCAAATTTGAGAAAAACCCCAAAAAAGGGGGGTTTGGGGGGTTTTGACGAATTTTTAAAAAGGGGGCCCCCCCCCCCCGTTATCATTGGTCCGGGTTTGGCCAAAATTCCCGAAAATCCCCCTTTTTTAAAAAAAAAAGGGGTCCTTCCCCGTAAAAGCGGACACACGATACACTTAAACCCCTTTGCCGGGAAAAAGTTCAATTTTCCCGATACAAAGGAGTTAAAATTCCGGTTCCAAAACCGGGGAAAGTTTCCTGACCCACGGGGGGTACACTTTCCCGGAGAGCATTTCCGGGGATGCCCCGAACATGGGTTTTGCCCCTCGGGGCCCCCCGGCCCCCAAACCCCCAAATCCAAGTTTTCCCCTTTTTGGGGGGTTTTTCCCTTTTCACCCACCAAATTTAAGATCTCCCCCTCCGTTGGGGGGGTTTTAAAAAAAGGGGGGGGTTGGGGTTTTAAAAATTTTTTTTAAAAAATTTCTGACTTCCCCGGGGTGTTTTTTCTTTTTTTTTTTGTTTTTTTCCCCCTCTCTTTTCCCCCCCCCCTTTTCCCCCCCTTTTTTTCCCCCCAAAAAAATAAATTTTAAACTTATTTAATTTTTAAAAAAAAAAAAAAGACGAAAAAAAAGTCCCAAAAAAATTAAACTACCCCCTTTTTAAATTTGGGCCCCCTTCCCCAAAAAACAAAATGGGCCCAAAAAAAACCCCCAAAAAAAAACCCCCCCCAAAAAAAGACCCCCAAAAAAAAACCCCCAAAAAAACCCCAAAATCAAAAAAAACCCAAAAAAAAAAACCAACAACAGAAACAAAATAAAACACAAAAGAAAAAACCCAAAAATAAAAGAAAAAAGCAAACCAAAAAAAAAACAAAAGTTAAAAAAACAAAATAAGGGGGGGCATTACCCCAAACAAAAAAACCCCTTTAGTTAAAAATTTGAACCATTTTGTTTTTATTTTTTTTTTTTTTGAAACTAATTGTTTTGGGTTTTAAAAAGGGGGAAAAAAAGCCCATTATGTTTCTTATCCACAAATTTTTTTTAAAAAACAACCAAGGGTTTTTAGGCAAATTTTGAAATTTTTCTAGTGACGGATTTTAAAAAAAACAAATTTTTAAACAAAAAAAAAATTTTTTAAAATTTTTTTTTTTTAAAACTGATTAATTTTTTAAGTAAAAATGGACAAAAGGCAAAAAAAAAGGGAAAAAGGGGAAATTTTAATTTCATCCATTTAAACTTTTTAAAACTTAAAATTTTGAACAAAAAAATTTTTTCCCTTTTTGGTTCCAATTTTCCCTTTTTTCCAATTTTTACACCGGGAAACAAAGGTTAAAAAAAATTTTTTTGTTTTCCCTGGTTGGGAAGAATTGGATTAATTTTTTTATTTTCTTTATGATGGAAAAATTTGGTGTTTTCCCCTTTGGGTTTCCCTCGGGTTCCACCCGGGCCCCCTTTTTTTAACTTAAATTTTTAAAATTTTCCCAAAAAAAGGAAAAAAAGGGGCCCAATAAAAAAGGTTTATTTTCTTAAAAAATTTCCTCCAAAGCAAAGGAAAAAAAATTTTTTAGGGTTTTTTTTTAAAAAAATTTTTTAGGGTTTTTTTCCCTAGGTTTTTTTTAATCTGCCTTAATTTTTTTGATGGGAAATTCGGTTTTTTTACAAAAAAAACCTTTTGGGGGAAAACAGAAAGGCCCCCTTTTACCAAAGACAAAAGAAAAAACCCAACCAAAAAACCCAATTTATTATTTTTTTCCCCCAAAATTTTGGGGGTTTTTTTCCTTTTCTACACATCACCCCCAAAAAAATTTTTATTTTTTTTAAAAAAAAAAAAAAAATTTTTTAAAACCCCCAAAAAAAATTTTTTATCCGGGGAAAATTTTTTTTTTTTACCCCCTTTTTTAAAAAAGGCTTTTTTTTAAAATTTTTTGGGTTTTGGGAAAATTGCTAAATTTCCCCCTTTTTTTAAAATTAAAGGGGGGTTTCTTGCACCTTTCGATAGAAAAAAGGGGTTTTAGAAAAATAGTTATGTTTTTTTAAAAAACTTAAATTTGGAAAAAAAGGGGGCCCAAAAGGGGGAAAAAAACCCCAAACTTCCCCCCAAAACCCGGATTTTTTTTCCCAAAATTTTTTTTTTTTCATTTTATGACGGGAAAAAAATTTTTTTCCTTTAAATAAGAAAAAATTTTTTTTTTTTTTGAAATTTGGACAACCCAAAAAACCCCGGAACCTGCCGCCCCCCCAAAGGGGTTAAAGGGAGCAATTCGACCCTAAAAAAATTGGTGGAGTATGCGGGGAGTGGGAATTTGTTTTCATTTTTACTTTTGCTGGGTTTTTTTACGGGGTTTTAGGTGATTTGGGTGTTGTTGATCCCGCACAATTCCATATGTAAGATAAGGGGTATGGTGAATGGAACAGTCCAGGGGACTGATTCGGAATGTAGTACCTTTTCTTTGATATACCCACATCTTGAGATTTTTCTTGGGATTTTTTGTATGTTTGGCCGAATTAAGGGTACTGCAAGGTGGAAACCTGGGGAAATTTTTACTCGTAAATTGTGAATAATGATCCATTTGCATTATGTTAATTGGTCATTTGCGTTTGTTTCCAAACGAATGAAATATTTTACCAGTGTTCGGGTAAGTTTTTTATCATAAAACCAGGAGATATTTCTGTAATTCAGCATTACTGTGTTTGCTTGTTACTGTGTTTGGGGGGGAAAAGACATAGTAGTGTCATCTGCAAATAATATGGGTTTTGGGAGCTGATACATCGGGAATCTGATGAGATGAAAAGAGGAGTGGCCAAGGGGATTCCTTGTGGGACTCCTACTGTGATTTTTGAGTGGGGAATTTGTATCATTTGCTATACAATTTGGGTTTTTTTACTAAGGTATGACTTTTTGGTAGTTGAGGGAGTGGCCTTATACCATGTGCATTAATTTGGAGACAGCGTTCAGGGTTTCTTTTTTAAAACTTTTAATAAAAACAATGAAAAAGCCCAGCGGATTCTTTCTTTTTTAAGTGGGATATATTGATCTAGAATGGGTATGATAGCATCATTTTCTTTTATTTAATTTTTGGGTCCAAACTACAAGGGTTTAATATGTTTTTTTGAAATGAGGGAGGAAAAAAGACCCCTATGAATAATTTTTAAAGTTTTAGGAGAGTGGTAATTAGAATTGGGCTAGTTTTTCAATCAATTGGTCACCTCCTTTATGGATTGTGAAGACTGGTAACAAAACCGCAAAGATAAAGTTTGAATTGTGCAACATTGGTTATCTTTATTGTAACGTTTCGCCCCCAGTGGC